>VWZD01003537.1:7307-33048 GCA_013396695.1 Sakesphorus luctuosus | reverse complement strand
ATGATTCTATGATTCTATCCTTGTCTGACTCACAGCCTCGACAGACTCTTCCTGCTGCTCCAGAAAACTGAAAGTGAAAGTGTTGGAGGGGGCACAGACGGAACCCCCACCCTCCCACACACTCCCCAACCCCTTCCTGCACTCCCTTTTCCCTTCTGTGATCACCTCAGCACAGTACCTGCTCACGTGCACTCTGCACTCCCCAGGCCAGGAACTGGTAGGATTGTGGAAAAGGAAAATAAGGAAAGAAATTAAATAAAGAGTCGAAAAAGCCCCAGGGCAAGGGGCAGGAGACGGGGGGCACAGCCCTGAGGGCCCTCAGAGTCCCTTGAGAAGACACTGTGTTTCCCCTCAAGGCCACAGGCACCTTAGTGGGTCTACACCAGACCCTGGGTCGTCCCAAAGTCCAAGGCCAGCAGTGAAGGAGCCACAACCCATGTGCCCACCCAGCTGCTCTCCATCCTTGGAACCCCCATTGCCCTGGAACCCTCATCCTTGGCATCCCCATTTTCCAGGGACCCCCAACTATGGCACCCTCATCCCCTACGTCCACACTCCCTGGGACACCCATCCCAGGACCTCCGTTTCCCAGGTCTCCCACTCCCTCAATCACATTGCTCCTGCCCTTCCCCCATTCCCCCAGGACCTCCATTCACATGAGGCCCCAGGTTCCCACATTATGCCAGTCACTGCGGCCTCTAAACCATGATCCCCATTCTCTGGGGCCCACATTCCCCAGGGCCCACATTCGCCTGGGACTCCAACCCCTGCCACCCCATCCCCCATGGAGACCCTCTTCCCCAGGACCCCCCTCTCTGGGACCCCCATCCCTGGGACCCTCATTCTCCAAGACCCCCTTCCTTGGCTCTCCACACCTCATGAGCCCCTTACTTCTGGGGCCCTCATGTCCCACCATGTCCCTGCTGTGTCCCCACCATGTTCCACCATGTCCCAGCCTGCCCTCACTGTGTCCCCTCCCTGCCCCCAACAATGCTCCAGCTACACATGGGTGAAACGCATGACCTCAATTCCTTCCCCTTTTTACCAAGAGCTTCCCTGCAAGTGGTCCCAGCAGCTTGTGATAACCTGCCTGGATGGACAGAGACACCAGAATGGCCAGGAATGTGGCACTGCTCATGTGAGATGAGTGTTCAGAGACCAATGGCAGGAGATGCCCAGTGGGGAGGGGGCACAGGGGGCTGTGGGGTCCCCTGAGTTCACCAATGGCAGCTGAGCCAGTCCATGAGGGTGGACACCCGGTATGACCAGGGTCTTGGGGTGGCTGTGGGGACAGGATGGGGGGACAGGGACGTGTGGTCTTTATGACATTGTAGAACATCATAGAACCAGAGGGACCCTCTGGTTCTGTTGAACGTCATGGAACCAAGGGACCATTGTGACACTGTGGAACCAGATGGAACCAGTGGAAGCCTGGGACATTTCTGAATCTCATAGAATCATTGATAAGGGCAGTTGTGAAATTCAGAGGCTTCATGGTACCAAGAGAACCTGGGAAACTGCAGAACCTCATGGAATCAAGAAGCCATTGCAACAATCCAAGGCCTCATGGAACCAAATGAACCCTGGGAAACTGTGGAACCTCATAGAATCAAGGGATCATTGTCACACTGCAGATCCTCATGGAATCAGGGCCTCACTGGGGTACTACAGGGCCTTATGGATCCAAGGGAACCCTGGGACAATGCGGAACCTCATGGAACCTGTATTAGGTGTGGCTGAGCTGAAGTTCATTTCCCCATCACAGCTCTCAGTGTGGGGCTTTGCACTGGAAGCTGGAAAGGTGTTGATAACATGCCAGTGTTTTGACTACTGCTGAGCAGGGCTGGCACAGCGTCAGCACTGTGTCCCAACATTCCTCCTCCAATGGAGGGCAAGATCCTGGGAGAGGAAAAAACCAGTCCAGCTGACCCAAACTGACCAAAGGGGTATTCCACTGGGAGGCAGTATGAAGAGCACTGTGTGACCTTTGCAGCCCCACATGGGACCTCCAAACTTGTGACCACCCTTCCTGTGGCAAGGTGACACACATGCTTTGATGCACTTGGATGGGGACCCTCAGTGCCTCCAGTGCCCCCCTAGCACCCCCCAGTGCCACGGTGCACTCTCGTAGATGTCATTGCGGTCCTGTGATCACACATGGGGTCCCAGCAGCTCCACGTAGGTCACCTGGAGATCCTGAGGAGGGGTGGCACTGGGGGGACCTCCAGAGGGACCCTCTAAGAGGCATCAGTTGGGGGGACACAGGTGAGGGGTGACACATGTATGCTGTGTCCCTGTCCCCCTTGCCCCTGTACTCACCTCTTGCCTGCTCTGTAACCATGATGTGGTTGTACAGTACCTCCCCCTCCTCTGGGGGGCTGAGGGCTCTGGGGGGGGGGCCTTGTGGGGTGTCTGAGGTGGTATCTGGGAAGGGGAGAAAGGGGGAGCATGGCAGGAGACCCTCACTCCCCTGTTCTATGTCTCCCTGCTGGCTGCAAGGAAAAGGGTGGAGGGTGACCTTGGGCTGTTTGGGGCCTCTGAACACCTCCAGGATCATTGACCCCACATGGGACTCTGATTCCCCATGGACATCCAATTCCATCAAACCCCCCTTGTGATGCCTGAACACCCTCACAACCCCCAGTTCTCCCCAGAACACCTGAGCACCATTCAAGTCTCCCAGAAGCCCTGAACCACCCTAATACAAGCAAACCCCTGGGACCCCCAAGACTCCTGAGCCCCCAGAACCCCAAGCTCGGCAGAGAGGGAGACTCCATACTCTCCCAGGATCTCTAATGACCCCTCAACATCCCTGCATAACCCACCAAGACCTCCTCAAATCCCCTAGAAGCTCCCAGTACTCTCCAATATTCCTCAAGATCCCCCATAGTCTGTCCCTTGATCCCCCCACAAGACCCTCCAAAACCCTCTGAGATCCCCCAGAGCCCTGAGCCTAAGTCACTGGGTCCTCAGCCACCCCACCAAGTCAGGGTAGGTGCCAGCCCATCATCCCCTCCAATCTTGGGAACTTCCTTCCACCCCAGGACTACGATACCCCACTCCCCTTCCTTGGAACCAACCTGTGTGATGCCACCAATAACTGCCCACAGTGACACCCAGAAGCACCATCAGGAACAGGAGGGACCCATCGACCTCTGTGGACACTGCTGGGAACACAGGGGAAAACACTGGCATCATCTGTCACCCCCCCACAGTGGCCCTGTGTGACGCCACATGTGCCCAACTGTCACCACAGTGTTACCACCAGGACTAGCTCTGGGCTGAGCACCTGGAACACGTGGTTGGTGGCCATGCACTGGTAGGTGC
Source organism: Sakesphorus luctuosus (assembly GCA_013396695.1). Taxonomy (NCBI): domain Eukaryota; kingdom Metazoa; phylum Chordata; class Aves; order Passeriformes; family Thamnophilidae; genus Sakesphorus; species Sakesphorus luctuosus. Next base: position 29,721 of record VWZD01003537.1, on the reverse strand, counting down.
CAGAATGTCCTGGTTTGACATCCCCAAGTGCCAGGAGGGGACCCCAAGCCACCTCCCGCCCGGGCCATAGCCAGGTGAAGGTCACAGGTGCTGAGCCCACCTGTACCAAGCAGCGCAGGGTCGTGGGGTCTTAACCTTCCCACACCTGCAGGACGGGGGTCCAGGGGTGATGGCGGCATTGCAGGGTAAGAGACCAGAGGCCAGAGGGAGAGGCTGGCAGTGGCATCCAGGGAGTAGCACAGGAGAAAATGAGGGTGTGATGAGTGGGGATGCAGGATGCTGTGGGTGTGAGGAATCCAGGGCCAGAGGGTCCCACTTACTCAGGACTGTGGACCACAGTCGTGGAAACCATCAGGCAATGCTGGATTAGGAATGTGATGGATGCAATGAGGGACCCAGGGAGGGGCTGGGGACACGTGGAGGAGGGTTAGGAGGGAGATGGAAGGAACTCCAGTAAGGGAGAAAGGGAATGAGGGAGGGCTGAGGTGACCCAGAGGTGGGTGGAGGGAATCCAGGGGAGCACCCAAGGAGAGATGGGCGTACCCAGGCATGTATGGGGGAACCTGGGGAGGATGTCGGGGTTCTGACACCATGACACAGAGCCCAGCATTGCTCTTCCACAAGGTCTCTCAAAAAATTTCCCAACAGAATACCCCTGCATTGGGCAGTCGGAGCTGGGGGCACACCTGTGAGATGCCAACCACCACCCCGTCATGCTAGAAGAGGTGCTGGAAGCAGCCTTGGGTCTTCAGGGTAGTGGGGCAGCTGAGGCATCTGAGATTCAGGGAGGACCCCTCAGTGACCTCCAAGGAAACCTCCAGCACTGGCACTGGAAGGAGCTTCAGGAAGGAGATCGGGAGGAAAAGTGACCCTGTGTACACTGGAGAAGGGATATTGGGGTATTGGGTGTGGGGTTGCTCACCATGCACAGTCACCAACACCAGCGCTGACACCTCCCACCACAGTGACAGCCCAGAGCTCACCCCGCCCACACAGCAGTAGTTGCCCCTGTGGTGCAGCTGCAGGTGGACTGGGATAGCTTGATCCCATCGTGGGACCCCTCCAGATACTTCCACTCATGGTAGAACTGTCCCTGGGTGGCCTCCAAGGGGTGCAAAAGCCAGCAGCAGAGTGTCACCGTGTCCCACTCCAGCAGCTCCCATGCTGGTACCTGCAGCACCAGCTCATCTGCAGGACAAGGGGGTCCCATCACATCAGGGTGTTTCAGAAGGTCCCAGTGGCACTGAGGGGCACCATGGGGCCCCAGGGGGGTGAGGGTGGGACACAACCCCCACACTATTTAAGACATACAGGATGGGACTGAGCTCGGTGCCAGCTCTCTCAGACTGGTAGGTGCCACTCTCAGTGACAAGGAACTGGTCAGGTACATTCTGCCCCCAGCGCTTCCCGTCCTTGTACCAATTGGTTTTACTGGGGGTCCCCGGGTCCTGGCAGGTCAGTGTGACCTGGTCCCACAGCATCACTGGTGTCCAGGGGGACTCCACCAGCAGCTGGGTGGCCTGGGCACCTGCAGGTGACAGGGGATACCAGCCTGCCAGGGCCACTGTGGAGTGGGGGACAGAAGGCCAGGGCACATGCTATCCCCCTGAGTTCTCACAAGTGAGGACCAATGTCGGGTCTGAAAAGGAGAAGTGAGAGGGTCTGGGTGGGGGTGGCACTGTGGGGACATCGGCACCCAGGGCATGGGCTGTGGGGTCTGGCCTGAAAACTGTCCCCATGGGGACACTGGTTCTCATATGAAAGTGCATGGGAATGGTTCCCAGGAGGTCTGGAGAGGCCAGGGGACGTGATTGTGTCACAGCCAACCACAAATGACATCCATGTGGCATGGACACATCAGAGATGGGTACACTGTGGCCACCCTGGGCTGAGGAAGGACATGGGGACACTATGGCCATGCCCTTGCTGGCACAAGTCACCTCCACCAGCCCCACAGCACCTGTCCCCAGAGGGTCCAGTGCAGCACCACCCAGAGTACTCATGGGCTGGGGGGCACCACAGGGTGCTCCCAGAGGGCTCTGAGGGCCTCCAGTGCTGTGTCCCTTCCACCTTCCTGAGCCTTTTTCCTCTCTTTAGTTCTATTTTTTCCTTTTTTTCCTCACTTTCACACCCACCCTCCCTTTTCTTCCCTTGTTTTCAGACTCAGTGAGCAGGCAGAGCACATGACCCAGCCATGGGTTGGGGAACCCTTGAGAAGAAAAGCAGGCTGGGCTGGGGGAGCTGTGGGGGACAGGAGTGTCTGGTCCTGCCCACCTCTGCTGTTCCCAGTGGGGCACTGTGACCCCTAGGGTGCCCCAATTAGGGGGGTGCCCTGTCCCCTCTACCCTTCTGGCCCACAACCTGCACACTTTGAGACCTCTTGACCCCACCTTGAGCTGCCCCAAGTCCCCCCCCACTGCACCAGCCCACAACCCCCAAGACCCTTTCCTGGGTGGGAAGCCCCATGGGGTGATGACAGCGGGAGGGTGACAGGGAGTAAACTACGGCCATGCCACCCTGACTCCTGATCTCGTCTGCTCTCAGAAGCTAAGCAGGGTCAGGCCAGTTAGTACTTGGATGGGAGACCTCCTGGGAATACTGAGTGCTGTAGGTTCCAGTCCTGAGGACTTCACTGTCACCATCCAAGCTCACTCGGCCATGGCAGATGAACCTCAGCACCAAAGGGTGGGGCCAGTTTCACGCACGCTTGCCTCACCCAAAAATTCAGGTGCACAGGCTCGAAGGACACACCGACGTGGGTACAGCCCTTCCCAAAATCTTCGTTAGCAAAGTCTAGCCATGCCAGGAGGTGATGTTCAGTCGGAGGTGGGGGAAGGGGGGGCACAAACCTCCCCCATCACCCTGTCAGTGCCCCATCCCCTGCCCCAGAAGGGTCTCAATTCTGGGAATGAGGAGCTACAGGAGACCCTCCAGATGAAAAAGCACCCACCCCTTTGGGATTGCTTATTGCAGCTTTAAAGCTTCTGCAAAACCATTTCCTCTGTGGGAAAAAAGCCTGTTTGTGGCCAGCTGAGCCCTGCGAAAAGCGGAAAAAACAATTCGACCCCAACCAGTGGTTCCTGGGAGGGCCTTTGAAGGTTTCACAGCAATGAGGTCAGAAACCTCTCCCCTGCAGGGGCAGCTCAGAGGGAGCCAGTCCAGAAAAGCACCAATGGGTCATTCCTGTCACACTCCTCAGGGCAGTCAGGGAGCCCCAAAAACACTCCAAGATGAGAACAATCTGCTCAACAACCTGACCCAGACCTTGCTACTTCTGGGAGAAAATCTGCCCCCTCTTTTGAACCTCCCTTAGAGAATGTTTGGTTCCACTGCAGGAGCCAAAACACGGTCGAGTTCTCAATCCCCTCCCAGCTCCCATTGCAGACCTGGGAGTGGGCTGTGGGAAAAGGAACTCGAGCTCAGCCATACACCTGACACAATCNGTCCAGGGGGACTCCACCAGCAGCTGGGTGGCCTGGGCACCTGCAGGTGACAGGGGATACCAGCCTGCCAGGGCCACTGTGGAGTGGGGGACAGAAGGCCAGGGCACATGCTATCCCCCTGAGTTCTCACAAGTGAGGACCAATGTCGGGTCTGAAAAGGAGAAGTGAGAGGGTCTGGGTGGGGGTGGCACTGTGGGGACATCGGCACCCAGGGCATGGGCTGTGGGGTCTGGCCTGAAAACTGTCCCCATGGGGACACTGGTTCTCATATGAAAGTGCATGGGAATGGTTCCCAGGAGGTCTGGAGAGGCCAGGGGACGTGATTGTGTCACAGCCAACCACAAATGACATCCATGTGGCATGGACACATCAGAGATGGGTACACTGTGGCCACCCTGGGCTGAGGAAGGACATGGGGACACTATGGCCATGCCCTTGCTGGCACAAGTCACCTCCACCAGCCCCACAGCACCTGTCCCCAGAGGGTCCAGTGCAGCACCACCCAGAGTACTCATGGGCTGGGGGGCACCACAGGGTGCTCCCAGAGGGCTCTGAGGGCCTCCAGTGCTGTGTCCCTTCCACCTTCCTGAGCCTTTTTCCTCTCTTTAGTTCTATTTTTTCCTTTTTTTCCTCACTTTCACACCCACCCTCCCTTTTCTTCCCTTGTTTTCAGACTCAGTGAGCAGGCAGAGCACATGACCCAGCCATGGGTTGGGGAACCCTTGAGAAGAAAAGCAGGCTGGGCTGGGGGAGCTGTGGGGGACAGGAGTGTCTGGTCCTGCCCACCTCTGCTGTTCCCAGTGGGGCACTGTGACCCCTAGGGTGCCCCAATTAGGGAGATGCCCTGTCCCCTCTACCCTTCTGGCCCACAACCTGCACACTTTGAGACCCCTTGACCCCACCTTGAGCTGCCCCAAGTCCCCCCCCACTGCACCAGCCCACAACCCCCAAGACCCTTTCCTGGGTGGGAAGCCCCATGGGGTGATGACAGCGGGAGGGTGACAGGGAGTAAACTACGGCCATGCCACCCTGACTCCTGATCTCGTCTGCTCTCAGAAGCTAAGCAGGGTCAGGCCAGTTAGTACTTGGATGGGAGACCTCCTGGGAATACTGAGTGCTGTAGGTTCCAGTCCTGAGGACTTCACTGTCACCATCCAAGCTCACTCGGCCATGGCAGATGAACCTCAGCACCAAAGGGTGGGGCCAGTTTCACGCACGCTTGCCTCACCCAAAAATTCAGGTGCACAGGCTCGAAGGACACACCGACGTGGGTACAGCCCTTCCCAAAATCTTCGTTAGCAAAGTCTAGCCATGCCAGGAGGTGATGTTCAGTCGGAGGTGGGGGAAGGGGGGGCACAAACCTCCCCCATCACCCTGTCAGTGCCCCATCCCCTGCCCCAGAAGGGTCTCAATTCTGGGAATGAGGAGCTACAGGAGACCCTCCAGATGAAAAAGCACCCACCCCTTTGGGATTGCTTATTGCAGCTTTAAAGCTTCTGCAAAACCATTTCCTCTGTGGGAAAAAAGCCTGTTTGTGGCCAGCTGAGCCCTGCGAAAAGCGGAAAAAACAATTCGACCCCAACCAGTGGTTCCTGGGAGGGCCTTTGAAGGTTTCACAGCAATGAGGTCAGAAACCTCTCCCCTGCAGGGGCAGCTCAGAGGGAGCCAGTCCAGAAAAGCACCAATGGGTCATTCCTGTCACACTCCTCAGGGCAGTCAGGGAGCCCCAAAAACACTCCAAGATGAGAACAATCTGCTCAACAACCTGACCCAGACCTTGCTACTTCTGGGAGAAAATCTGCCCCCTCTTTTGAACTTCCCTTAGAGAATGTTTGGTTCCACTGCAGGAGCCAAAACACGGTCGAGTTCTCAATCCCCTCCCAGCTCCCATTGCAGACCTGGGAGTGGGCTGTGGGAAAAGGAACTCGAGCTCAGCCATACACCTGACACAATCTCCACCCCTTATTCCACACCACACCAGTGACATCACAGAACCCACAGAATTTATGAATCGTCTGTTTTGTTGGATGGATTTCTCTGAACTGAACTGAAATCCCCTTTTACTAACACATTCAAGTTGAAATCAATTCCATGTCTTTGAAAAATATTTCTTACTCCAAATGTAAAACAGAAGCCTATAGAACATCCTGCCCCAAAATGGATAACTCTAAACATTAAGAATAAAAAAAATGAGCCCTCTCCTAATATTAAAGACTTTTTTTTACTTATTTACTAAAAGCAAGCATGTGTCATCCAATTTTCTATCTGACAAGGGTTTGGGGGGGTTGCTTTGTCAAGAGAACCCCTGAGGACCTGTTGCACACAGGTGGAGCTGCAGTCTGGGGGTGGGGGGCTTTGGTTCTTTGGTTGTCAGGGGCCACTCTGAGTCGCTGAGCTGGGGTGGGGACGGTGGGCAGGGCTGACTGTGCCAGGATGTGGCACCTGTGTCATCACAAAGGAGGTGTCCCCATGGGCAGCTCTGCAGGGCCCCAGCAGCAAATGCTGCCCCAGCACAGCCTGTGCTGTGGGTGATGCACACACAGAGAGAGGCTGGGCTGGGGCAGAAAGGCTGCCCCAGGGGTGGGTTCTTCCCCTGCCTGCAGGTCCCAGCCCCAACAGGAGCGCCTTGGGCAGGGCCTGGTGCTGCTGCTGGGGTAGTTGGTTAGGCCTTGCTGCCTGTCATCTGCCTGGGCCCCTGTCCTTGCTGCATCACATCCTTGACACTCCAGTCCCTGTTCCCCCCAGTGCCAGGTCCCTCCTTCCCAGCCCCACCCAAGCCCTTCCTGTTATCCCCTGCAGGCCATGGCTGTCCCAGGACTACTTTTGGTGTATTGGCAGAGCATCCTGGAGCCCCCACAGGCAGTCAGGGATGGGCTGGATGAGGCCAAGGGGAGTGTCTGCAGCAGCTGCAGAGCAGCTGAACTGGGAGATGAGTGAGAGGAGCTGCAGGAGCTGGAGCAGGGGAGCTCAGTGCATTTGTGGTGCTGAGGGGCCCAGAAGTGAACCCAGAGCTGGAGCTGTGTGAGCAGGGGCAGCACAGGGGAGTCAGTGGGCTGGGGCTGCTTTCAAGAGTGTTGTTGGTGTAAGGCAGGATGGGCTTGTCATTGCTGGGCACGTGGTGAGAAGTGCCAGCTTTAAGGGGAAGGGAGTGGGCAGGATTGGTAAATGGTGGGAAAGACAAGGCAAGACATGGAAAACTCAGCATCCTGGAGGTGGTGCCTGGGTTTGGTACCTGTTCTTTCAGAACACCCTCGAAGGCAGTCGGAAGCTTTGTGGGCTTGGCTGGTCTCATGTTCCCCTACTAGACTGAGCTTTAGTAGAAAGATCTTGTCCACTTCAGTGCTGCTGCTGTGTTTCAGGTGTTCTGTCTGCAGGGACTGGAACAAGGATGTTTGTCCCCAACAGGTGCTGCTATACCTCTACATGGACCCTTCTCCAATCAACATCTTGGTTTTCCTCTTTTCCCAGCCGTCAGTGGTTGGCTCCAGAGCCATCTGGCTGTGGGTGTTTGAGACATTCCCACCAACCCCTATCCTTTGGGCTCCTGCACACACCAGCCCTAAGCTGCTCTGGAGTGATCTTGTTGCCAGTTCACAAACAAAGGCAAGGTCCTATTTCCATGGCACCTATCACCATGGTCCCATCTGCATGGTGCTTGTTCCCTTGTCCTTGTCCCTGCATCCCTATCTCCCTGTCCGTGTCCCCACAGCTGCACCAATCCCATGGTGCCCCTGTCCCCACATGCCTGTCCACACATCCTTGTTTCCCTAGTCCTCTCCCCTTGGCTGTCCCATGACCTTGGTCATACCAGGGGTCCACCCCATGGACTGGCTTTGCTGGCACTGGGGACCTCAGTGGACCCCACAGCCCCATGTGCCCCCTCCCCACTGGGCAGCCCCTGCCATCGATCTCTGCCTCACTAGATGCCATCCCTGTGGTGTCAGGCCCATGCCTGGGGCACTCACCCCACAGGAGCAGCACCACGTTGCCAGCCATGCTGGTGTCCCCAGCCATCTGAGCTGGCTGCCACACACTTCTGGGGTCACTTGTCAGCTGAGTGGGACTCTTTGGGCGCAGGGAAGGAAGAGAGGTCACATCCGTCGCCTACAGGTTTGTGACACCTTGTGGGCACAGGATGGGGACACAGAAGGGACAGGCTGTGGACATGGTGGGAACATAACGGTGACATAGTGAGGGCACTGTGGGACATAGCAGGGACTTGGTGGTGATGAGGGGTGGGACACAGCAGGGACATTGTGGGACATTGTGGGACGGGTGGATCCCAGCAGTGAGGGGCTCAAGGGATGTGAGGAACCAAGGATGCAAGGATAGGTATCACTCCACTGCTACCCCACCCCTGTCCTCCTGCCCTCTAACCATGTCCCCGTGGCCTCAGGCCTGTCTGTCTCCTGGCAGTGCCAGTGGCCAGTGTCACTGTCAAGTGAAAAGGGGAGATTTCCTCGACGCTGAGTGTCGGATTTGTCTCTCAGTGTCCCAGGAAAGCTGAGATCCTCGTGCTCTACCAGTCTGTCCCATCCCTTTATGGGGACCCTTCCCTGAACAATCCTGCTGGAATGGAGGGTGTTCCAGGGACACCCCAACAGCACAGAGGAGACCCTTCAGTGGGACTTCCCACTTCATGACCCCTCAGGGGATCTTCCATTATATCCAAGTATGTTCCCATTGCCAGTGGCTGCAGCGCCCAGGAAGGACTCTGCAGTGGACTGATTATCGTTATCTGCTTCACCATCACCTCGGATGTGGAGCTAAAAAGCCTTTCTGCAAGAGCTGAACTTAGCTGAGCTGACCTGCAAAAACTGAGCTGAAGGCTGCAGAAGGGGAGCTGGGCTGCAAAAGGGGAGCTCCTACAATTAAGAGCTGCCTGCAAAAGCTACAGGAGGCACAAAGCAAGTGGTTGGAGGCACATGGGCAGCTATTCTTAGCAAGAGAGGGTTCTTTGGTAAAAAGTTGTCACGTGGTTCGTGTGGAATTGCCGATGTTGCTGTTGTGGCCGCGATCAGTACCTGTTGCTCTTCCACCCTCGGCAGTCCCACAGCAGAGGGATCCTCTGAGAGACCAGGCAAGGTCCAGGCTAATTTCCTCTGTCTCCACAACAGCTATTCCAAAAACCAGTCCCAAGTGGAGATTTTATCCAGGGACTACCAGTCAGAAATAGAATTTTATCCGGTGAAAACCAGACCTAAATAGGGGGTTTACCCAGGAAAAACCAATCCCTCCCTCCTTTCTCTCTTTTTTCCTTTTCACAACCTCACGTTTCTTTCTATTTCATTTTCCATCACTTTTCCCTTTCTTCCCACTGAAGAATTTTCCCTCTTCCCTTATTTAAACTCCCTTATTAACAGTGCTGGGAGGGGTACTGGGTGGATCCCAGGTGTGAGTGTCCCTTCCTCTTGGGAATTTAGAAGACCCCAAATTTCTTGAGGGGGAGGAAAGGGAGGGCAGGGATCTGAGGAGGCCCCAAACTGCCTAGGTGGGTAGTGGTGTTCCCTAAAGCATCAAGAAGGTACAGGGGTCTTTTGGGTGATTTGGGGGTCTTTTGGCTCCCTTTTGTGTGTTTGGGTAATTTTTGAGGTCTTTGGCCTCATTTGGGGGGTTCTTGGGCTGATTTTTGGAGTCTTTAGTATCATTTGTAGGTCTTTTGACTCAATTTGGGGGTATTTGGGTGACTCATTGGAGCCTTTCAGCTCATTTTGGGGGTCATTTGGCTAATTTCGGGATTCTTTGGGCTGATTTTGAGGTCTTTTGGATGACTTTGAGAATATCTTACTTCATTCTAGGGGTCTTTGGGCAGGTTTTTGGGGTGTTTAGGCTGATTTTGGGGGTCTTTGAGCTGATTTGGAGGAATTTTGGTTCATTTTTGGGATCTCTGAGCTGATTTTTCTGAGGTTTAAGCTCATTTTGGAGTTCTTTGCACTGATTTTTGTGGGGTTTGGTTCATTTTTGGCTCATATTGGTGTGGTTTTGCTGATTTGGGGGGTCTTTGGGATCATTTTTGGTGTCTTATGAATAATTTTTTGGTCTTCAGGCTGATTTTTGTTGTCCTCGAGACTTTTGACAAGAAAACAAAGATTATTCCCTTAAAAAGCCATTTTTTTAATTCACCACTGGGAAAAACAGGAATTCCTGAGATTTTTCCAAAAAAAATCCTGGGATTTTTGTCTGATTTCCAAGCGGTGTTTTTGGGCTCAAGAAACTTTCTGGGGCTAAAATTTAAAAACAACCCCCCAAAAGGGAAGTGAGAAATCACCAGAAAACAAAAAAAAAAATCACCAAAAAAAATCCCACTTCCTCTGTTTTTAACATTTTTGCATTTTATGACATCTTCCCTGTTTTGGAAGGCCTTTCCAGGGCTCAAACATCACAGAAAACATCTCAGTAGAACTGAAGACACCTCAGACAAAGGGATTTACGTGGAAGCAGGATCAGAGGTGAGGGGGACCCTAAAATATGGAGCTGGGGAGCCCCAAAATGTGGATTTGGGGAGGCAGGAACCCAAAATTTGGAGCAGGGAAGCCCCAGAAAGTGGATTTTGAGAACTGGGGAGCTCCAACATTTGGTGTTTGAAATAGGAGACCAAAAACATGGAACTGGGAACTGGGGGAGCCTGGAAAAAGAGTTTGGGAGGGGAGATCCCACAATATTGAGCTGGGTTGCTCCAAAATGTGGATTCGGGGAGAAGGGACTCCAAAATTTGTAGTTTGGGAATAGGGGGAGGCCACAAAATGATGATTTGGGAATTGGTGACCCCCAAAATCTGGAGTTTGGGAAGGGGGATCTCAAAATTTAGGGGTTTGGAGGCCCCAAAATGTGGAGCTGGGGTTTGAAGGAGTCCCAAAATGTGGAATTTGAGAAATAAGGAACCCCAGAATTTGGATTTTGGGAAGGGTGATGCCAAAATTTGGAGCTGGAAACTCCAAAATTTAGAGCTGGGAATTGGAGAACCCCAAAACTTGGAGCTGGGGAACCCCAGAATGTGAATTTGGGAATTGAGTAACCAAAAAATGTGGATTTTGGAAAGAAGGATCCCAAAACTTGGAGAGGGAGACCCCAAAGACCTGGATTTTAGGAACCAGGAAAGGCCAAACTGTAGGGTTTGGAAACAGGGGAACCCAAAATGTGGAATTTGGGAACCAGGGACCCCAAAATTTGGAGTCTGGGAGGGGACACCCCAAAATATGGAGTCTGGGAGCTCCAGAATTTGGATTAGGGAAGGGAACCAAAATTTGGAGGGTAAGAACCCCAAAACTGGGAGTTTGGGGGGAGGATGCTTAGAATTAGGGAATCCAAAATGTGGATTTGAGAATTTTGGAATCCTAAAATCTTGAATTTGGGAAATAGATAACCCAAACATTTGGATTTTTGGAAGGGAAAACCCAAAATTTAGAGATGGGGAGTCCAAATAATGGTAATTTTGGAAAGGAGGATCCCACATTTTTGAGGAGTGCATCCCCAAATTTGGAGAAAAGGGCCCCAAAATGTGGAATTGGTAATGGGGGCCCCAAAAATGGGGGGGAGGGGGAGATTGTGGCCCTAGACCTGATGAAATTCCTTTGATTTTTTTGATTAAAATCCCAGATTTTCCCACAGGCTCTGGTGGATCTGCTGCAATGCTGCCACTCCAGGTATGACCAGGCTCAGGATTTGGGGATATCTGGGGAATTTTGTACCATTTCAGGGAAAAAAAGGGGATTTTTCTCAGTATCGGAAAATTTTAGTTCTTAAAAAATTCAAAACGGAATTAAATAAATGGAATTAAATCCAAAATCAAGGCATTTTGGAGATCTCAGCCCACAAAGTCAGTGGGAAAAGGGAATTTGGGATGTGGTAATTGGGATGGAAGAAGGCAACACCTCCCCTCTTCCCCCCAGATTTTCCTTCTCTTCTTTGGCCTTGGAATTCTGGGAATTCCACCAGTGGGAGCCGTGGGAAGGAAGCCCCTGGACCCCTTCAGTGAGTCTTGGGCCCTCACAGTCCCTCCTATTTCCTTCCCAGTATGTCCCAGTGCCTCCCAGTGCACCTCAATTTTCTCTGGTATATCCCAGTCCCAACCCTGTCTATCCCAGTGACTCCCCATCTACTCCCAGTGTCTCCAGTTCCCTGCCCAGTCTCTCCTAGTCCATCCCAGTATGTCCCAGTGCCTCCCAGTGACCCCAACTCCCCTCCCAATATATCCCAGTTCATGCCCAGCCCCTCCCAGTGCCCCTCAGTTCCCTCCCAGTATATCCCAGTCCCAACTCTGTCCATCCCAGTAGCCCTAAATCCTCTCCCAATGACCCCAATTCGCACCCAGTCTCTTCACTCTATCCCAGAGTCCCCCAGTCCTCTCCCAGTTCCCCTTCCAACATATCCCATTTCATGTCCAGCCTCTCCCTGTTCCCTCCCAGTGACCCCAGTTGTCTCTCAGTATATTCCAAACCCTCCCGGTGCCCACCAATCCCCTCCCAGTAACCTCCGTTTCTCTCCCAGTGACTCAGTTCCCCTCCCAGTCCCTCCCAGTGCCCACCAGTCCCCTCCCAATGCCCCCCACTCTATCCCAGTACCTTCCAATCACCCCTCAGTGCCCCCTACCCCTTCCCAGGGACACCAGTTCCTTCCCAGCATATCCCAGTCCCTAAGCCTTGACCCCAATCCCAACAAAACCCATCCCACCCCTTCCAAAATATCCCTCAAGCCTCTCACAACCTCCAGTCTGTGACAGAAGTCCCTCCTTTTCCCAAAAAATCCCCCCCTTTTTCCAACACACCCCATTCCACCTCCAGAAATTCCCACTTGGACCAATCCAAGCTGGAAGTGGGACCATGACCCCCCTTCCCACCTCAAGTGGGAACCCTTCCAAGGCCATCTACCCCCCGATGCCGTCTCGAGTTGGAATCGCCATTCCGGGCGCCTGGAATTCGTCTGTTCCACATCAGAGTATGGCTGCAATTCTGGCTCCTACGATCCCATCCGGGGCCCCTTTTGCTTCTTCCCGTACAACGGATGGGAGCACAAAACCTCCAACTTCAACATCTTGGTCAATGCTGGTGGCTTTGAGGCCTTGGACTGGGTGGACGATTCCTTCGGCACCATCCCGGAAAACGCCGTAGAGAGCTGCCCATTGGTCGACACCTTTGTGGGGCGGAGCCGGGATGGGCTGGGAAAGGTCACCAAGGAGCACCGGGCACTTTTCATAGCACTGGAAGGGGAGGAGGTTTGGTACAAGTGGTACCAAGTCTTGGTGGTCAAGACAGGCCCATCCGACATCTCCATCATGGACGTCGCCTACAACCTGAGTGCGGCGCTGGAACGTTCTGAGGACGTGGCCTTGACTGAGGTTCCAGTGCGGAACGATGGCTGTTGGGCAGCCCCGAGCTCTGCCCTCTTGGAAGAGACCACGGAGACAGAGCACTCGTGGCATTTGGACCACCCCGCGCTGGCCACCATGCGCGGGACGCTCCGGGTGGCCCCGTTGGTCTTCAATGGGACAGGCTGGGCTGTGGCCAACGCCACGTCCCTGCCGTGGGTGGGCGGGGCCAGCACCACCAAGTTCGTGTCCCACGGGCCCCACGAGGTGCCGGAGGAGCTGCCGGCGCGCTCGGAATGCACCGCAGTGCTCCGGGGGCACCGGCTCCACCTCCGCGTGCCCTTCACTGCCCAGCTCCTCCGGGAATTCCATGATGGATCCCGGCACAGCGTGGAGGTCACTGGGTGGGCACAGACACAGGTGGTCACCAGGGTCAGGGCCGGGCTCGAGCGGTGCCGGGAACTCACCCGGGTCCCGCCATGTCCATCATAAGGAGGGGGCAGATGCCCAAATTTCACCTCCAAAGAGTTTTCCTTGTGCTTTTTCCCTAAATAATCTCACAAAACACGATGGTGGCAACTTGGAATGCAGCAAAATGCTTGGATTTGGTGGGTTTACCCATTTTTTGGTGTTTGTGGAATGACCTTTATCCCTGTCTGAAACCACACAGCAAAAACATGAAAAAATATGGCATTCTCTGAGTGAATTTCCTTTTTCCTCCAAAAATTTGGGATGATCAGGGGATGATGGTGGGTCCCTGGGACACTCCAGTGCTGGAGGGTGCCAAGGGTTTGGGATCCTGGAATCTTGGGAAGGTGGTCCCAGAAACCTGAGGGAGTCCAGGGAGCTGGGGGGGAGCACAAGGGTTTAGAGAGATCTCAGATTTCCTGGGGGTAGGGGAAAGGATTTGCAGGGACCCCAAACTGCTGGAATGAGGGGATCAGGGATTGAGGGAGACCCCAAATTTCCTGGGAGACAGAGGGTGACCCCAGAGAGCTGAGGGGAGGGAGGCCCAGGGGGCTGGAGGAGGGTTCAGATCCCAAAATGTTTTGGGGGGAGGCAATTTGGTTTAAAAAAAAAAAAAACAACCTGGAAAATGAGAGGGAAATTCAGGAAAATGCTGGTTTTCCCATCTACATTCCCTGTAGAATTTTAAAACTTAGATTTAAAATTATTTTAAAACTTTAGTTATTATGGTTTCTATATGATTTTAATTCCTTTTTCTTCAATACATGAAAAAAAATAAAAGTAAGAAAAAAATAATTAAATAAAAATTATTTAAATTACATTTCAGGGAGAATTTACATTCCAACACCTCCTTCTTCAATCTTGCTGAAATAAAAAAGATTAAAAAATCAATGATTTCTTATGAAAAATCAATAAAAATTAAATTATACCAGTCAAAGGATCTCAAAAAACTATTGATTTTAACAGATGGTTTTTTCAATTTGAGAATATTTTAGAAATTCCCCAAAGGAAAAAGAGCTGCTGAAAAATAAAGATTGAAGTGAACTATTCCCTCTATAATTATATTATTATCAAACATAGAAACAGCTTCTTAGATTGTTATTTACATTTTATATATAAATGTATAAAAGATAAAATAAAATATTTCTAAGTATAATATAAAAATATTACAAAACTATAAAATAAAAATTAAAGTGTTATGTAATTGTTATAGTTTAAAAAGCCTTTGTGGAACTTTTTTTTTGTCCCTTACCAACACAGCAGTTTGGGCGTTGGAAGTCAGAACAGAGGTAGCTGTTGAAGCCCAGCCCTCTCACTACCTGCTCCCAGACCCACCTAACTGTCTAAAGCCTAAACAAAGGATAACTGATAGCTTTGCATTCCAACGTGATGGCTGAGAGAGGACTGGGGGACATGTTTTTCTGTTTTGGGGAAGGACCTCATTTTTTAACCTGGCTTGGGAGGTGGTGAGAGAGCGGTTCCCTGGTGCTCATTTTTTGCCACTACACCTTTGTCCTCTGTCTATTTGGGTGCCAGTTGGTGTTTGCTGGGCTGGTGGCAGCACTGGGAGGGGGGTCCTGGTTCACCCCATAAGACTCCGCACACCTTGTTCTGTTTTCCTGAGAGGAAAAATCACCACTGCCTGGATTTGCTGCAGGCTCGTTGAAGGGCCAGCACCATCTGCAGAGATGTTTCTAACCCACTCCTCACAATGCTTTCAGAGAAAAGATGGTTAGAGGGTCCTTGCACGGCCCATGGGAAAGGTTTCAGGGCATTTCCACGTGAGCTTCAGAACCAGCACCTCTCCCGACCCATGTCTTTGCCCCATCAGAGCCTGTGAGTCACCACAGCCACTGCCTCCTGAGGCACAGCATCACCTCCTCCTGTCTGTAAATATAACGACACCAAAGGATCAGAGATAGGAATTGATTTGTTTGAAAGTTCTGGTTATGATGTTGCTGTTTGTTCTGCTCTGGTTTTGGTTATATATATTTGTAGTAAAAAACTGTTATCCTCTTCTCTATGTTTTCTGATTAAAGTCTCTTAATTTCAAAGGCTATGGTGGTTTTGAAGAGACAGAAGCCCCCTTCCTAGTCTGGAAGGATTCTTCACTTTCCTTGATAGACATCTTGGTTTCTTTTTAAACTGAGACAAGCGCATAGAGACATTCCATCAAAAAGAACCCTTGGGATAGAATACACAGTAGGTCACACCCACCTCATGCTAAACCAGCCTCCTTTCACTGGAACTAGAACCGCAGTGAAGCTTGTGTTGGGTGTATGGCTGAGCTGGAGTTCATTTTACCACAACTCCCTCCCAGTGCTGGGCTCTGCAGAGGGAGATGGGAAGGGGTTGAGAACTTGCCCATGTTTTGGCTTCTGCTGGGTAGGGCTGGCACAGCACCAGTGCTGTCTCACAACATTCCAACTCCCATTCAAGGGCTGGGGGCGGGCAAGATCCTGGCAGGGGACACAGCCAGGCCAGCTGAGCCCAATGAGCCCAAGGGATATTCCAGCCCATGTGCCAATGACAGCTCAGAGAGAAAAGATGAGGAGAGGAGAAGGAAGGGAGGGCAGTTGTCATTCCAAGGGTTTGCCTTCCAGAGCAGCCACTCTGCGTGCTGAAGCCCTGCTGCCCAGGAAGTCAGATTGTGCTGCTGAGGGGAAGGACAGAATGAACTTATTTTTTTTCTCTTTGCTTCTGCATGCCCAAACTTTAACTTTTGCTTTAGGAAAACTCCCTTATCCCAGCCTATGAGTGTTTTTCTATCTGATTCTCTCTGCCATGCCCAGCTGGGAAGAGCAGCAACAGAGCAGCTTGGTGGGCACCTGGTGTCCAACTGAGGGCAACCCACCTCAGTCCCAAAAGAGGAGTCACTCTGTCCATCCTTGGAATCCTACACAGGAGTCTCTGTCAATGTCCTTGTCTTCCACACTGCCTGATTCCCTGGCAAATACACTCCATCCTGCTGGCACTTCTCCTCACCCCAGGCACTCCCTTCTCCTTCTGTTCCCACCCTGTTCCCCCAGTGAACATATGGACATTTCCACACTGATGGACATTCCACATTTGCCCTCTCCTGTGGAACCAAACATTCTCTAAGGGAGGTTCAAAAGTGGGGGCAGGTTTTACACAAGAGGGAGGAGGATCCAGGTCAGGTTGTTGAGCAGCTTGTTGTTGTCATTGGAGCATTTTGGGGGCACCCTGAGTGCCTTGGGGATAGTGACAGAAACGACCCATTGGTGCCTTTCTGGACTGGCTTCTTCTGAGCTGCCCCTGCACAGGGTGGGGTTTCCAACCCCACTGCTGTGAAAACCTTCAAAGGGCCTTGCAGAGCCATTGGCTGGGATTGAGGTGTTTTTTCTGCTTTTTGCAGAGCTCAGCTGACCACAAACAGGCTTTTTTCCCCACAGAGGAAATGGCTTTGCAGCAGCTTTAAACCAAACCCAAAGGGGTGCATGCTGTTTCATTTGGAGGGTCTTGTACCTCTCCTTGTTCCCAGCACTGAGATCCTGCAAGGCAAAGCAGAGGGCATAGGAAAGGTGATAGGGGAGATCTTTGCCCCTCCCAACAGACACCCTGCCACCCTTCCACTGTCATCACCATATGAGAGCTGCCCACCCAGGGAAGGGTCTTGGTGGCTGCAGGCTGGTGGGAAGGGAGGTGGATGTGATGAGGGCTCCCAAGTGGGGTTGGAGGCTCCCTAGCTGGAGGAGCCATGGGCCAGGAGGGTAGCATGGACAGGTCACCCCTCAAGTTGGGGCACTCCAGGGGTCACAGTGCCCCACTGGGAACAGTGAGGGTGGGCACCGCCTGATACCCCACCCCAACAGCCCCTCACCCCTTTCTGTTTGCCCCACATCCCCTTTTCCCCCAGATGTACCCCCAGCCTGATTCCTGATCAGGTGCTTCTTGCCCTTGCCAAGCCCAGAACAGCAGGGAAGGAAGGAGGGGTGAAAAAGAGAAAAATTAAGGAAAAAGTAGAAATAGAGGGAAAAGCCCTAGAATGCATTGGGGCAAACCCCTGGAGCCCATCAGAGACTCCTGGATCCACCCTAGGGTTTCCCCCACAGCCCACAAGTACACCAGGAAGGCTGTGCCAGAGTCTGGGTCACCCCAAAATCCAAGGAAAACAGTGAAGGAGCTACAACACCTGTGGCCATCCAGCCACTCCCCATCCCTGGGATGCCCATTCCCCTGGGATGCTCATTCCAGAACTCCCATTACTGGGGACTTCCATTTCCCAGAACCCCATACACAGCCCCCCCACCAACCTCTCCCCATTCCCTCAACACCTCAACCCCTGGGACTCCCCTCCCAGGACCCAAATCCCTCAGCTCCACCATTTTCTGGGACACTCCTCCTTGGCTCCCCATATCCCCTGAATCCCCCACTCCTGGGACCCCAATGTCCCACCATGTCCCCACCCTAACTCAACCATGTGCCACCAACACATGGGGGAGGGACATGAACTCGCTTCCTTTCCCCTTCTCCCCAGGAACTGAAATGCAGGTCACAGGAGCCCCCAGTAGTGTGTGACAGCCACCTTGGCTGGCCGGAGACACCGGTATGACCAGGAACATTGTGCTGCTCCTGAGGGGTGAGAGGCCTGGGCTGCCCAGTGGGGAGGGGGCAAAGGGGTCAGCAGGGACTCCTGAGGTCCCCTGTGCCAGCAGACCCCATCCATGTGGGTGACCCCTGATATGACTGGGGTGGTGGGATGGCTATGGGGCAAGGAATGGGGGGACAGGGATATGCAGAAAGGGATGTGAGGACAGGATTGTGGGGACAGGGTTGTGGGGTTTGGTACCATGGGGCCAGGGCAGTTCTGGGGACAGGGACAGGGGGACAGGGATGCGGGGACAAGGACAAGCAGATAAGCACCATGTAGATGGGGCTATGGGGACAGGTGCCATGGGAATGGGATCATGGGCACAGGGCCATGGGGATGTGACTGTGGGGACAGGTGTCATGGGGCTGGTGGAGGTGACCTGTGCCAACATGGGGTGGCCATGTTTGCCCATGCCCAGGGTATCCATGGTTTCTCAGTTTCCAGGGTGTCCACAGCGTCCTAATGTCCTGCCTCAGCCTGGGGTGACTGGGGTGCCACAGTCTGGGGACAGCATCCACAGCCTGGCCCCTGGGTGCTGGTGTCTCCATGGTACCAACTCAACTAAGCCCCTCTCCCTTTCCCCTTCCAGTCCAGACCCTGATCCTCACTGGTGAGTCCTCAGGGGGATGGCATGTCCCCTGCTCTGCTGTTCCCAGTCCTACAGTGGCCCTTGCAGGCAGGTGTCCCCTGTAACCTGTAAGTGCCCAGACCATGCAGCTCCTGCTGGAGCCCCCCTGGACACCAGCAGTGCAGTGGGACCAGGTGACACTGACCTTGACAGGGCTCAGGGAACCCTGGTTCCACCATCTGGTACAAGGACAGGCAGCCTTGGTGGCAGCAGAAACATGACCACTTCATTGTCACCAAGGGTGGCACCTTCCAGTGTCACAAATCCAGCACAGGGTTCAGCCCCCTGTCTCTCTCTGTTTCATAAGTGGTGAGGGGGGTAATTGGGTTGGGTACCACCCCGGGGCCCCGGGTGGGCTTCACTCCATGAGTGGCCTCACACCCCTCATCTGACAAGAGCACATCCCTGGGCACATGGGTGCCATCCCAGTGCATCCCAGTGCATCACTTGCACATCAGTTTGTCCCAAGGCACAACAGTGCATCCCAGTGCAATGGAATCCCCTTAGTGGTACTGGGGACTCCTCGTGCTCCCTGGTGCCATTGGGACCCCCTTGGGCTCCCCAGTGTGACAGGACTTCCCCTGTCCCACAGACTTGCTGGTGCTGCAGGTGCCAGTGCAGGTGCTGCTGGAGGGGGACACGGTGTCACTGCGCTGCCAGAGCTGGCAGAACATGAATGTCACCCATGTGCAGTTCTACCATGAGGGGAAGGATCTGGGAGGGTCCCTTAAGGGGACCAAGCTGCTCCTGCCTGCCCTGCAGCTGCACCACAACAGCCACTACCAATACAGGGGCTGGGTGGGCTTCAGGCCAGCACCGTGGAAGGAGTCGGCACAGGGGACAGTGACAGTGCACAGTAAGTACCCCCACAGCCAATAGCCTGATACCCTGACACCATCACACCTGACACCTCACATCCCCTCAACAGTGGCCATATATTCACCATCTCCCCTGCCCCCTCCTTTTCCTTCCCAGAGCTCTTTCGAGTGCCGGTGCTGGAGGGTCCCCCCGAGTCCACCAAGGGGTCCCCACTGAATCTCAGCTGCCTCAGCACCCTCATCCCCGTGTGGCCCTAAGTCTCCCTCCTGCACCTCTTCTACCAGGATTGGAGGAGGGGGCCCACAGGTGTCCCTCCAGTTTCAGTTGCCTGCCGGGGGGGTCTCCTACTCAGGGAATTACACCTGCGAGGTGCACGCTGAGGGAGGGGCAGCACCCAGCTCCGTGTCACAGCGCACAGTGAGTTTGGGGATGGGGGGCAACTCCCTGGGATCCCAACATATCACTGCCTTGCTGAGATCCCCATGCCCCTCATCCCTTTCCAGCTCCCTCTACAGGCCTTGCATCCCTGCCCAAGTCCTGCACCCTTCTCCTATTCCCTCCTTTTCCCAGTGTTCCCAATGTCTCCTCGGTGTGTGTTGCCCGTCTCCAGGTCCCCTCATCCCTCCTTGGGGTCCCTTTCACCCCTCTCTCTGACCCCCTCAACTCTCCCTGGGTCCCCCACTGTCTCTGGGCTCCCTTACCCTCCTCTCTTAGCCCCCTAACCCTCCCCGTGTCCCTCACCACTCCCCTTGTCCCCTATCCCACCCATCCCAACCCTGCAGGGGTCCCATTCTCAAGGGTGTCGCTGTTGGCACAGCTTCCTGGGGGACAGGTGGCAGTGGGTGACCTCCTGGTGCTGACCTGCGTGGTGGCCAAGAGGGCAGGTCCCCTGTCCTCCTCCTGGCACTGATGGGGCTCAGTCACGCCTCTGGACAGTGGCCCCCACCTGGAGCTGCACTCTGGGGACGAGGACAGTGACCACTACCAGTGCCAGGCCACCAACAGGGGCAGCACGGCCAAGAGCCCCCCACTGCACATCACTGTCCTGGGTGAGCGGGATCCTTGGACTCCACTATCTCTTCCCCCCTTTCCCACTCTCCCCACACCACATTCCAGACTCTCCCCTGACCCCACCCACAGTATCACCAGTCCCAACCCTCCCACTGTCACCCTACCCATCACATCCCACCCACCTTAATACCGTTCCAATCACATCATCCCCCACCCCACACCAGATGGAGGCCACCATCACCACGGGACATTGTTCTGTGTGAGTGGAACCCTCCAGTTTTGGGTATCCCCCACCCATGTCTTCTCCCATCCCACCCATCACACCCTACTCATGGAATCCTGCCTGTGTCCCTTCCCCCACACCAAGTGCCAGCCCCTCTCCCTGGCCTCAGGCGCATTTCTTTCCCCGCAGTGCCAGTGCCCAATGCCACCATCACCCTTGGACCTCCATCACCACAGAGGTGTGGCACAGGTGGGATCACCTGGGTTACCAGGGGTTGCAGAACCCCTGATGTGGCAGGTGACCCCAATGTGTTCCACTCTGTCCCCAGCAGTGGCTCCAGGGGTTGGCAGGTCCCTCCTGTTCATGGTCCTGCTCCTGGTTGTCATTGTTGGCTGGCACGGGTGGCATTGCGTCAGTTGGTGACAAAGGGGCAGGTCCTGGGGAATGGTGGGAAACTCCCCAGTTTGGGAGGGTGATTGTAGGGCACCCACACACCCTGACTTGGGGTGTGGCTCTAGTGACCTTGTCTCAGAGTTCTGGGGGGTTGGGGAGATTTTGGAGGGGCTTGGGGGACTCCCAGGATGTTCCAGGAGTAGCCTTGAGGAATACTGTGGGGCTACTGGGAGCAGTCTGGGGAGGTCTTAGAGGGTTTGTACAGGGGTGTCGGAGGGGCTTCGGGGATCCTGGGAGAGTGTGGGGGTCTCCCTCTCTGCTGGGCTTGGAGTTCTGGGGCTCAGGTTTTGGTGTACTGGGGTGGTTCAGAGGTTCTAGGGGGCTTCTGGGGTGCCAGGGGCTCCTGGTGTACTCAGGGGTCCTTGGGGAATCAGGGGTCTGCTGAGGCTCAGGGGTCCTGTGAGAAGATGATCATCCCAGGTGGATTCAGGGGTCTCATGGAACACAGAGTCATCCACTCATCTTTTTTCTTGTAGCCATCAGGACATACCAGGAGACGTAAGTGGGGCCATCCAGCCATGGCCCCATTTCTGCCCTCCTCAGAAACACCCCCAGGCACCCCCTTATCCCCACAGGGCCTAGAGGAGGGCAAGGGGCTGCACCCCCATGGCGTGGCCACTGAATGGGCTGGAGGTGAGTACAGGGGGTGGACATGGACAGGTCACCCATGGGTGTCACCCCCCATCTGGGTGCCCCCCATTGCTGTCTCTCACAAGGCATTCCTGGGTGTCACCCCACATTCCCTCCCCCTGGGACCCCCGGGTGACCTACATGGAGAGACTGAGACCCCACACGAGACTGTGGGTCCTGAGTGACACCTACGAGAACCTGCCATGACATTGAGGAGCACTGGAGGGAACTGGGGGAAACTGAGTTGCCCCACTGATGGGCAACTAAGCATTTGTGTCCCCTGCACACAGCAGCCAGTGCTCCCCATTCTCCCTCCCAATGGTCCCAGTACCCCCAGGGATGCCTCATTCCCCTTCCCAGTGCCCCTCCATTGCTCCTTGTACACTGAGGAGCTCCCCATTCAGTCCTCCCAGTACCTCCAGTGCTCCCAGTGTTCCCATTACTCCCTCTGGTTCTCCACTCCTCCTCTCAGTGCCAAGGGACACAGGACCCCTTTCCATGCGATTCAGCTCAAAATACAACTTTTTGGTTAAACTGGGAGAACTTGTGTTAATTTGTTCTGCTCTCAACCCCCAGTACAGAAACTGCCCTGGGGGATGAGGGAGTGGGAGGACAGGATAAGAGGCAGGAAGAGGGAAGGATCAGCACCCCAAGAGTTTCAGCCCCCAAGGTCTAGTCGGTCCCAGTCCCACAGCTGCAATTTGGGGCCAAATCAGCCATTTCCAAAGGGGAGAAGCTGCAGTTTTCCATCAGTCTGGGGGGTAGACATGGGGCAGGCAGGGGGTCCCTGGGTGTTGCAGAGAGAAGAGGGGGAAGAGGGGAT
>VWZD01003535.1:41242-72154 GCA_013396695.1 Sakesphorus luctuosus | reverse complement strand
CACAGAGAAAATGAAACACAGAAACTGCATAGATCAGCCATGAACCTGGGGAGGCTCCACTCCACTCCAGGGGGAGCCAGGATGGGGGCCAGGGTGCTCCTTTAGGGGTGCACCCACGGGGAGGGGACTGTGCAGCCAATTGCGGGGGGTCAGATTGCTTGGAGGAAACCCCTTTGCCTGCTGATGGGCAGGGAAAGCTTTGGTCTGAGGGTACCAGGACACTGGCAATGCAGCCCCTCCACTGGTCTGGGACAGGGCGACTGGCTTATGGACCACAACAGGGCTTTATTCTGCTGTGGATGCCCCATCCGAGTCTGGCCAAGGTTATTTGCCTCCCAGTGCCTCCCACGTCCTCAGGGATGATGGCACTGCTGGGGACAATGGCATTGCTGGCTGCCACACAGCCTCACCAGCAGCACTGCCCCTACACCTGCAGCCCCAAACTTCTCTGGGCTTCCACCAAGAGGAGCTTTCCAACTGACTCTGCTTGGTGAGCTGGGAGGGACACTGGATTCATTCCCTGGTAACCAGCACATCCCTCCCACTGCTGGAGAGCATGGGGGGCATTGCTGGACAGCATGGGGGACACTGTCAGAGGCATGGAGGGTATTGCCAGAGAGGATGGAGAGCATTGGCAGAGGCATGGGGGGCATTACCAGAGGCACAGGGGGCATTTCCAGAGAGTTTGGGGGTCATTGTCAGAGAGGATGGGTAGCATTGCTGGAGAGGATGGAGGGCATTGCCAGAGGCACAGGGGGCACTGCCAGAGAGGATGGGGGTCATTGCCAGTGTCCAAAGCAGCAGCCCCATGGGGCTCACAGCCCTCTGGAGGGGCAGGTTTGGGGGCTCAGGGGCCAGGTGGGGGTCTGGTGCATGTTGATCTATGCACTAACCGGTAGGCTTTGGACAGTTCTTTTCGTCAGAGCCATCCCCACAATCTTTTTCTGAAACACAGAACCACCAGACAGGAGCGTGGGCACAGTGACAAACACAACACAACACACCATGGCACAGCGGGCAGCACAGAGACACCGGGACGTGGACACGGACACGGACAAGGACATGGACACACAGAGGCTGTGCAGGCACCAGGTGGCACGACCAGAAGCAGCAGAGGGTGCTGGGGGAGCATGGGCAGCCAGGCTGGGGGCACCCCTGTGGGGCTACAGCTCCTGCCCCAGGTGCCTGGAGAGGCTTGGGCCACACAAAGGGGCTTCATGCCATGGCCTTGATGCCACAGTGGGGGATCCCAGGAGAAGGGACCACCCGTGGCAGGTCCAGCTCTGAGGGAGCTCAGGAAAACTCCAGGGAGAGTCCTGCACCCACAGTTCCGCTAATCCCGGCGCTCAGCCGGTGTGTCTCATCTGCTCTGAAGCCACTAATTAAACATAACGATGCAAAACGGCTCAAATAAACTTGTGGGGAAGGAAAGCAGCCTTGGGGCAAACCCTCTGCCCCAGACCTGGCACTGGAAAGATCCAAGGGCAGATGGGAGCTGACCAGGAGAGCTCTTCTGCCTTCCCTGGGGCTGTGGGACGTGGTTCGGCCTTGCCAGCTGCACCAGCCACCCCATGCTCAGCTCCAGCACTGGGGCAGAGTTTTGGAGACCTTGCAAAGAACACCAAGGTCTGAAACAATCCCTGCCAGGTTATTCCTGCAGCACACACTGTGCTGGTGGCAGCCAAGGGAAATGTGGGCCTGGGGACTGCAGGATGTGCTCAGCTTTGCCTCATGCCTGCTCCCTTCAGGGTCCAGGCTCTGTCTTTCGAAACACATTGAGAACCAGCCTTTGCCAAAATGGGGTCCCTGCCAGGCTGCACCCACACCATGGGTCTGTCTGTGCCCAAGGGAGCAGCCACAGGGTCTGGGTCAGGGTCCTCACCATTGTCACAGCGCCAGTTGATGTTGATGCAGCGCCCGTTGTTGCAGGTGAACTGTGTCAGGGGGAAGCAGGTTGGGTAGGCTGTGGAGGAGGCAGAGGCACCATCAGTGCAGGGGACACCCTGTGTGCACCCCAGCCCCCATGGCCCCATGGAGAGGTGAGGGGGAGCACCCAAAAAGCTCCCAGTGTTCCCAGTGCTCCCTGTCTCAGCTCACCACACGAGGCAGACTCATCGGAGCGATCCCCGCAGTCATCGTCCAGGTCACACGTCCAGGAGACGGGGATGCAGCGGCCACTGGCGCAGGAGAACTGGTTGGGAGAGCAGGTCCGGGCTGGCCAGGAAGGACAGACAGAGCATTAGTGGCTGGTGGTGCCTTGCTTTGCCAGGGGAAGGTGGGAAACAACCCCCCAGGCTCCTGCGAGGCCCAGCTGAAGCCAAGGTGGGCACAGGGATGTGCGAGATCCTGAAACCTCAGCCCACAGGGAGCAGAGATGGATATGGCTCAGCAAGGACTCTCCCATGACTCCCTGAGGACAAGGCAGGTTTCACACCTGAGCAGGTGGAGTTGGACTCATCCTCATTGTTCCCGCAGTCGTTGTCCCCGTCGCAGAGCCAGCGGTTGGGGATGCAGCGGTTGTTCTTGCACTTGAAGCGGTCAGAGGGGCAGGTGTGCTGGTCTGTGGGGGGACACCTGCTCAGGACCTGCCCCTCATCCCACCCCACCCCTCCTCCACATCAAGTGGAGGAAAAAGAGACAGAAAAGGGCTGGGACCTCAGACAAACTGGGGATCAGGGTCCCAATCACCATTTCTCCCCTCAACCACCCTCAACCCCACTCCCTTCCTCCAGCTGGGGCGGGGATGGAGGTGTCCTAGCTGCACAACCCAGCCCCAGCTACGAGCCCCACATCTGGGGGAGCCTTAGCCCAGCTCCCACCACAAAGGAGGGGGTCACGCACGGCAGAGCTCGGGGGCCTCATCGCTGTTGTCCAGGCAGTCGTTGTCCCCATCGCACTTCCAGCGCTCCTGGATGCAGCGGTTGTTCTTGCAGGCGAACTCCCCAGGCTGGCACTGCGGTGGTGGGGTGTAGGACGGGTTCACTGCCAGGGGAAAGCACAGGGAGGATTTTAACCAAGTGACCAACTACAGCTTCCCATAGGGAGAGGGGGTCCCCATGAGGGTCTCAGGGCTGCTTACCCTCACAGGTGACAGAGTCTCTCCCCAGTGACTGGTCCTCGGCGCAGGCGCACTGACGGCCCCGGGGGGTGGCCAGGCACAGGGTGCTGCAGCCCCCGTTGTTGACACGGCACTTGTTGGAGCCCACTGCGGAGGTAAAGTGGGGTGAGGAGATGGGATCTCAATGTGCAGGGACCCCTGAGAACCCACAGGGGTGCTAGGTGTCCCCAAACTCCTGGACACCCTCAACAGCCTCCACAGTTAGAACTCAGCTGGAGACCCCAGCCACAAGGCCATGGGGAGCTCTCAGGGGGTGTGGAGCCTGATGGAACAAGGGTGGGAAAGAGAGGGGAGGCTGGAAGGGCAGGGGATGAGCACCAGCAGAGTTTATAGATAGAAAGAAAGACGGTGTGCATGGGGACGGCCAAAAGGAAGCAAAGAGAAGTGGAGGGCTGCTTAGGCAGGGTTTACCCTCACCCTCCCCAGTCCATCCCTCCTCCAGCCCCCCATGCCCAGCTCATCCTCACCCCCCCACCCCATCACTCCTCCAGCACCCTGTGCCCGGCCCCAGCATGGCCCCAGTACCTTGCTGCTGCTGTGCATCATACATCCGGATCTCAAAGATGGGCGGGCGCTCGTTGCGGAGCAGGCTCACGGCCTTGGACGTCTGGTCCAGCCGGTAGATGCTGCCGCTCCGGTACTCGGTCCAGAAGAGGAAGTTGCTGTAGTGGCACAGCCCGAAGGCGTGATTCAGCTCCGGGCCCTCGTACACGATCTGCAGGCATGGGGAGGTGAAGAGGCTCTGTTAGCTGAGATGGGGACTGGGCAAGGGATGATGGAAGTGGAAAGGAAGGAGGCAATGCCTCTGCTGCCCACAGCCACAGCGTTGGGGTGATCAGCGCCCTGAGGTCTGTGGGATCCCCACTCACCTTCCGCTCGGTGCCATTGAGATAGACCATCTCAATGCGATCGTAGAAAGCATCCACCCAGTACAGGATCTTGGCTGGGATGTCCAGACTCAGCCCGTTAGGCCACAGGACAGTCTTGGAGGTGATGAAGACGTCGCGGTTGGTACCGTCCATCCAGGCTCTCTCGATCTTGCCCCTCTTGCTATCCTTGGGATCCTCCTCCCAGTCCGTCCAGTACATCCACCTGCCACACACACTAAGCTGAGCCCTGGCCCCATTGTCACAGCTTGTGACAATTCAGAGACCCAGTCACGTCCCTGTGGCTGTGCCACCCCCTCAGCCAGCCCTGCCCACCCAGGCACCCGCACCCATTCAGGGGGTCCACCACTATGGCACGGGGGTGTGTCATCTTCCCCTCGATCAGCGTCTTCCGCATCTGGGCAGCCTTCTCCAGCCGTGCCACGCTGATGGTCTTTTTGGGGCCATCATCCGTCCAGTACAGGTTGTTGCCCATCCAGTCCACAGCAATCCCTTCCACGTTGTGGATGCCTTTGGGGAAAAGCCAGAGCGGGCGCGTCACCAGCCGGGAGATGAGAAGTCGAGGTAACAGCCCCATCTGACTCATGATGTGTTTGGCACCACCCAATCCCCACTCAAACCAACAGGGATGATGGACCCCCACCAGCCCCAAGGGCACAGGCTGGGCCCCTCGGCCACACACCGTCCTTCAGGATGGTCTCCCGCTCTGTGCCATCGACCTTCTGGCGTCCAATGAGGTAACTGGTGGTGTCGGCGAAGTAGATGAAGCCGGTCTCGGCATGGAAGTCCAGAGCTCGGGGGTTCATGAGGTTCTCGATGGGGATCATGTGCTCATCCGGCACCTTGGCCCCCATGTCCATCCCGCGGATGATGCCTGGACGCCCCTTTCCATACACCAGGAACAGCTCGTGCTCGGGTTCTGCAGAGAGATGGGGACAGCCATGGCCTCCAGCCAGGGCAGGGCAGTGCCAGGGAGGTGGCACATGGCACTGGGGCTGTCGTGAGGTCACATAGAGGCCAGGAGGAGGCAGTGACCAGTGCCCATAGGGAGTGCAGAACCCAAGGGGCAGCCCACAGCTCTGGACCCTCACTCCCCACATGCCCCCCAGGAAGTCCAGCACTCACTTTTGCAGGACTTCCCGTCACTGCCCAGGCTGAAGCCGGAGCGGCACCGGCAGGTTCGGCTCTTGTGGCTGTTCCCGAGCAGGCAGATGTCCGAGCAGCCTCCTGGCTTCCCAAACTGATCCGGCTCGCAGGCGTGGCTCCGCACTGCAACAGAGCAGGGCTGTGGCACCCAGGGGCACCAGAGTGGCACAGGGGGGTCCTGCCTGGTGTGGGGAGCATGGGGGGACAAGGGCACAATCTCATGGGTTCTCCCTGGACTTTAGGGTGGTCCATTTTCCCCCAGAGATCCTGGCTGATCAGTGAGGGGCTCAGCACTGCACAGGACAGCACAGAGATGGGGAAGGACCTTGCCACGGAAGGATCCCTGTGGAAAAGCCAGCTTGGCATGTCCCAGCACACCACCACAGCCACAAGGCCACACTGCCCCATTGTGCCAGCCCACCCCTCATAGGCCACAGGGAGAGCAGAGCTGCACCAGTGGGACAAGCCCCAGCACAGGGACAGCCAGCACTGCCTGGAGAGCCCCTTAATCACACTCCTTCCCTCCTCGCAAATCTCCTGATTAATTTTATATTCTGGAAAATGCTGAGCAGCCTGTAGACACTAAGAGGATTTTAAAGGAGTAAATTGATTAACTGCAGGAAGGTGCTGGGGGTAGAGTGAGCAAACAGGGATGGACACAGGGAGGGGACGGTGCAGCGCTGGAGCCTTTCAACTCCCTGGAAATCCCTTGGTGCTCTGGAGCACTGGGGTGAACATGCTGGCAGTGGGGACTGAGTGTGTGTAGGACCACTAATATTTCAAGATGTCACATCTGCTCCCATGTCCCTGCGCTCTCCGTGATCCATCAATCATGTGGCACAGCTGCCATGTCTCTCATAGGAGGAGACATAGCAATAGCAGGGAGTAAGACACCCCAGGGTGCTCAGCAGCACCCAGCAGCCTGGGCAGCAGGAATCACAAAATTCCATAATCACTGAGGTTGGAAAAGACCTCCAAGACCATCCAGTCCAACTTGCAACCGACCTCCACCTTGGCAACCAGACCAGAGCACTGAGCGCCACATCCAGTTTTTCCTTGAACACCTCCAGGGATGGTGACTCCACCACCTCCCTGAGCAGCCCTTTCCAATGCCTGAAAATCCTTTCTGTGAAGAAATTCTTCCTGAAATTCCACCCCAGCCCTTGTCCAAGGGTCCAAGAAGCTGTTATGCCCAGGTCAGGGTCCCACCTGTGGGCTGGCGCCGCTGGTGGTAGATGTGAAGTGCTCCGCCCTTGTCCACCCGTGTCACCACCTGGTACTCGGTGCTGTTGAAACGGTTGACACGGATGACACTCGTTTTCTGCTGGGCATTGGCGTTGTCAGAGTTGGTGGCATAAAGGTAATTCTCGAAGACGGTCAGTCCATACAGGTGTTCGATCTGGAAGGCACCATGTGGGTGTCCACAAAGAATTTAGGAGTTAGGAGAACCCGGCTCCAAGGCTTGCAGAACCCCTGATCCCACCCAATGGCTCTTGTTCCCACCTCACTCATGGCACAAGATCACCTCAGACAGGACTGTGGTCAGTGCTCAGCAGCTCATGGCTGGACCAGCAAAGCCAAGCCTGCAATCCAGTGCTGCCCAGTACACTGAACTCTGACAAGTCTCCAGCCCACTCCACCACAAACCCCTTGACCCAAGTGGCCCAAACCCACTCACCAGGATGCCCTGGATGATGGTGTGCCTGTTCTTGCCTTCATAGTCCACCACCTCAATGTAGTCCAGGTAGGCATCAGCCCAATACACCAGCCTGTTCACCAAGTCCAAGGTGATGCCATGTGGGAAGACAATCTTGCTGTCCACCAGCTTGGTGCGGTTCTGCCCGTCCATGTCACAGCGCTCCACCTTGGGGATCTGCCCGTAGTCAGTGAAGAACACTTTGCTGTGGGAGAAGAGCAAAGGCAGGAGCTCAGAGCTGAGATGGCACATTCATCCTGAGGGAAGGGAGAATGTGGATCTGTGGATGGCCCAAACTCATGCCAGGAGACACAGGAGTGGCCGGGATCTGGCACAGAGTTCCCAGATGAGCTTCAACCCAGATGTGTTGGTGTCATTGGAGGAGGTTCAGGGGCCTCCACATGTACACATGGGGCTGTACAAGTTAAAACACAACCCAAGGCATCTGCTTGAGCACCCAGGGGTCATCCTGCCTGTGACAGCAGCTTCCAGCACCACAATTCCCAGCAAGGCACTGCCAGAGATGGGGATTGGCACTACCACAGAGCTCAAGGAATTTAACTCAGTCCCCTGTGGGGCTTGCCTGCACCTACCCTGCTCAAGGCCAGAGTCTCTCTCCTGGCTTCACTGCAATCTTTACTTATTTATATAAAATACTCCCAATTTTCTGCTCAATAACTCCAGCTGTCTCCATCCAGGCAAGGAGGGAGGCACCAACCCAGAAAGCAGCAGGTGAGGGGGGAATTTCCCTCTTTATTGGTTACTCCACTCTGCCCACCGTTGCCTCAGCTATGCCAGCTCCCACGGCCCAGCAGCTGCTGTGCATGCCCTGAGCTGCTCCCATGATTCAGCATCCCAGCTGCCCCATCCTTGGGACTGTGCAGAAGGCAGCTGCTGGACACATGGGCATGAGGGAGCCACTCCAGCTGTGCAAGGAGCTGACTGTTCCAGCCCCCAAAAGCTGCAGCAAAGCTGTGACCACACTGTGTGGCATGAGCTGGCAGCAGCAGCTTATCCTGAGCTGGGCCAGGTGTGTCCTGCAGGTCTGAGCCCTGCAGAGCCACTGATGGGTCAGGCAGAGTGGGAAGTGTCCCTGCAGAGATGGGGGCTTGAAATGGGCAGCTACAGGAGACCCCCACGACCAGAGGGATGGACCACCCTTGCCAGCTGTCCCCAAGGGCAGTGAATTCCCAGGACTCACCCCATGGCTGGGTCCAGCGCAATGCCCTTGGGATTGTACAGCTCCAGGTCCAGCAGTGTGACACAGGTGTCCCCATTCTTGTTGCAGACAAAGATCCTGTCATCGATGTCATCCACGAAGTAGAAGTTGCCCGTGAGCCAGTCGATGGCCATCTGCTCCACATCTGGGCCAGGACAGGGGGGAGGGGTGTTAGACAGGGAAGGAGGGAGCCAGGAACCCCTTGTGGGGTCCCCAATCACGTCCCAGCCCACTGGGATCACCAGCATCAACACAGTTGGAGAATGAGGCTGTGGGAGCCACGAGGCCACCAGGATCTGCAACACATGAGAGACCTGTCCTGGTCACCCCGTGGGGAGTCACATGGCACCCACAGCACACACAGAGTTTCATCTGGAGTCCTATGGGGAAAAGCTGAGGGAGCTGGGGGTGTTTAGCCTGGAGAAGAGGACGCTCAGAGGTGACCTCAGCACTGTCTGGAACTGCCTGAAGGGAAGTTCTGGCCAGGTGGGGGTTGGTCTTTTCTCCCAGGCACTCAGCAATAGGACAAAGGGGCACGGGGGCTCAAGCTCTGCCAGGGCAAATTGAAGTTGGAGATCAGGTAGAAATTCTTTGCAGAGAGAGTGCTCAGGCGTTGGAATGGGCTGCCCAGAGAGGGGGTGGATTCCCCATCCCTGGAGGTTTTCCAACTGAGCTTGGCTGTGGCACTGAGTGCCATGATGTGGTGACAGGACTGGAGTTGGCCCAAGGGTTGGACTTGATGATCTCGGAGGTCTTTTCCAACCCAATCCATTCTATGATTCTATGATCACACACCAGCAGTAGCACCAGGAGGGAGCATGGCAGAGGGTGGGGCTGTGGGCAGATCCCACTGGGTGAGGTGGGAGCAGAGCTAATCCGGAGCCACAGGGACACCCCGGGGCCCCGAGCAGGTGAGAGACAGCACCTGGCACGCAGCATGTGAGTATTTAATTAAACCAGTGAAAGCCTGTTAAATCGGATAAACCCAACGCACCAGAATTCCTGCCTTGCCATCAGGTCAGTGCTCAGCACTGCTCAGCCCTCCTGTGCACCCACCAGGCCAGGGGCCAGGGGGAGGGGCTGCAGGTCCTGGAGATGCTTTGGAAGCCTGTCCTTTGGGTTAGTACCCCCGGAGACCCCACACTCCCGACACAGCAGCACCACGGTCAGCAAGGACAAGGCAGAGCAGGGACAAGGGCTCAGCAGCCCCCCAGCCCAGGCCCCTTGAGGCCAGTGGGACCTAGACAGCCTCAGAGCACACAGCAACCCCCCAGCTCAAGCACCACAAGGCCAGCAACACCCAGACAGCCCCACAGAGCAGGGATGGGGGCACAGCAACCCCCCAGCCTGGGCACTCCAAGGCCAGCAGGACCCAGACAGCCCCGGAGGAGCAGGGCCAGACACCACTGAATTATTAACCAACGCAGAAGCTTGGAAGGGAAAACATGAATCAATCCAGGACGTTTTGCAATGCCCCACACCCCCCCTGCTTGTGGGGTTCACCTCAGCGATGCCGAGTCCGCCTGCGCTGCTGGGATGGGATGAGGCCATGGGGTGAGACCATGGGATGAGCACACAGTGGTTTGGGGGTGCACAAACCCCAACTCCCAGAGCCTGAGTTACCCAGTCCAGCTCACTCAGCCCTTTGTGTCCAGGTCACAGCCCTGGGGATGGGGTTGGGACATCCAGTCGGGGGTGATGCCGACTGTGACCCCCCTTCCGGAAGGGTGAGGCCACGGCACCCGCAGACACCACCCGGCATGAGGCAGCTCGTAAAAACAAGTGGAAACAGCTCGAGCCAAGGAATGAGCATCAACCCCAACCCGATGGCCAGCACAGGGCTCTCGACATGCCGGGGCCAGCACTCAGGCTCACGGGGCTCCTGGTCCAGCTGGGACCCCCATACCCCCCATCCCAGCTCCTGGAGCGATAAGAGGGGTTTGTGCTGAGCAAAAAACACCTAAAAATGTGCACTGGGGTATCAAGGGTCAGTCTCTGCCCCCTGCCTGAGTCTTGATGTCACAACCAGCACCCCCTGCTCTCCTCAGCACCCCAAATCCCTCTCCTGACATGGGGAGGAGGCGGCAGGGCCAGGCACAGCCCTGCCAGGGAGAGAAACACTTCAGCAAAGGGATGTGCAAGAATTCCCCAAAAAAAGCAGGTCTTGGCTGGCGCCTGCGTGGCTGAGTCAGAGTCACAGGACTGGGGGAGTGATCCAAGCAAGGGTGGGTGGGGAGCATTGGCAGGACAGCGTGGGGGCCCAAGCCCCCTACCCAGGGCTGTGGACCCTCTGGATCATCCTCCTGGAGGGGGCCCAGCCATTGCCATCACCCCTTTCCTGTCAGTCTCCTGCCTTGCCAGCCACATCCCTCTGAGAAGGAGCTGAGTCCAGCCCATCCAAGGGGGGAAGTTCACCAACACTCCAAGAGGAATCTGAAGGGAAAATGGCCAAAACAAGCCACAGACTTGCAGCCCCGCACTCCCCTCACACTCACCCTGCCACAGCTTCCTTGGGGAGCAGAAGGTCCCAGTCCCCCTGGGGGTCTCTGGCCTGGCCCCTGCTCTGAGCAGGGCAGCACTGGGCCATGGGCTGGGGGTGACGCAAGCACTTGCTTCTCTCCAGAGCTGTATTTTTGCAGCTGGAAAGCATTACCCTCCTCAAAGGCTTTTGTTTTCCAGCTTTGCTCCTTCTCTCCCTCCTCGCCATCCTCCCCCCTTCTTCCCAGGAATCGCTTTTTATTATTATTTTTATTATTATTATTTTCAGCTCTTTCTTGTAGCCTCAGCTAAACCTGGATTTCCTCTTGAACTTTCAGTGGAAGCTAATTTAGCAAATGTCTATTTTTAACCCCCTGGCGTTGGCCAGCAGAAACCTCCCCCTGCCCATCTTGGGAGAGGGGAGGAGTGCGGGGCACAGACTCACCCCCTCTGCATCCCCTCAAGAGCAGAGTGGGTTCCCAGGGAAGGTGCCATGACCACTCATGACCATCAAAACACACCACGGACCAAACTGAGGGGACCCAGCAGGGATGCTCCATCCCTGGACATGGAGGGATCCTTCCATGACTTCCATGGGAGGAAAAATGCAGGGTGTAGTGGTCACCCCCTCCTCCCACAGCCCCCATGGTGCAGTGGGTGCCTCTTCCCCACCAGCTCCCATCCTGGAGTCAGTCCTCCTCCTTGCTCAACCCCGGCGCGGCGTTGCGGCCGATTGCGACATGCCGAACTCATTTCCCAAGATTTATTTATTTGAGAATGTTTGGAAAGGAGCTGGCGGGGGCAGAGAGTGGGGAATGTCGGCTTTCCAAGGCTCTTCCGGGGAGAAGTGGCCAAACAACATCCACGCTGGCAGTCCCTCTTGGAGTGAGGGGGCCTTCCCAGCGGGAAGAGGGGGATGGAGGGAGGATGGAGGGTGAAGGAGCACCAAGAAGTTCACCAAGGTTGCTCAACACAGACGGGTTGGCAACTTCAGCAAAGCCTGAAACCCACCCGCGCAGATGTTTCCTGGTTTCACACCCACCATGGCCTGAGTGGTCTTGACCGAGCTGGTGCTGCCACAAAATCCTCTGTGTCACACTGTGCTTGGATCTTCCCTTTTCACAGAATCCCAGGATGGTTTGGGCAGAAAGTGATCCTAAAGATCATTCGGTTCCAGTCCCCTGACATGAGCAGGGACACCTTCCACTAGCCCAGGTTGCTCCAAGCTCAATCCAACCTGGTCTTGGACACTTCCAGGGATGGGGCAGCCACAGCTTTTCTGGGCAAGTTGTGCCTCGGTCTCCCCACCCTCACAGGGAGGAATTCCTTCCCAATATCCAATCTAACCCTGCCATCTGGCACATTGAAGCCATTGCCCCTTCTCCTGGCACTCCAGGCCCTTGTTCAAAGTCCCTTTCCAGTTCTCTTGGAGCCCTTTTAGGCACTGGAAGGAGCTCTAAGGCCTGCCCAGAGCCTTCTCTTCTCCAGAGCAGAGGGAGTCCAGCTCCCAGAGCATCTCCACAGCCTCCTCTGGCCACATCCTTCTTATGCTGGGGCTCCCAAGCTGGATGCAGTGCTCCAGGTGGGATATCCCACTCAAAGAACTCCTTGACACAAGTGGGTCATCGACCACACGCTGCCCACAGGAGCTGCAGCCAGAGGTTCTCCCTCCCTGAACCCGATCCATGGAGCACCTGATTTACCCCACTCCCAGTCAGGCACTGCAGAGCTGTGGTTTTTTTGGGGAAGGAGCTTTGCTGACCCAGCACATAACTTTGCTCTGCATGAATCAGTTGCTGTGCAGTCTGCAAACACATCAATTGTGGCCTGACAGGAGGAGGAAGGAAACGCGCAATCTTCCCTCAGATTAAACCAGGGATTTCAACACAGTCCCCAAACAGCTGCGAGGGGGACGCGGCGACTTCGCAGCTCCCCCAGCTCCTGCACAGTTGAGCAAGGAAGAAGAGAAACCCACCAAAGCCATGGAGGTGACCCAAGTTCCAGAATCAATGAGGTTGGAAACGACCTCCAAAATCATCGAGTCCACCCTATGCCCGATGCCCACCTTGTCACCCAGCTCAGAGCACTCAGTGCCACATCCAGTTGTCTTTGGACTCCTCCAGGGATGGGGACTCCAAACCTCCCTGGGCAGCCCCTTCCAAGGCCTGACAACCCTTTCTGTGAAGAAATTCTTCCTGAAATGTGTGGATGTGGCACTTGGGGACATGGTTCAGCAGTGACCTGGCAGTGCTGGCTTAATGGTTGGACTTGATAGTCTTAAAGGGCTTTTCCAACCTTAATAATTCCATGATTCTAAGTCTAGGAGAAACTCCACTTCCCAGCCACCCCTCAAGGGAGAACGCCCAAGACTGCAGGACAGGGACACTGCCCAGAAGAGGTCCTGGCCCTGCTTGAAGCAGCTGGAGACATCTTTGGCCACACAGCTCCAGCACCAAATCCTTGTTCCTGTTCTGCTGAGGAGCATTTCTCCCTTGCCCCAGCACATGGGACAGAGAACAGAGCTGGACTGAGCTGCACTGCCAACACCTTCATGTTGGTTTTAAATAAAGAATAATAAATAAATAAAGAATAAGTAACAAATATTTCTGTCCAAGCACTTCTATGAGGACAGCCCCGTTATTCCTTAAGCCAGCCATGATGGATCAGCCCTGACACCAACCCCAGGGGCCTCAGGAGGCAGAGGGAGAACTGTGGGGGCCACAGTCCAAGGGACAACACCAGAGCTGCCCGTCTGTGCCACAGTGGCCATGGAGATGCCACCCGGAGAGCAGTGTCCTGGCACAACCCACCCCACGGGGCAGGGGGAGCCGTGGCCAACTGGCCACCCAGCAAGACACCCCACGTGCCCCCCGGCGCCGCCGGCACGCGGCCTCGGCGGAAAAACAGCTTGGAAAAGTTGCCGAATGTTTCGGCTCAGAAACGCCGTCGGCAAAGGAATGGAGGCTCGTCAGGAATGCGGTCCCCAGGGCTGCTCAAAGACATCGGTTTCCTACTTTCCTTTTTATAGGGAATGATCCATTTGATACATTTACATAATACCATAATCTGGAGGAATTTCTGCCTCTTCCCTCCACAGACATCCTCTCCCTGGGAGAACAAGACCGTCTCTGTGACGGCACCGCGCTCTGTGGATAAACACTGCTCCTGGGGACAATTTTCCTTAATTAGAAGTATGTTAACAGGACAGGCTCGAAGACAAACTCCCGCCCCGAAGGGCGCCGGACAGACAGACAGACACCCAGTGCCCTCCGAGGGTCTGGCACAGTCCCCCCTCACTCCCAGGAACAGCCACCTCCTTGTGCCCAAGCTGAGCAGAAGGGAACGGCAGAGGGGACGGCCACCCCCACACAGGGCCACCGCCGTCACGTCAGCCTCGTTCCCTCAGCAAACCAGGCTCAAAAATAAATAAATTCTCCCCCCCTCCTCTGCTGAGATGTTTCACTCTGAGCAGGAACCGCTGGGTGGAAGCCGGTGGCCCACATCCAGGATGTCTGACTCGGCGCTGGGATGGATCCCTGTGGCTCTGCACACACTCACAGCCATCCAGGGCAAGCCAAACATTCCCCTGGGGGTAACATCAGCCCCTCTGGGGCTGTGCAGGCCCCCTGGAGGGAAGTCCCACCCTAGGAATTGCTGGAAGATGCCAGAGCATTGCCCTTCTCCTGGCAGAGCAGCTCCTTCTCTGTCAGATGCCAAGGACATGTTCTCCGTGCTTTGGACCCCTGGTACAGAACCAAGGCTGCATCCAGAGGGGAACCTTGTCCAAGAGGCCACCAGCACCTCTCCAGCCCCCAGCACCCCAAACTGGACTTCTCCCCATGGCTTTGTTCAGCCCCAGAGCACCATGGCTGCATCCAAAGGGGAACTGAGTCCAGCATTTCTCCAGCCTCCCACTGACCTCCCTCAGCTCCCCAGGGTGGGGACACCCCAAAGCTCACCCCCTCCCCAAGTCCTGGCTCAGCCCTGCAGCATCTCTGCAGAGCCACTGGAGGTGGGAAGAGCAGGAACAGGGATGGAACGAGCTCTGGGCTGCGTGGAGGGCAGCCAAGGGACCGCTAATTGCTCTGCCTTAATGAGACCATTCCATGGGCACAAATATTCCGCAGAGGCCGAGGGAGGGACAGGGCACTTGGCTTCCTTCTGGGTGAGAGGAGAGAGACACAGGCTCGACGGGAACCCAGGGAGCGTCGTCGGGGTGATTTGGGGGCGGGGGGATGAGGAAGCAGAAATGGGGCCGGTGTGGGCAAACAGGATCCCACAGGACTCGGCCAGTGAACCCTCACCCGGCACGAGGAGGAGCGGGACGGACTCACAGATGTGTGCAGGGATATACACGCTCCTGTCCATGTGAAATCAACCCCATCGCTGGGCACGAGACATCCTGATGACTCAGGACATTAATGTCACCCTTTTGTCTCCAACAACGTGGGAATGCAGCTCGTGAGACACCTCAGGGACGGATGGAGGGAGACAGAAGGGACCAGTGGGGCAATCAAGAACATCCTTCCTCACCTTGTCACCACAGCCCAGGGGTCTCAGTGCCCTTGGGGGCTTTATTCCTGTGCCCTACATGGGGAAATACCAGGTAGTGAAAGCCAGAGGTACTGGGCAGAGCTGCAGTGGGATCCTGAGTGTCTCAGTGGCAGATCTGCCTCTGGGATGAACAGGGATCAGCAAGCTCTTCGTTAACAAACTGATTAAAATCATCATCATGGTGTCCCTCTGACACAACAAGCTGGTGTGAGGACCTGGACATGGATATACCCCCAGCTCTTGCTCTCCCTCAGTCCCTGCTCTCCTCCTGCTCTCCCCCATCCCCTGCTCTCCTGCATCACTGCAA
The DNA here is from genome assembly GCA_013396695.1 of Sakesphorus luctuosus. NCBI lineage: Eukaryota > Metazoa > Chordata > Aves > Passeriformes > Thamnophilidae > Sakesphorus > Sakesphorus luctuosus. The sequence goes on along the minus strand of VWZD01003535.1, from coordinate 56,749 downwards.
CAAGAACAGCCATAAACAGTTAAAAAAACCCAACAGAAAGGAACCAGGAGATGAAGTTACCAATCATCCTGCTCTCCTGCCAAGTGAGTTCACGTCGGAGCCTCTTTCTTGGACAGGATGAGGCAGCAAGGAAGAAAAATAGCTTTCCATGCAAAGTGGGGGAAGAAATGTACTTGGATTCCTCTGCAGGAGCAACATCGCCCTGAAATCAATCTGTCCCAGCGCCCACAGCTCCCCTGCCCGCTGGCACCGGGACAGGCCATTCCCAGTGACAGGGCTGAAATGGAGTCAATGAAAACACCCTGCGAGACGTGCGTGTTTGGATTGATGCTGCCCAGGAAGGCATTTTAATAGTGGCCAGATTGCCAGTGTTTAGGGTTTATAATGCACTCGGGATCAAATGTCCTGATATTTCAAACCCCTTCCCGGGGGCTTGTTTTATAAAGGAAAACAACAAACCTTAAGCCGAGGAATAATAAATCACGGCACCTTCGCAGCCCTTTCCCAGCAGCCCCACATGCATCCTGAGCTGCTGAATTCCTGCCTGGGAGCTGCAATCCCCACAGAGCTACAGGGCCAGCACGGCTCTGGCACTGTGGGATGTCAGGGGGCCAGATCCAGGATGGAGAGAATGGGGGAAATGGGGAGAGCTGAAGTTCTGGACACCTGGGAAGGGATGGAGAAGTGCCAGGGTGGGGAAGGAGCAATGCTGGGGTTGGGAAGGAGCAGTGCCAGCACCAGGGACCTGCCAGCACAATAAATGCATTCCCTGGCATCACTGAGCTCCTGGTTATGACCATGCAAAAAGCCACGGGAAAGGGGAAAAAGAAAAAGAAAGCAAGAGAAGGTGAAGAGAAGGGGAAGGGGAAGAGGAATTGCCTTGAGGGCCACGGAGAAGCCCAGTGCTCCAGCTCCTGACACATGTTCTCTAGTATTTTTCCACAGTCCAAGCAAAGGACTCCTGCCTTTCCCTGCAAGCCGAGTGTCACCCGATCACACCGCGCCGGAGATGGGGATTCAACGCCGCTGTCGAGGCCAAGAGGTGACCGGCACAGGGTTGGGCTGCTGCCAGCTAATGGTGGCCTCCTAAGGAGGGCCCTGGGCTCTGTGCACACTCCAGAGAGGCATTCCCACCTCCTGGTGTCATCTGTGGGGAACGGGCGCATGAATGCAACGGAAGGTGGTGGCACAAATCCCACCAAAGACCAGAGCGCTGCTTCCCTCACTGTCCCAGCCTCAGGGGCAAAACTGAGCTCAGGGTTCCCAAAGGATGTGATCCCTGAGAAACGGCCCCAGGATGAGGGGACACGGGCAGCAGGATGAGATGGGCAGCCAGGAGAGCTGGGGGAGCAAAGAGCTCCAGCCGGGACGCAGCAGCACAAGAGCCTGGGAGCAGATTTTAATTATTATTTTTTAGTGTGCTGTTTGGCTTTGAAATTCCTTGGAAGCCCAACTCCAAACAAACAAGGACATTGTCTGGGGAAACACGTGAAGGCTGCAATCTGGTTGAGAAAACCCACGGGATCACAAAGTCCCTGGAGGTCAAGGATCAGCAGCTGAGCACAGAGGGTCTGCAGCGACCAGAAGCAGCCCTTGGCCTGGGAGCAAATCCTGTCCCTGACCCAGAGGGGCTCAGGACTTACAGGGGGGTCCATGGCAAGCCCCTCTGTCCCATCCTAATGCTCCAAGTGGTGGGAGCAGCTGCCAGTGCCAGTGGATGCAGCCTCAGCACAGGCACGTGGCTCTGCCCTTGAGTGCGGTGCCTGCCAGGATCCTCCCGGACGAGAAGAGCATTGGATTGTCACATGGAGTGGAGGAGAGGGAGACTGGGATAGGAGGAAGGATGAGATAAGCCCCTCTTGTTACAATTCAGCACTGGCAGGAAGGACAAGCCCTCCCTGTGCCATTACTCGTGCCTCATCCTCCTCACAGGGCCGAGCATGGAGGGATGCCAGGCTCCCTGGGCTGGAAGGAAGGTGTCCCTTCCAAGGTCTCTGCAGGGATGGGGACAGTTTGGACCCCTGCCCAATGAGGGGGCACGTCATCCCACCTGCTCTGGCCACTGGCACTGAGCCCCACACATCCATCCCCACGGGTACGCAGAGTCCCACCAGCCACAACAGCCCGCTCTGACTGAGGAGAGAAATAATCCAATTCCAACACAAAGTGGGATTTTTTTGTAAGAGAAATGGATGGAAGACTTCACCAGACTCTGATTTTTAGCGTGGCCCTGGAAAAAAAGACCTGGGGGTAGGGAACCAGCCAGCTCAGATCAACTGAGAAAATCAGTGCCTGTGACAAATGTCCACAGGCAGCGACGTGGGAACCGAGGGAGCAGCACCGCGGAAAAGTGCCAGAGCTCTCGAGCCTGCAGAGAGCAAAAGGATTTGGGAGTGTAAGGACCAGGGGAATGGCAAAGCCTCGGGTACAGCAGGTCGTGCCAAGGCCTGTTAACAGCCTCCATTTAACACATCTCCCACAGCACAAGCGACACTAATCTCTGCAGGAAGGGAGTGGGACAGGGAGGCAGGGAAGCCATCAGAGCCAGGCTGTGCCACTGCACATCCCAGACCTCCCCTGGCAGCTGGAGCTGCTGCTTTCCAGCCCCTCAGCATCAATCTCCCCCCATCAGATGCCAGCTCAAGCCCCATTAGCAGCAGGCACCAGGGAGGCCTCATTCCTGCTGGGAGCAGATAATGCCATAAAGAAGCAAATAAAGAGGGAAACCACTAATTGGATTCACGGGTCTCTCCAGAGTCCTGTCTGAGAGTGACATTATCTCCTCATCTTGACCCCCAGCACTGGACTCAGCACTGGGGGAATTAATTTCTCCACCTCCTTTGTGCTCATGAACCAGCCTCACTCCAAGGGAGCCTTCTGAGAGGAGCTGGAGCGACACCAAAAGCAGAGACCCCCCTCAATCCCAGGAGGGGAGTGGGGAGCTGAGCCTTGGCCTGCCCAATTCCACACTATCGCCTGGTGAGAGCAAAGGGTGAGGCCTCTCCCTAAAAATACACACTGCCCTAAAAATACACAGGGCGAGCTTAAATTAACCATGTGCACACACCCTCGGCGGCCACAGCCTGCCCAGCCCAGCCACACGTAGCCCTCGGGACCCCCGGGATCCCCAGGACCCCCAGGATCCCACTGCCCTTGGCAGAGAAACACCCTGAGCTCCAGGATCCACCCAGGACCTTCTCTGGTTCAGCAGTTCATCCACGCTCATCCAATTTGCTGGGTGAGCCATTGCTCATCATCCAACAGCACAGTCTGTGGGATAAGATGGTCCCTTTCACTTCAGGCACCCCCAGAAGCCTCATGATTTTCAGACACCCCTGGGAAAATGATTGCAGGAAAGTGGAGGGCTGCAAAACATGACAGAGACTCACTGCAAACCCCAGATCCCCAGAGTCCCACCCTGACTTCTGGGTTTCCACCACTGCCTGTGGTTTCCAAGAATAAAACCAGCAACAGGAACAGTGTCCCACATCCTAGCTGCCTGCCTGCAGCACCCACCCACCTCCTCCTTGGGGGTCCCCACCATTCCCACTGCTCCACACTGGCAGGGAAGGTGCTGGAAGCCCACAGAGATCCCTCACCAGGCAGAGGATCTCATGGGCCTGACTCAGAGAGGACCAAAGTCCCAGCCAGTAACTCTCCTCCCCATTCTCACTGTGGAACTGGGACCAGCAAGCCTGAACAGGAGACGGAGCTGTAACCACACTCATTCCGGCCACAGAGCCACAAGCAGAAGGGAAACATCACTGGGCACTCAGTGACTCACATGGTGCCCACAGAGGCACCTTCGGGATGGGGGTTTGTTCTCAGTCACTTTTTGGAGTGGAACTTGGTCACTTTTTGGAGTGGGACCAAATCATGAAGCAAAAACCACCATCCCTAAACCTGCTGCACAGGTACCAGCTCTGCTCCCCCCTGTATCCCTTTTCCCCACACCCTCACACAAAGAAACCACAAAACTTGCTACAAATAATAAAAGGGAAGGAAAAGGAAAGGTCAGAGCCTGGCTCTGTGGGATGCTGCCTCCTTCTCAGTTTCACCCACCACAACCCAGGGACACTCAGGCATTACCAGGAGGTGGGGATGGGGGGAGCAGGATGGGGGTCCGGAGGAGAACAGGCACTCACGGTGAAGGCTGAGGGAGATGTTGATGGATCGTTCCTCCACAAAGCCCTTCAGGTTGGGGATCTTGGCACACTTGAGGATGGTCTGGGAGGCACTGTCACCCACGTGGACCCAGCACACCGTGTCCTCAACATAGTTGAAGTCCATGGCCGTGGTCTGCTTGGCACTGGTGGGGGTGATGTTGGGCACAGGGGTTCCGCTCAGGTACGTGGCCAGGATGTTCTGAGAGTTGGCAATGAGCAGCACAGGAGGGCGATCCACAGGCTCTGGGGGAAGAAGGGGAGAAAAGGGGTCATTGCAGAGCACCTGAACACCATACTAGCCTGCAGCCCAACCCTTCTGATCCAGCCAAAACACCACTGTGACACAGCTCAAGGAGGGGGCAGTGCAGGACATTCATCAGGGAAGAGCCTGACATGGAGAGCCCAGAGCAGGGCCATGGTCTGCAGAGCTGCCCTGAAGCATCACACTCCTCCTGCCAAGGATCTCACCGTTCTTGGCTTTGCAGGATCTGTTGTCTGGCTGCAGCAGATACCCCTCAACGCAGCTGCATGTGTAGGAGCCCTCTGTGTTGGAGCATGTCTGGCTGCAGGTCCCATACACGGTGCACTCATCAAAGTCTGGAAAAGACAGGGAAAAACCCCAAGGTTTGGACCAGTAAACACCCCTGCTTTGCTTCCTGAAGAGGGAATGGAAGCTGCCCAATTTCCCCAAGCTGGAGCCTCAGAGGAGGGGATGATCCTCAAGCTGAAGGAACCCCCACTGGCCTCCCAAGGAATCAAAGGGACCCTCACATTGGCCTCACAAGGCATTGAAGGACCCTCACACCCAAGGCCATGCCATGACAGGAAGGGCAGCCCTCAGCTCTCTGCTCCAGCATCAGCTCCAGCAGGACAACCCCTGCCTGGCCTCTGAGCCTCCTCACAGCCTTGTTATCCACTGCCTCCCCCCAGCTCTGCACCTTCATTCCCACTCCAAATCCCTCTAATCTCCAGCTCTCAAACCCCCAGCTCAGCTGCTCTTTCTTCTGGCAGATGAAAGTGATGTATCCCCTGGAGCTCCTGGCCCAGGGCTGTGTGACAGAGCCAGGAACAGCCCCTTCCACCTCTGCACAGACACATGAAAGGGATGGAGACACCACAATCTCTCACTTCCAGACTTGTTTCTGGCATTACATCGATTCCATCACTCCTTGCTGACCCTCTGCTGTTTTCCCCATCCTCTCTGAGGCAGAAACACTGGGAGCACATGCCAACCCCTGACTCTGTACACAAAGGCTTTTTCCTCACTCCCTCCCAGTATGCCTCACTTGGGCTTTTGGGAGTCACATCCAGAGGGAAGCGGGACCCAACCCATCCCATCCCAACCCATCCCATCCCATTCCATCCCATCTCATCCCATCCCACCTGCCCCATGTTCCCCACCCTGAAAGACAAGGTCTGCCAAGCCTCTTTTGCTGCGTGGCCAAGATGGTAACATTGGCCACATCCTGAAGGACCCACTGTCACCAGGAATGGGGTGAGGGCTCTGCCTGGCCCAGACCCACCTCTGCAGCTCCTCCGGTCCTCAGCCAGCTGGAAGGAGTGGTTGCAGTAGCAGATGGGGCCAGCCAGTGTTGGTGCACAGTGGTGCTGGCAGTCCAGTGCTGAGCAGTTGGCCAGTTGTTCTGCAGAGACAGGGGAGATGAAGGAGAGAGGATGTCACAGGATGGACACCCAGCACCCAACTTCTGGGTGAAGGGGACCCCCAGGTACCCCACCAGGTTTTGCTTGGGGCCTCCATGCTGCTCCTGACTCCTGAGTGGGGAGGGAAGGACTGAGACCCTCCCCAGAGAGAGGGAGGCCATGTGAGATAAGGAGCTGCTCCATGAGGGAAACTCTGAGCAGCCTCCACCATAACCTAGAGCTGCTGACTCCAAGTCACTCCCAGTGGTGACCAAGAGCCAGCACTCCTTGCACAGGAGAGCAGTGTGGGATGGAGTTCCAGAGTATCCCAGGGGACATAAATACACTGCAGATCCTGGAGCTCCCCTCCCCTCCTCACCCTGCCTGATCCAGTCACTTGAGTGCTCAGAGGGGCCAATGGTGGGTCCAGCACAGGGGCTCCACTGGCACTGCCACCCCTGGGACATCTGCAAGGGCAACAGAGAGGCCCCAACACCCTGAGGGGAGTGGGGTGGGGTGATGCTGCAGCAGCTGGAGCATGAACAGGGACGATAGCTCGGGGTGACAGTTTGGGTGACGCCTTTAGGTGACAGCTCAGAGTGACGGCTTTAAGTGACAGCTCGGGGTGACAGCTCAGGGAGACAGCTTTAGGTGACAATTTAAGGTGACAGCTCCAAGTGACAGTTTGGGGTGATGACTCCCCTGCCCAAGCCTGGGGCCAAGGCAGGCTGGGGCTCGCAACCAGCTGCGAGGAAATGCCTCCCTGGGGCGGCACCGGCTGCGGGCAGGGGGGACTCAGCATCCACCACCGAGGGCTGATGGCCCCAACGTGCCCAAACCTGTGGGCACCGGGTGCCCAAACCCGTGAGCACCAGCTGCCCATGGCCGGCCCCGCCGCGTGCACGCGGCTCACGTGCTGCCCAGCCGGGAAAAATCAGATCTCACTTAAGTAACGAGAGCTATTACTGAAATATTAATTGTCAGCTCAGACACAGCTGCAGGAGCTGCCCCGGGCTCCTCCAGTGAGAGCAGGGAAGTGGAGAGGGGCTCAGGAGGAAGCCCCTCAAGGCCAGAGGTCCCAGGAGAGTGGGGCAGGAGCCCCCCAGCCCAGGCAGGGGAGCAAAGAGGCTTCAGAGCACAGGGTCAGCCCGGGACACGCGTTTCTGAGCGACTAATCTGCACAGCAGCACGCTGGTTTTAGGGAGTTTTCCAGCAGGATTAGCCATGGGGACAGGCCAGGAGGGGGGACAAAGCTGCTGGAAATTAGGAAAAAACCACAGTGGTATCTCTTATCTGGACCAGAACCCCAGGCCTGAAGCTTTTAAACCCAGGAGACAATGCAGTTATTTCATGGCTGCAGGCTCAGGAATGATGGGCATTTCACTTCCAAGCGGCTCTGGATAATCTCTGGATCTGAAAGTGGCCAGTGCCAAGCTGAGCATGGTGGGGCTCACACCCAACCACAGAAACTGGGGACAAACAGGGATCTTGTCACTCCTACCCCAGTGGGGGAGTCTCCTGGGGGGCAGCCCCCACTTCCCGCAGCCCTCCTTAGACCACCTACCCCGACAGTGCGGCCCCTCATCGGAGCCATCGAAGCAGTCGTGGATCCCATTGCAGAGTTTGCTCATGTGGATACAGAGCTCGGTGCCCAGGCAGTTGTGCTCGTTGGGTTGGCAGCGGGACACTTTGCTTTGGGGACCTGCAGGACACCAAAGGGCACAAGGGTCAGCACAGGGACTGTGACAGCCCCGCCACCCCCAGCTCTCCCTTGGGTGCCAACACTCTCCTTGTCCTGAGGCCACAGCACAGGCAGGTTCATGGGGGGCCTCTCCAAACCCAGCACAAGGAGACTTAATCTCCATTATTAACTGGAAAAATTACAAAGGAAGCCAGGCTTTATTTTTAAGCTCCTCTGAAAAGAAGCAAAGCATGGAGACAAACAACAAACACACCATAAATCGATTAACGGCCTGAAACCACCAGGAAAAGCTCCTCCAGGCTGTGGGGAGTAACACACAAACAGCAAGTCCCAGCACAGCCCCTGTGAATTCCTAACCCCTCTGCAAGGTCTCCTCTCCTCCCTGCCCCAAACCCACATTCTGTGTGACAGCTGAACACACAGAGTTTCACCAGAGCCACCAACGTGCCTCTGCCCAGCCCAAACACTGAAATCCCATTTTCCAGAGAGCCAGGGGCTGTTTGTGCCTCACCCTCCCATGGGCAGGGCTGGCAGTGGGGATGGTGGCAGAATCAAAGAATCAGAAATAGCTCCATGGGTCCCCACGGACCCTCCGTCCTTCGCACCGTGAGCACCGGGAAGGGCACAGCACACACCGGGCACCGTGTCCACGCACGGTCCCATTTTAGCCCAGTCACCTTCATCAGAGGCTCCAACAGCAGAGTTTGTCCTAAATAAGCTCAAACTCTCCTTGGAGAGGAGTGTTACATCACACACAGAGCTCCATGTGCTGGCACATCCTCACCCCGCAGAGCTCCAGCCAGCACGGGCTCAGCATCACACCCTGATCCCCTGATCCCACCAGGATGGGACCCTCACCCTGATCTCCACTGGGATCCTTGGGCTTCCAGCAGCTGTGGCACCAGCAGGGGCTAAAGGGCTCTGGCAGATCAAGGAGCTGTGGAAAGGGGAGCCGAGCACACAAACCCACCACAGCCAAAACTTCCCCTGTCCCTCCTGTGCAGTGACACACCTGCCCCTTCCTGCACAAGAGGTGCCAAAACAATGGGACTCTAATGAGCTCCAGATGCCAGGTTGCTCCTCTGAGTCTCAAACACATGCCAGTATGCCTCCAGTTAGCCATCTGGGGTGATGGGCTTCTCCAGAATGGCAGATACAGAGCTCAGGACCACCAGGCTCTGCCACATCCATTGAGGATGGGGGCTTCCCCCCTTTCCCAGCCCCAGGGCACCCAGCAGATGATTCCCAGAATTTCTTACTGGGTGATGCTGCACAGGTTTGTTTTTCACAGAGGGTGGGCCCCCGGTAATTGCAAATTACAGGATAATTAAGTAATATCAATATACGGACCAAAAGAATGAAGGGGCTGAAATGAAGTGCCCAGTTCATCAGTCAGAACTGCTCTGCTGTGTCCATTATTCCCTGCAAAGAGCCCGGATCAAACCACTTATCCCAAACAGGGCAGGATTAATCCACGAGCCACTTTGTTTGCTTTTGACTGTGTTGGCGCTAATAAATGAGCCAATTTATTACATGTGACAAGCTTGTGGTACACCCCAAGGAGCTGAATTAGGCAGGAATGTTTAACCTCAAAAAACCACCCAGAAAAAAAAAGGAGGAAAGAAGAAAAGCAACTCTTCCTCCTGCAGCTGATTTGGCAACAGCCCAGAGAGACACAGACGTGGGGGAACGCAGCGAGGGAAGAGGTTGGAGGAGCAGGAGCTGGATGGTCCTGCTTGTCCTGCCAGGATGGACACGGGTGGCAGCAGTGAAGGTCCTGCTGCTGCCTCTGGGTTCACACCCAAACTCACACAGGACCATGCCAAGGGCTGATCCAGCACAGCAAGACAAGAGATCTGAAGCCTCCTGAACCCTCGGATTGATGGATGGACTGACCAGATCTTGGCCACAGCTCAGCCAAGGCAAATCCCTTCTTCAGAGCCCCTCATCTCCTTTGATTTCCAACAGGATGGAGGCTCTTGCCCAAGTGTTTTCCATGGAGCAAAAAACTGCCCAGCTGGCCAAGAACTGAGCACGAGCCTCTTGCACCAGCCCGAGTACAACACCAGGCTCAGGAAGGGACACTGAACACGTGAGCAAAGCCAGGGAATACTTCAAAGGATTCCCCAGGGAGGAGAACTTGGCAGATACCTGAGGGCGTTTCAAGAGGCTCCGACAGCAGCACGTTGGTGCCACACAAACATCCCGGCACCAAAGGACACACAGAGCCGCCGCGGGAGCCGCGCTCGCAGCCCCGGCTCAAACACGGATTAAATGAGAGCAATAAAAGTCATCCTCTCCCTGCCAAGGAGATAAGGGGGATGAGAGGCTGCTGGAAGCCCCGGTGCCAGAGTGGCGTGAGAAAAGCCGGCCTGGGAATCCCGGAGATACCGGGTGCATGTGCTGACAGGTCGGGCTCCACGGGAACGAGCCTGGGCAGGAGTAGGCAGGAGATTCCCCTCATCCCCCTGCCCTTGGGAATGGCACACATGAGCAGTGGCACCGTGGGGTGACCCCAATCTCCACATATGGGGGGCGCAGCCTCCCCTTGGCTGCCTTCAGATGTCTTAGGGTAAAAAGTGGGAACTTGGGGAAGGTAAGCAGAATTCCTCAGGAAGGTTAAAACCCTTCAGGTCCCCAAAGCTGGGCTGGGGAGGGAACAGCTTCTCCAAAAACTGAGTGATTCTGAAGTTTAGGGTCTGTGATGGTGATGGAAACATGTGGATTTGGACCCACATTCAGGCTCAGTCCACTTGGTTAGGAGAGGAGATGCCAGGTTTTGCTGTGAGCCTTGCAGAGGCTCCCAATTCCCTGTCCTGGAAGTGCCAAACCTGTTCCAAGGGGCTCAGGGTCAGCAGGGGTCCTGTGCCCCTCAGGAATGAGCCTCTGGGGGCCTCGGACCAAATCCAAGAGTCTTCCAACATCTGTGACCTCCACACACATGGACATCCACAGCATCAGACACTGCTCTTGGCACTGGGGCCCTCACCACCCACAGGGAAGAGAGAGGAAGAAAGGGAAGAGCATCCAGGGGGTCCGTTCTCTGATCACCTGTCTGTAAGGATGGAGCACAGACATGTGCAGCCAGTGGAACACACCAATCAGGATGGATTCCTTCCAGCCTCCGAGTCTTCCCGCTGTAATTTTCCAGGGCTGCTGATTGACTGGAGCCAGCCAGCCCATCCCAGCCCCCCATCCCTCCCACAGAGGGGCTGGTTGCATCATTTTGCCTTTAGGAATAAATAAACCCGGAGTTGAACCAGAAACTGCTCTGGAGGAGACGGTTCTGCCAAGCACGGTGTGAAGTGGGAATGCTGGAAGGACATGGGACAAGGGGATCCTGCTGGTCCCCAGCAGTGGCTGTCCTGTGACCAGGAATCAGGCAGAGGGAGAATGTGGGACACGGGGACAGGTGGATCCTTTTCTAGCCCAGCCATAGCAGAGTTCCCAGAACACCGGGACTGGCACATCAGGACTGGCACACCTGCCATCCCTGCGGAGCCCCCAGTGTCACCATGGCCTTGTGCAGGCACCTCCCCACCATTCCCATCCCTGCACCCCATCTAAGCCATCCCAGCTGCCTGTTTAATTCTGGAGAGTCTTCACTGCACCATCTGAGGTGGGAGCACCCCCAGTGTCCAAGTGGCTCCAACAGTTCTGGTCAGCAAACCCAATTCAGCATGCTAATCCCAAAACACATCTGGGACTTTCCCAGCTTTCCCAGCTGCTTCCCAGGACTCCCAGAGATTTTCCCTTGCTCCCAGTGCCCAGGAATGCCAGGTGCTGAGGACAGAGTGTCACTGTCCAGTGGCACTTCCCAACTCTTCCTTCCTCAGGTATATCCATTTTGACGGAAATGAAACCAAATGAGTGACTCCCTGTTCCCAGGAGTCTGGTTTGTTCCGATGGATCCCAGCCCTGGAAGAGCACACAGAGGGAGGATGGATGGATGGATGGATGGATGGATGGATGGATGGATGGACGGAGGGAGGGATGGATGGATGGATGGATGGATGGATGGATGGATGGAGGGATGGAGGGATGGATGGATGGATGGATGGATGGATGGATGGATGGATGGATGGATGGATGGATATGGATGGAGGGATGGAGGGATGGATGGATGGATAGATGGATGGATGGATGGATGGATGGATGGATGGATGGATGGATGGATGGATGGAAGGAGGGATGGACGGAATGGATGAATGGACGGAATGGACACCCCCCACCCCGAGGGGCTGCAGGAGCAACGGGAACTGAGGTAGAACGTTGTGTGATGGCTGCTCAGGGCCCTGGAGTGGAATGGATGGAGCAAACCCAGCAGAGGAGGATTAGGAAGGAAGGTCATACATACATATCTCGGGAGATTCATCTGAGCCATCCGGACAATCCTTCTCCCCATCACAGCGCCAGCCCTTAGATATGCACGTAATCTGATCTTTGCATGCAAACTGTTTGGGGCTACAAGTCTTCGGTGCTGGATGGGAAAAGAAATAACGATAATAAACAACGTCAGTTTCCTCCCAAAGACAAGTTGTTTCCAAAGAAAAATCAAATTTCAATTAAAGGCCGAGATTGGAGGTTCTTTGGGATGATTTCTTTCGGCGAAAGTTTAAGCCCAGCATCGGATCCATCAAGCCTGCCCCTGAGGAAAGGAGGAAATATAAGCTGGAGCATTAATTACACCGGGAGAAAACAGGAGCTGAGTGCTGTGATGCACTCGCAGATTTTAAAGATCATTTAACTTGGATGAATTAGCTCCTGGGAGCCAGAGGCGCTTTGCTTTCCGTGCTAGGCAAGGGGAAAAAACAGCAAAAAAACAAGAAAAGCCAAATGAGAACAAATTAAAAAGTAATGTTTTTCTAAATCATGAGGACAACAGTGGATGGAACTCCATCCATCCTGTGCCCAGGACCCCAGGGAGGGGGTGAACCCAACACACACACAGGGAAGGAACATGGACGGAACGAAAAACAGCAGGAAAAGCCAAAATCCAGAAGCTGGGGAAGGAAAAGGGGTGGGAAAAGCCTCTTGACTGTGCCCTGGGGGGGGTCACTGCAATGAGGGGAGTCACTGCACCACCCACTCCCCCAAAAGCAGAGGTTGCAATGGAGGGGGTCACTGAAACAGGGGGGTCACTGCAATGGGGGGGTCAAGGTGCCCTCCCCCCCAAGGCAGAGGCTGCAATGAGGGGTCACTGAAACAGGGGGGGCACTGCAATGCGGGGGTCACAGTGCCCTTCCCCCCAAGGCAGAGGCTGCAATGAGGGGTCACTGAAACAGCGGGGGCATTGCAATGGGGGAGGCACAGCACCCTCCCCTCCAAAGCAGAGGCTGCAATGAGGGGTCACTGAAACAGGGGGGGCACTGCAATGCGGGGGTCACAGTGCCCTTCCCCCCAAAGCAGAGGCTGCAATGAGGGTTCACTGCAATGGGGGGGGGTCACTGCCCACCCCCAGCCCTGGGAGTGCGTCTCACATCTTGCAAACCCAACACAACTGTGAGTGCTTGTTCAAGCAAGGGCAGTCACACGCAATTCCCAAAACATTCATCTCGTGGTGTCCCGGCTCTCCTGCCAAATTCCCTGCTCCAAGGATCCACTTCCTGCTCAGCCTGTGGAAGAGGGGTCTCTGTGTCTGCATCTCCCTCCCCAGCTCCTGCCACGGCGCCGCTCCACAGCAGGGATGCTGCAAGGGGAGAGGATGGGATGGTCTAGTCCCAAATCCCCATCCCAGTCCCGAAAGTGTGGGAGGAAACTCTTCCTACCCTGTCACAACACTAATTATTCCTCAGACCTGCACAGGGCTTTGCCTGAGCTGTTTGCTCTGACTGAAGTGCAGCTCCTCCTGCAAACTTGCTTCCATCCTTCCTTCCCTTCCCTCCACAGCATCCACACTGGCAGCGTGGGAGCTGCTGCTCAGCACCACGACGGGAGCTCAGCACAGCCAAGATGGAGCCTGAACGGATCAAAATGGATGGAGCATCCCTGGGGACCAGCAGATCCTTCCCCTCCACCTTCCCTAGGCCAGAGGTGACCTCCAGACCAAGCCTGTGCCCTTCCTCCCACTGGGCTCAGGCACAGGCACCTCCTGCTCCATCTCTCTCCCAATCCAGCCCTGCCGCCCCCTCTTCCCGGAGCTCATCTGCCGCCTCCACCTCCCAGCCACAAGCACAACCCAACGCAGGATTCATTAAGAAAACCACAGCAAAGAACTGACACTCCCTTGGATTTCCTGCTCTTCCTCATCTTCCCAGGTTTCCAGCAGCCACAACGTGACCTACGGCTCCCACAGCCGCCGGCACCCGGAACCCACAGCCCATCACCTGTCCCGGCCAAGCTCAACTTCCCAAGGGAGCAGGCAATGCTACAGGAGGGCAAATCCCTGGGAAGCCATTCCCAACTGGCTGCCCCATCCCAGCCACTCATGGGAGGGGAAACCAGAGCCAGGACATGAGGTTGTTTTGCAGTGGAAGCACCAATCCTGCAGTAGGGACACTGGGGGATGCTCAAAGGAGTCATCCCTCAGCACTGGGGGGTTGGTGCTGAGCAGTCCCAGCTCCAGGACTGAAGCAGAGCAGGTTCTCCTGCTCACAGGAGCTCAACACGTGGGATTGGGAGGCTGAGGGAGCTGGAGGTGTTTAGCCTGGAGAAGAGGAGGCTCAGAGGTGACCACAGCACTGTCTAGAACTACCTGAAGGGAAGTTGTGGCCAGGTGGGGGTTGGTCTCTTCTCCCAGGCACTCAGCAATAGGACAAGGGGGCACGGGGGGCTCAAGCTCTGCCAGGGGAAATTGAAGTTGGAGAGCAGAAAAAACTTCTTTGCAGAGAGAGTGCTCAGGGATTGGAATGGGCTGCCCAGAGAGGGGGTGGATTCCCCATCCCTGGAGATTGGCCGTGGCACTGAGTGCCATGATCTGGTAAAGGGACTGGAGTTGGCCCAAGGGTTGGACTTGACGATCTCGGAGGTCTTTTCCAACCCAATCCATTCTAGGATTCTGTGATCTCTTCCAAACACTGACACTTGCTCACACATGCTTTGCCAGGCTGCACGTGCATCACAGACCACACACCTGGAGGACACCTGCCCTTCCAGAGGGGGTGACACTCCAGGCAGGATGACCCCAGGGAGCCATCCCGATGCTCCTCACTTGCCACAGGGCACCCAAACCGAGCTCAAACCGCCCCCTCTGCCATCCCCAAACACGACGCCGCCTTCGGCAGCGCCTCTTCCCGAGCGGCTTTGGCACTTGGTGCCACAGCTTGCAGCAGGGGGAGGAGGGAAGGAGCTCACTTCCCACTCGGCAGCCGGCTCTCCGGGCTCCTCGGCAACCCCACGCATTCCCTGTCCCCGCACAGCGTGTTCCCGGCGAGCTCAATGCCCCCGATGCCGGCGCGATGCTTCGGTGCCAGGTGGACAATTAGAGAAGGTGTCTTGTTCGTGCCTTCCTTCACACGGAGCCAAAATTCCCTTCCCGAGCCGGGCACCCGCCCCAGAGGCAGCGATGGCAGCGGCGAGAGGAGCTGCAGCCTCGGCATCGCGAATAAAGGCGCCTTCATGGGCGCACAATGGGCGGCTCAGAGCGGGGCCGGGGCAGCTGCGGGGACACAACCAGCGCTGGCAGCCTGAGCACAGACCCCGGCTCAAAGGGGAATCAAAGGGGACAAGAGCGGGGAAAAATTGGGTTAAAAAGGGGGGAAAAATTGTCAAAATAGCGTCCCACCAAAAATGCGGGGAAAACGGGAAAGAAAGGGTAAAAATTAAAAAAGGGGGGAAAAGGGGGAAAAAGAGACAAAATATGGTAAGGAAATGAAAAAAGGTTAAAAACAGGGGAAAAAAGGAGACAAAATATGGCAAAGAAATTTAAAAAGGATAAAGAAAAGGGGAAAAAAGGAGCCAAAATATGGCAAAGAAATTAAAAAAGACTAAAAAAGGGGGGGAAAATATGGCAAAGAAATGGAAAAAGGCTAAAAAAAGGGGGGGAAAATATGGCAAAGA
>VWZD01003535.1:14171-24910 GCA_013396695.1 Sakesphorus luctuosus | reverse complement strand
GCCCATACGAGGCTGGTGTGGGGCCAGTGGGTGCCACAGCCCCTCGATGGGGAGGTCTGGGTGTCCCAGGTCCTGCCGAGGCTGGTCCGGGTCCCGGTCCCCATCCCGGTCCGATGCCGGTCCCGGTCCCGGTCCCTATCCCGGTCCCGGTTTAGATGCCGGTCTCGACGCCGGTGACCTCCCGCCCCTCCGCCCGCAGGTCTCCTCCCCCTTCCTGCGTTCGGCGCTTCCCGGGGACGCCGCGGGGACCGGCCGCGCCCGTCGCCGCCATGGAGTGAGCGAAAGGGCGCGGGGATCGGCCGGACGGGCCGCCCCCCGCCCGCGGCGGCTCCCGCCAGGTAACGGGGGCCGGGACCGGGGGGCTCTGCCGCCGCCTGGCACCTCCCGCCCCGGGGGACTCGGGCACAGGCGCCAGGCTGGGAACTGGGGGAAATGGGGGTCCCCACGGTGGGGACTGCTCTGGGGCACTTCCGTGCAGGGTCTCGGCGGCGGGCGGGGGTCCGGGCAGCGTGTGAGACTGAGCGGGGGTCTCTGGGGGGAGCGGAGCGACTGTCAGGCTCTCACTGGAGTGTTTTGGGGTGGAATGAGGAAGAAGCTCCGGAACCAGCGGCGTCGAAGCTGCATCGGCCGCGCAAGTGGAAACGCAGCCCAGCCCGACCTAAAGTCCAGAGCTGGGTGGGTGCAGCGGCCAGCACAGCTGTCCTGGCACCCCTCTGTCCTTGCACCCCATTGTCCTGGCACCCCGCTGTCCTGGCACCTCAGTCTTTGGGGACGGAGGGTGCGCTGGGCAAAGCAACACCCACCAGGGGCTGCGGTGGGGAGCGCCAGACCCTCCTCACGGTCCCCCCGATGGGACCCCAACAGCGAGTTCCTGGGGCTGGAGCGGATCCAGCCCGGGCTCCCCGCGCCGTGAGTCACCCTGGGCAGGGCCAGAGGGGGAAGGCCCCGCTCCTCTTCCTCTGCATCACAGGAGCTTTCACTGCCTGAGCACGGTCAGCTGTGGGAAGCCCCTGCCACCACGTGGGCTCCGCGGTGTCTTCCCCGTGGCACTGTCATCAGTGTCCCACCGGGTCCAGTGTCCCAGCGGGTCCAGTGTCCTGGCTTCGGCCAGAGGGCGCTGGCAGCAGTGCCCTCCCCAGCACTCCAGGGAAACAGGCACACTGAGAGGCAGCGATGTCCTTCGGGCTGCGTCCTCGCCAGGGCAGAGCCAGAGCACAGTCCGGGTGTCCTGAGCATCTGGAAAATCTGGGAGCATCTGTCCCTGCGGAAGCCCTGGGGGGAATCTCTGCCAGCGCCCCGCAGGATGAGGAGGGTGTTCCGTCCGCACCAGCCCCAGGGCGGGGAGATCTCAGAGGGCAACGGGGAGGTGGCGTGGGGTGGGGGCCCTGCCCGTCCCCCCGAGGGTGAGGGGCTGCTTTTGGCTTCCAGGAAGTGCCTGTAGTTAATGCGTAATATCCGTGGGATGTGCGGGAGCTTGGGACGGGGACCGCGTACGGCAGCTCCGGCTTTGGGATGAGACCTCCGCTTCCCACTGCAGAAAGCCCGTGCCAGGAGCGCGGGGGTCTCTGAGCTGCCCTCCGTGCCCGGGCTCCTCCTGCCCGACCTCCCCACACGGGGGATCCCCGGCCCCACGAGGAGGCGAAGCCCCTCGGGTGGAGGAGGAAGCGAAAGTGGCTGCGCCGAGGGAGCGTGGGGAGGGGGAGCGGGCGGAGGAGGGGGTTCCCCCTCCCGGGGTGCCAGATCCTGCCCCGTACCCAACCCTGTCCCTGCCATCTCGGCCCCGCTGGTCGTGTCCCGGCCCCAGTGCCAGGCAGGCGGCTGCGGCCGTGGAGCCTCCACTTTGGGGCTACGAGCCCCGTGGCGACCGGGAGACTCGGGGTGCATCCACAGGGGATGAATCCGTGGTTGGGGCAGCTGTGGGGCTGGAAGCTGCCACGGAGGCTGCTTTGTTGGGATGACCTGCAGGAGGGTCCCCGCGGGAGGTTCCCCCCTAAGGAGGGAAGCAGGAAAGGGTGTTGTGCAGAAGGAGGAGAAGAGAAAAACACGGAAATTAGGATGGAAAGAAAACGTGGCACGGCTGAGCTGTAGGAGCTGCTGTGACTGATGCCGGGAGGGGACAGGCATGTCCTCTCCGAGCTCCTCCTGGGCTGGGGGAGGAGGAGGGAGCAGCGAGACTCTCAGCAGATCCAGGCATGCCTGGCTTAAGGCTTAAGCTCCAGGTTGGCGCTTCCAGCCAGCAGCTGCCTCCCAGGGCTGAGCAGAAATACAGGTTTAATGGGAGAGGAGGAGGATAGGGATTAACCTCGAGGGTGGCAAAAGGAGAGGCTGTTTTTATCACCTTCCAAGATCCCACTGGGGCAGTGGGGAGAGCCCAGCAGCACTCTCGGCATCACTGGCTGCATTTCCCAGGGGGCACTGACCCCTCCGGAGTACCCTCATCCCTTGGGCCGTTCTCTGCAGTGAATCACCAGCCTCTTGTTTGCTCTGGGCGGGCATGGAGCCGAAAGCAAAAGCATTTCTGGAAGGCGTCAGCCTGCAGCCGCCACAGTTCCTCCCTGGAGCGGCGTGTGGGGCTCCAAGAGGGCTCATCCCACGGGAAGTGGAGTGCCCAAGTGGCCACATGGCCTCTGTCCCGGGAAGCTCCCACTGCCCCAAGGCCCCACTCGGTGCCAGGACTGCGGGTGGTTGTTTGGCCCTGCCGCGACGTTGCCCAGTGACGCTTGGCTTCCTTCCCCTCTCAGGCTTCCTCGGAGTCTCTCAGCTCCACCTCCGCCTCGGCTCTCGCCGCGCGGCCCAGGCCCGTGGGGAACGCGCTGCCCGTGAGCGACGGCACGTGACGTGACGTGACTCCCTTGCTCGGCTGTTTGCTTTCGGCGACGAGAAGCCAGGCCCGGGGCGGAGGGGCTGGCAGGGGTCCCACCACCGGTGCCACGGCCCCTTGGCTGGGCCGTGACACGCCAGAGCTGCAGGATCCACCACGGGATCGGGCCTTGGCAGCGAGGTGTGTCTGCTGGGGAGCCCCCCTGGCCAGCTGGGCCCCACGGGGCTGCAGTGGGGGCTGGAGGGTGTGAGTGTGGTATGAGGAAGGGCGGGAGCTGTCGGCAAGAACTGTGGGGTGGGCAGGACGTTGGCACCGCAGAGGAACCAGGGTGGGACTGTTGGGGTTCCAACATCCAGCTCGGGGTGTGGTGGGACCGTGACCCCTCCAGCCCAGGCATTCCATGTGGAGTTTGCTGCCTAGTGCCTCTTTCTAGTCCTTCTCTGGTTTTCCATGAGCTTTGGAGACCACTGAGGCTGATGGGCAGCTGGGGAAGGAGCCTTCCTGAGGGGGGGAGAGCTGAGGAGGTTTTGGGGGGCAACCGAGGTGTCCCTCTGAGACCACCCCAGCAGAGCAGCCTCACCATGCTCAGGGGGAGTTCACACTCCTCCTGCTCCCGAGGGGTTTCACACTCTCCTGGCTCTCCCAACTCTCCTGTGCCAAGTCTGACAGTGCTTGCCCATCCATCTGTGTGTCCCTGTGTGACAGCCACAGAAGGAGCAGGGATTCCACAGAGATGTGGGAAACAGAGGCACAAGTGGGCTGCCTGCCCGCTCTGGATTGCCCAAGAGGCTGATCCTGGATTAGACTTCCCACTCCTCCTTCTCCTCCTCCCCAGCAGCCCCAACATTCTGGAACAGCAGGTTCAGATGTAGAGGGATGGGCAGCAGCTCTCACCCCGCTCCCTGATGAGGGGCTGTCGGTCCTCAATCCCCCCAGAGCTGTGCTCAGGGTTGCCCGAGCAGCCCCACTCCCATCCCCTCTCCTGTTTGCCCACAGGTGACTGTCCCCAAGATGTCCCTCTGGAACATCGTGTCCCACATGCCACTGGAGGAGTTCAGTGGCCTCTCCACAGAGTTTCCCCGGAGCCTGCGCTGTCTCCTGGCTGACTGGCTGGAGAACCAGCCCTGGTGAGCCCTCAGTGCCCCTTCCTCCCTGGAGCAGTGTGGGGCTGAGGGTCCCACAAGGGAAGGTGGTGGACCTGTGCCTGTTGTCCCAACTTTTTCCCCTCTCCAGGGAGTTCATCAATGGCTCGGATGCCTTCTGCACCAGCATGGCCAGTGGGATGCTCTCTGCCATGCTGGAGAAACTCCGCAGTGCTGCCAGCCTGGACGGGCAGCAGGGCCAGATCCTCCAGCAAGTCAACAGCCTCGAGGTGTGTGAGGGCGCCGGGGCTGTGCCATGCTGGAATCACAGCTGGCTCCCAGCAAGATTTATTTGGTTATTTTGTTCTGGAAGGGGTCAATGCCTCAGTGTGGCTCTCCCATGACACCCATTTCCAGGCTCATGGGCAACGAGCTTGTGTGGATTCAGTGACTGGGTTTTTGGGGTGTTTCAAATGACAGGAGGGGGTTTCTCTGCATCCCAGGGCTGACCCCAGCTCTGCAGACCAGTGGCCCCCAGGGAGCAGCCACATGTTCCCCAAAACAGACCCTGACCCCGTGGGGAACCTCCTGAGCCCTCCAGCTCCCCGTGGCCCCACCTGTTGGCACTGAGGCCACCTCATCAGATGTTCCCCATTTTCTGCTTGAGCATCTGATTTCTCCTTCCTCTGTGCTGTGTGGTGCTGTGTTTCCTCCTGCCATGGGCACTGGGTTACATTTTTGGGGCTGTTTCTCTTACTGAGGCTGTTGAAATTGTTCTATTCCTCTCCCACCCTCTCATTTATCCCCTCTCCAGCCAGCAGAGCTTGGAGCACCAGGGCTGAGCAGGACTTGCTCCCAGAGCCCTGTTCTGATTGAAAACTCTTCTTTTTGTGTAATGGACATTTTTAATATCCAGCATTTAGGAAGGGATCAGCTTTAGTCACAACTCCTGGAGAACAGGGTGACTTTCCAAAACTAGACTGTTGCTTTTTTGCAAGGGTTGTAAGAAAGAAACAGATATTTCAGCTTCTGCTGAAGCAGAGCTGTCCTCCCATGTTCCTGTTCCCTCCTCTCTCCATCCCTCATCCTGGAATGCCAATCCCTTGGTTCTCTGTGCCTGGCTGGGCTGTTCCCCACTGTCAGTGCTCTCCATGATGGGGAACCACCCAGGGGTGCAGGTGGGAGCCAAACCTGGGCGTTTTGCATCTTGAATCCCATGTTTTCCCTGGAAGAGCCTTCGAGGCTGCCAGTGCTGCATCTGGACCACCAGGGATCTGGGGGAGCTGCCTCCCACCAGGACAGGAACCCACCGAGCACAGCCCGGCTGTTCTCTGCCCTGTTCTGCTGCTGTTTCAGGAAGTAGCTAATTTGGGAAATGCTTGAAGGCCAGAGGAGCTGGCAGAGGGCACAGGAGCCCGAGCCAGCAGGGGAATTCCTCTCCCTGTTTTCAGTGGAAAGCCTTGATCTTCCCAGGGCAGCTGAATCTCTCACAGGTGTCAGGCTGGTGAGGCTTGAACAGATGCTCACAGAAATGGAGAATTCCCTTTGGTTTGTTTTCATTTGGGTTGTTTTGGGTTTTTTTTTAATTTGAAGTTGATTCTTTTGCCTTTTGAACAAAAAATGGAGTTGGAGTGATGGTCCTTGTGGTCCCTCCAACTCCAGATAATCTGTGATTCTTTGCACAGTTTAAATTGGTTTTGAAGCTGGAAATCAGCTCCATGCTGGTCATGGAACCTCCAAGTTGGCTGGGCCTAGTGGTGTGGGAAGATGCTGGAATGGGAGTGGGCCAGGGATGAGGGGAACATGTCCTGCCCCCTCTGACACCCCACATTTGGCTGTCCCCAGAACACCTATCGCCGGGACCCGCTGCGCCTGGTGGCCGTCCTGAGAGCCGTCCTGGAGGCCGAGAAAGCTGCTGTGCTCAAGCGGGTGGGTGGTCCCTGCTCCCCTCCCGGGTGCCCCGGGGCACAGGGCCAACCCCAGACCCCACTGACCCCGCTCTGCTCTGCCCCAGGACCACCACCTGCCCCTCAGCTTCCACCGGCGGCAGGAGGAGCTGAAGTTCAGCGTGGGGCTGCAGCGGCTCCAGCACCGTGTCCGTGAGATCCAGGCACTCCGGGACAGCCCTGTGGGCGAGGGGACAGGGAGGGACAGTGCCAAGCAGAGCCCTGTGCCTGGCACTGCCCACCAGGAGCTGCCCACCCTCATCTTGGAGGCCGTGAAGGAGCTGGAGGCAGTCAAACAGCAGGTCCTGAAGAGGATTCAGATCTGGAAGAGGCAACAGCAGCTGGCAGGGAATGGGGCTGTCTTTGAGGAGAACTTGGCACCGCTGCAGAAGAGGTGAGGGGGCACAGGATGGGGCACCCTGAGCCACCCCCTGCTCCGTCCACCACCCCAGGGGGCTCTGACTGAGTGGTGGTCTGGCACTGAGGGTCCCCCTTGCTCCAGGTGTGAGGACCTGGTCGAGGTTTACTTCCAGCTGCAGCAGCAGGTGATGGCAGCGAGCACAGAGCTGGGGCCTGAGCTGCTGCCGCGGCTGCTGGAGCGTTTCAACGAGGTGTTGTCCAGCCTTGTCAAGAGGTAACGGGCTGAGGGGCTGTGGTGGGCAAGATGGGGCTGCAGGGGCTGGTGGCACAGCTGGCAGGGTTTCACATCAGGTGCCACGGTGTCCCCTTCTCCCCCCCACAGCTCCTTCCTGGTGGAGAAGCAGCCCCCGCAGGTGCTGAAGACCCAGACCAAGTTCCAGGCGAGTGTCCGGTTCCTGCTGGGCCCTCGGTTGCTGAAGGCAGCGCCCAAGCCCTACATGGTGAGGGCTGACATGGTGACAGAGAAGCAGGCACGGGAACTGGCACTCAGCACCTACAGCAACACCCTCAGGTGAGCAGCTGGTGTGGGGGCAAGGGGGCTTCCCCACCACCACACCCTCCCTGACCCCCTCCTCTGCCCAGCGAGAGCACAGGGGAGATCATGCACAACGTGGTGGCCTTGGAGACCAACCCCACCAATGGGACCTGCTGTGCCAACTTCAAGAATGTGGTGAGTGCCACCAGTGTGGGACCAGACTGGGGGCTCTGCTGGAGGTTCCAGGGGAGTTTTGGGTGTCTCGAGGCTGGTGATGCTCAGCTCTTGCTCCCCAGCTGCTGAAGAAGATCAAGCGGTGCGAGCGGAAGGGCTCTGAGTCGGTGACAGAGGAGAAATGTGCTGTCCTGTTCAGCACCACCGTGGCCTTGACACCCAGCAATGCCTCCGTCCACCTCCAGGTACCAGCCCCTCTCCCAGGGGATGGAGTTGGATGTGCTGAGCCTTGCCCCGTGGGACACCCATGCTGGGCTGAGGTGGTCCCAGAGCAGCCACCCTGCATGGCCCAGGGGGCTGAGGGGGGCCATTGTGTACCCCCAGGTCCTGTCTCTGCCCATTGTGGTCATCGTCCATGGGAACCAAGACAACAACGCCAAGGCCACCGTGCTGTGGGACAACGCCTTCTCTGAGATCGTGAGTGCCATGAGACAGGGGAGACGCTGAGACATGGGGCTGGGTGGCCTCTGGAGTGGGGGGAACAGCCACAGGCTGGAATGGGAGCCCTGCCACTGCCGGGGACAGGCAGGGGTCCTGTCCTGATGCCCCCCTACCCGGCTGCAGGACCGAGTGCCCTTTATAGTGGCCGAGCGGGTGCCCTGGGAGAAGATGTGTGACACCCTGAACCTGAAGTTCATGGCAGAGGTGCAGACCACCAAAGGGCTCCTCAAGGAGCACTACTTCTTCCTGGCCCAGAAGATCTTCAATGACCACAGTGCCACTCCAGAGGACTTCCAGAGTCGCAGTGTCTCCTGGGCCCAGTTCAACAAGGTAACTGGGAGGGCTGACCAGGGTAAGCAGGAGCCTGTGTGGCCTTGGGGAGCCTTATGGCCTCTCTCTGCCTCAGGAGATCCTCCCTGGTCGGGGATTCACCTTCTGGCAATGGTTTGATGGAGTCCTCGACCTCACCAAGAGATGCCTCAAGAGTTACTGGTCAGACAGGTGGGTGCCTTGGGGCTGGGCCTGGGGAGTCCTGGTCCCACCCCGCTGACTTAGGTGGGTCCTGGTCCTACTTTCCCATCTGTCCACCCCTGTAGGCTCATCATGGGCTTCATCAGCAAGCAGTATGTCTGCAAACTGCTGAGCACGGAGCAGCCGGACGGGACCTTCCTGCTCCGCTTCAGCGACTCTGAGATCGGGGGCATCACCATCGCTTACGTCATCCGGGGCAAGGATGGTGAGACGGGGGTCGAGTGCCATGAAGGGGGGTGTCCTCGTGGCCTGGGGGTGTGTGGTGGGATGGGGTCATAGAATCATAGAGTCAGTTGGGTTGGAAGAGACCTCTGAGATCATCAAGTCCAACCCTTAATCCAACCCCACTGTGAGCACCAGATCGTGGCACTCAGTGCCACGTCCAGTCTCACCTTAAAAACCTCCAGGGTCAGAGAATCCACCACCTCCCTGGGCAGGCCATTCCAATGCCTGATTACTCTCTTTGTTAAAGAACTTCTTCCTGATATCCAGCCTAAACCTCCCCTGGCAGAGCTTAAGCCCATGGCCTCTTGTCCTACTGTTGGTTGCTTGAGAGAAGAGACCAATCCCCACCTGGCTACAACATCCTTTCAAGTAGTTGTAGAGAGTGATAAGGTCTCCCCTGAGCCTCCTCTTCTCCAGGCTAAACACCCCCAGCTCCCTCAGCCTCTCCCCACAGCACTTGTGCTCCAATCCCTTCTCCAGCCTCGTTGCTCTTCTCTGGCCCCGCTCCAGCCCCTCAATCTCTTTCCTCAACTGAGGGGCCCAGAACTGAACACAACACTCAAGGTGTGGCCTCACCAGCGCTGAGTACAGGGGAAGGGTCACTTCCCTCGTCCTGCTGCCACACTATTCTTGGGTCCAGGCGTTGTGTCTCCCTTCACTCAGGCTCCAGCCAAGTGGAGAACATCCAGCCCTTCTCTGCCAAGGACCTGTCCATCCGCTCCCTCGGCGACCGCATCCGGGACCTGGGGCAGCTCCGCAACCTGTTCCCCAACATCCCCAAGGACCAGGCGTTTGGGAGCCACTACAACAGTGAGTGGGGAGCACTCTGGTGGGCCCTGGGATGCCCCTTTGCACCCCAGAAATGCTGGGGGAGGTCTGGAGTCTCACCCAGGTGACCCCAGGGCTTGTGGAGGTGGCCAGGGCTGGCAGAGCATGGTGGGAGTTGAGGCTCATGGATGCTTCTCCTCCCTGAGCAGAGGAGCAGACGGGCAAGGATGGCCGGGGCTACGTCTCCACAGCCATCAAGATGACAGTGGAAAGTGAAAGGTGAGTGTAAGGCTGTGGCTGGGCCATGCCAGAGGTGTGTGCACATGGGTCAGGGTTTGCACAGACCCCTGGCCAGCCTGAGCATCGCCCTGGGCAGGGGGATCCCTGACCAGGCAAAACAGGGCTGTGCTGGTGAGCAAGGAGCCCCCCGTGGGCACCCCAAGCTATGCTGGGGCACATCTGTGCGCCCACCACCCCCTGAGCACACCCACTGGCACACGTGCCCCTTTGGAGCCTGGTCCTGGCAGTGCTGATGTGGTCAATGTGCTTTTGCAGGGACCAGCAGCCTCCGAGCACCATGGGGGCCCCCCACAAGGCCCCCCAAGTGCCAATGTTCTGCCAGCCTGTGCTGCAGCCTGAGCTGTGCCCTGAGAACTTGCCGCCACGCATGTGGTGAGTGCCCAATGCTGGGCAGGGGCAGACCTGCTGGGGTGATGGGTGGGGGCTGTGGCAGAGCCCCCCCTCAATCTGAACCCCTTGGTGTCTGCACTGCAGCCCCCCCACTCCCTTCTGCCCCCAGCCCGTCCCCCCGGGCTGCTCCATGAGCAACATCAGCATGGTGGTCCCTGACAGCCTCACCTCCCCCTTCCCCAGGTAGGAGTGGGGATGGGGCAGGGGGTGAGGAGGGAGTAGTATGGTGGGCCCCCCACCGCCCCCCGGCAGGGGCAGGGGGTGTTCCCCCCTCTCTGAGTCTCCCCTCCCCACAGGACACCTCCAATTCTCTCACCCTCCCTGGGCATGGACCCTGTGCTGCCCCACTGCCCGGACCCCACCTTCAGGAACCCTGGGTAAGACCTGGCACATGGCTGGAGGGGGGCACCTTGCCCTGCACCCTCTTCTCGTCCCCTATAGACCTGGAGGGACCAACCCCAGCTGACCAGTACTCCCAGTGCTCTGCGCTACTGGTGCTCCCTGGAGGAGGCCCACGCCAGCCACCCCAAACCAAGCACTGCCCCCCATGAGAGAGGTACCCCACGATCTACACCAGCCCACCCCCCATTCCTTGTCCCCCTAGACCCTTCCTGCCCAACCAGTTCATGCCTGGGGAAGACCCACAGTTGCTGTCCGGGGGTGCCCCTTCAGCGCTGCAGGATGAGGAGATGCCTGAACTGCCTCCCTTCCCAGACGTGGTGGATGCCCCACTGCCCAGCCCCCTGCGGTGGTAAGCATGGGGAGAGGGGGGGGTCAGCAGGGCCACCCCCCCAGTCCCCCTGATCACCCTCCTCTCGCTGTCCCCAGGATGTCACCCAGCATGGAGACAACGTCCAGCCCGGAGTTGGAGCAGCTCCTGCAGGAAGTGCCCCTATTCCCGCCCTTCGTGCCCCCCTCGCAGCACAGCGGGTACCCCAATGCCAACCCGTCCTGCTGGGGGCTGGGGGACGCGCGGTGGGACGACAGCGCCCGGCCGGGGCACGCCTGAGGGAGGGGGCATCGCACTGGCACCCCCCGCTCTCGCCCAGCCTCTCCTGGCTTCGTGGACGTGATACGAGTCGTACTGGGGTGGAAACTCCAGCTGG
>VWZD01003534.1:289567-427626 GCA_013396695.1 Sakesphorus luctuosus | reverse complement strand
ACAGGACTTGTGCTCCAGTCCCTGCGGGGGCTGCCTTAGGGCACAGCACTCCCGGAGGGGCTCAGAGAGAGCGACACGACGAGCACCCCAAACAATTCCTCGTCGAGCTGCTCCCAGGCTCGTCCCCGCACCCTCCCGAGGAGCAGAGGGGCACACGGGCGGGCGGGAACGCAAATCCAGGACGGCATCCCGAGGAACACCCGCGGGGCCGCCCGTCCCCCCACCGCGGGCTGTGCTTACCCGCGTCCTCCCTGCGCAGCGCCTGATCCAGCTGCTTCACCTCCTTCTCCAGCGAGAGCGCCAGGCCCCGCAGCTTGCTGAAGAAGCCCGTGGGCACGTCCATGGCCGGGGAGCGGGATCAGGGATGGGAATGGAGGTGGGAATTGGGGTGGGAATGGGAACGGGCCCGGCCCTGAGGGAGCCGCGCGCGCCGCCGGGCGCCTTCGAACTGCCGCGCGCGCGCCCCATTGGCGCCGCCGCGCCCCGCCCCGGCCCCGCCTTCCCGTGCTCTCGCGAGAGCCGCGCGCCGCCCGCCCCGCCAGCCGCCATCTTGGTCCCGCGACTGGGGCTGCCGCCGCCGCCGCAGCGTCCCGGTGAGTGAAGGAGGGCCGGACCAGGCCGGGGCGCTGCTCCGTCGGGAAGGAGTGGGACGGCGGCACCGTGGGAGCGGAGCGGGGTGGAATGGGGTGGGGTGGCTTCTTGCTGCGCCACTGCCCGGTTGTGCTGTGTAAAGTCCTTGTGTGACTTCCTCGGTGACGGCGCCAAGCCTGACAGAGTCCAGGAAGCGTTCGAGTGACCCTCTCAGGCACGCAGTGTTGATGCCTAAGGATTTCAGTGCGTTTTTGTAGATTTTTAGAATCGCATGAGTTGCATGGATTCTTCTAGGTTGCTCAGATCCTAAGGTCAGTTACTAGAGCTCTTTCGCACAAACTGTAAGCTCTCTCATGCCCTGCCAGGCAGTTCAATGCCTCCCTGCCATCCCATCCCGTCACATCTCGGATGCTCAGCAGGGTCAGCCCCGGTTAGTACCGGGTGCTGGGACAGTCCCGAGGACTTCACTGTCACTGTCCAAGCTCGCTCGGCCGTGGCAGATGGACCTCAGGACTTAAAGGGTGGGGCCAGTTCTGTGCACGCTGTGCCTCACCTAAAACATCCACTGTGCAGGCTGGAAGGGCACACCCAGGTGGGGAGAGCCCTGCCCAAATCTGCGTTCGGGAAGTCTGGCCATACAGACATACATACATATATGCCTTGCCAGNTGAGGTCCATCTGCCACGGCCGAGCGAGCTTGGACAGTGACAGTGAAGTCCTCGGGACTGTCCCAGCACCCGGTACTAACCGGGGCTGACCCTGCTGAGCATCCGAGATGTGACGGGATGGGATGGCAGGGAGGCATTGAACTGCCAGGGGACGGTCCCACTGAGACTGGAACTCAGGTCCTTGGGATTCAGAGTCCGGAGTGCTCTCCTTTACACCACGGGACCGCTGCAGTCAGGATACAGGACTAGGAAATTGCATACTAGTAAATTTACAGAGAGACCGTGGTTCAAAAGCTCATACTGAGAAAAGGCCAGATCTGGATCTAGAAGACAGACTGGACATCCTCCCTGCTTTTACAACGCAGTGAATTCTTCGAAGAACACATTGATGAGGCAAACCCTTTTTGCTAGAGTAGCTGTGACTGATTTCTCTGAAATAATCTGTGGGGCATGTGCTTTGATGGCAGTGTAAGGGTAACTGAATAAATCTTAAGGCACATAAATATTTCAGTTTCCCTTTTCTGACGTTGTTTCCAGTGTGCCTGGCATTGTGCTGCCTGCTGTGCCTGATGGTTTTGTGTGTCAGGTTCTGAACTCAGACCTTCACGCCAGCCAGCTGAAAGGCAGTGGAGTGTATGCAGAGCTTTTAATTTCTGTCAGTTTTACTTTTGTCCCTAAGATAATGAGTATTTTATCTTTCTGCTTATGTTTTGAGGCACAATGTTTTTAACAACAGTACTACTCCGAAAGAGGATTCCTGGACACCAATGGATCGGGAAGTACAGGCGGCCAAGAAAGGTTACCCTGTCCATGAAGCAGGCAATGGTGCGAAGATTGGAAATTGAAGCAGAGAATGAGTATTGGCTGAGCCGCCCTTACCTGACACGGGAACAGGAGTACAAACACAACACGGAAGAGAGACGTGCCAAGTGGGAAGCTTTGAAAAGCCTGAGACAAGCCAGGTTTCTTGAGCACAGATACATCAGTGATCATTTAAACCACTTAAATGTGACTAAAAAGTGGACAACTTGAATAATACTGTGTATTTGTATTTGGCATGCGTTATGCACTGCTGTGGGATCTGCTCTTGTACCTATTGTGGTAGTTCTGTAATTCAGTGTAATTAGGGTGGGTGACAAGTAAAGACTTTGCTACAGTGTACAAAATGTTACATTAAAAGTAGTCCTGTGGAACAGCGTATGTTTTGTTATTGTTGTCTTGTTAGACAGTTCTTTGTGTGGCTCTCATACCATCTGCCTGCCCGCTGTTCTTCAGGGCCCAAAACAGCGAGACACCACATGCAATGGTGATGATTTATACATAATCTAGATTTACAGCTTCACTAGTTTCCTTCTGACAGCCTGGAGAACACACCTGCTGTGTTGAAAGGGATTCTCTGCTGGCACTGGCCAAATGGCTCCTGCTGGTCACTCTCCCTTCTGAAGGGATTCTTCTGTGCACAGCAATACTGGAGACATGGCTGATGACACTTTGCCATCAGGCATGCAAGGACCAAGATGAAATAGTTACAGGGACAGGAGGCCAAAACTCATGGAATATTATGTTTAATTTCGTTAAAGCTCATAGGAAAGAATTGAATTTAAATGCCACTATTGTTGTCATGTCAGTGTCAATGTGGGTGTTGCTGCCCTCTTACACAGATTGTTTCTGGTCTGAAAGGAACATGGCTGATTCCTGTTTGATTGGCTCACTTCTAAGTCAGGCTTAGTGTCCTGCAGGAACATAGTTAGCCACAAATCAGGTTTTTTATTTCTCCTCGAGACCCAGTGACCTGGAAGATGTGTCAAGAGTGAGTGTGATTGTAGGTTTCTTGCAGCTGGAGTGTAAAAACTGGAACAATTACGCAGTGTTTCCCAGGCAGGCAGTTTTTCTTGCTAATCTAATACACACGTGCTGCAGCTGAGCAATTTTCAGATTCTTTCACATACTTTTTATTAAGTTGATGAATTCAAGTGTCAAGTCCATTCATTTTGGAAAAGAAACTTAAAATGGTACTTTTTTATTTAAACATGAACTGTACTTCAGAGAAGTATGAACAGGTCTGAACACTGATGTACAAAATCTTGAATGCACTTGCATTGGTTATAAATGGCTTAAGAGAACTTTTATGGAAAATTATACATACGGGGAAATTGCAAATACAATTAAAACATGAAGGAACTCCCAGGCAAAGCAATATGATTTTGTATTTAATTTATAAAAGCCTGTTTAAAAAGTTACTTCAAGTATTAAACTATAAATGGCAACATTTTCTCTGTGCATAGGACTAGTCCTATCTGTAACATACAAAAAAATACAGTAAGTGCGCATTTATTACATGTATCTTTTACACATCACCCCAAACTTAAATACAACTCATTACAACGTTAGGCAGCACAATTAAAAATAACTGTGTGGAAGTAGAACAGCTGGGACGTTGTGATCAGTGCAAACGTTGGTGACCCTTGCTGGCAAACACAAAAGCAATTGCAGAGATAACCCAGGGGTGTTTCATTCATCCAAGTTCAAAAGGGGGCAGACAACAGCAGGAACGCTGCCTCATTCTGGGATAGCTTTATGATTGTAAATTTTCATTCAGAAAGATTTAGGTTTTCCACGATAAAGCTGATGTAACCACAGGCTAAGGGGCAGGAGAATTCAGAGAGGACCATGCTAAATGTGTAAGCTGTCAGCTAAGCAATGCTAATGTAAGGGAATCTGCCTGTCACCACTAATGCTTTGGTAACAGTAAAGGTGATCCAGATACTTCATCCCTGACACATCTGCTTGACTGCTGAGCATGAGCTCTCTGTTTCTTGGGGCAGGGGCTGGGAACAAAGGTGGGAAAACTCCCCAAAACCCAAGAAAACAATCCTGTAAACATTATCAGACTTTACTACCTAATGAAAACAAGATTCAAGTAATTGCTGCAGAAAACAAACAGCCAAACACCAGTTTTAATCAGCATTAAAACAAACTACAACTTCATAACATTTTATGACAGTTATATAATTAAGACAAATGTGTATAAAAAGTTATATATACAAAACAAATTGATAGAAATGAGTGTAGTAAATGTGTTTAGTATTAAATCACTTTATGTGCAGCTGCTCTCTTTGGTGCCATTTATGGATAGAAGAGCCTCTTAACATACTGGGAAAGACAAGTCCTTGATCTCTCTCTGCTGCATCCAAGTAGCTGCTATTTGCAGCCTCTCTAAATGCACATCCAACCCCCCCTGGTTAGATTCAATTTTAGAGGATGTCTTCAGAGAACATACACTATGAAGCTTAAAGCTGTCATTGTTTTGTGTTACTTCTTTCACTTTTTTATTTTTAATAAATCTGGTCAGTTAGTGCTCCAGATCCAGGCAGCTCTGGTCAATCCCTGCCAGAGTCAACACATCTCTCAGTAAATCTGTCAGACACGAGTGCTGCCGTTTCCCTCCTCTTGGGGCTCTGGTTTGCTGCAACTGGATCACACTTCAGAGAGATCAGGAAGGTCTTTGCGTGCATACTGAATGGTACTGAAATTAATCAAAACCTCCCAACCCAAAAGATGATTTAGAATTATTACAGAAGAGCCACACAAGCTCAAACAAAAAACCCCAGTACCTGAAGACAGACCAGTTTCTAAGAACAGCACACCAAAAGCAGCTTGGAACCTGCAAATTCCACACATAAGGGGCAGCTTTAACAAAATGTTAACATAATTTCTATTCAAATCACTAAAAACAGAAGTGCCCAAAATCCCTCTAAAAGAACTGTCTGAATATTTAAAATGGAGATTTTAAAGCTTATCACACATCTGACTTGTGTCTCTGCAGTCTCAGAATAACACTGTAGGAAGTCAGTTATGACAGAAGCCTACTCCTTTTCCTGCCCTTCCCATAATATGGCTTTGGTAGGCGCAGCAATGATGTATATGTTGTATACTCTGAATAAATAAGAGTAAGAAAACCCCCCGGTATTAGCTGTGAAGGTCTAAGTAATTTCTCTTTATGGATTCCCCCCCCATCTTCACAGGGACAGGTTTGTTTCAAGACATTTAAGAACTCTGGAGGAGAAGTCACACTGAAATCTTGCCCTACATCAGGCTTCTGTCCTCACACTGGGAATTTAATGCCATTTTTTGACTCTTTGAGTGTACGTGAATATTTTTAAAGCAGTAAGACACAAGAAAGCAGTTTCTACTGGCAGATAACATCCTACAGGAACCTCTATGTATGGCTTGCAATAGGCATTATTTTGATGGATCTAAAAGCTTAAGGGCAGCTGTTTTCAGTGACAATCTAGGTATTTATAAGACTCCCTAATACAGAGTAGGTTAAAGCACAAAACCAGCATGTGCAACATGGCCCAACACCCTGAGCAGTTGTTTTCTGGGATCCATCTCCCTCCCAGTCTCCTGAACACGCAGAGTTGTCTTTCTCACTGCATTTACTGGAAGTTTCCAGCTCTTCAGTGCACAGGCCAAAAGTACCTATTCTTGCAGTGCCCTGTCTCTGCTGCCAGGGATACCTAAGGC
The DNA here is from genome assembly GCA_013396695.1 of Sakesphorus luctuosus. NCBI lineage: Eukaryota > Metazoa > Chordata > Aves > Passeriformes > Thamnophilidae > Sakesphorus > Sakesphorus luctuosus. The sequence goes on along the minus strand of VWZD01003534.1, from coordinate 421,840 downwards.
TGCTTGCAGCCCCACAGCCCAACAGTCGTCCTGCTCCCTCATCCTGCCTATCTGACTGTGACACTGCACAGGCCAGGGAGCTGCCAAGGCACAACCCCAAGACAGATGTTGTCATCCTGCTGCCTTAGACAGGATACCTCCTCCAAAGCCCAGGCCTGCCAGGAAAACCCAACCCCTCCATCCCACTCACTGGCATGTCCTTAGAGTTCATCAATACAATTCCCTTAGAGAAGTTAAATCCTTTATATCAGCTTGGGATTTCCTAGTCACCAGTTGTCCAGGGGGGAAAACCAAAGGGGTTTTGGAGGTGGTGAATTTGGAAGAATCACATTTGAATCATTTTACTGTTGTTTTGTATTTGTCAAAGTGACTTCTAGTAATGCCTGCTTTTACACTACCAGTAGCTCCGGCCTCAGGAGTATCCCAAAGCCCACTGCTCTCCTCCTTTTCTCACCTCAAATATGAGAAAAATCTAGGACAAATATTCCTGTGATCTGCATAAAGATGTGAGAAGCATCAGTTCTTCTTGAAAAGCCACAAAAATGCCCATCAGATACACCAAGAACTGGTTTCAGAAGACCTTGCTAGAGAACGCATATGGAGTTAGCCCAGTCTGTCTGCTTGCAGTTTTTCCTGTAGATTCACTGTCAGATAAGTTATCCTGATATTAGCCTACAGTGCATATACATTCATATTGGGGTATATCAAGCCCTTGGGGGAGTGGGTGGGGGGAGCAGAGATCTTACTGCTCAATCAGTGATACTTATGAGACATAAATTTTGCTTATACTTCTTCTAGATGATGTCTGTGCATGGATGTGTTATTTCAGCTATAATACACAGGTGATATCCCAGGCCCTCCATTACAGTTCCACCAGTGTTTGGGGCTGCAAATTTTGGTATTCAGAACAAGCCATTTGAAATTGCAGTCTTCACTCTCTGTTATCTTCCCCAAGAAATTCTGCTGGTGCAGAACTGCTGAGAGCTTATATTCAGATGAGCACTTCTCATTCGACATTTGAGAAAGAAAAGCTCAGCCTTTCAGATTAATGTGTAGCAAATGTTTCTGTAAGTTTTGAAAATAGCAAATGCAAAATTTCTTGTACAAATTTGAAGAAAGATTATGCAACTTTTATAAAACATGCAAGTTTGGACTGTTACTTCTGTCTCAAGAACATCCAACAGTGATAAATCATGTTCATAGATTTTCAAAAGAGTTCTTGTTCCAGAAGATTAATATTTAAGAAAAGTTTATTATTTCCAAAGACAAAAAAAATACTTATTTTAGACCTCAGGGTACACTTGATACCTTAGTATTCCCATCATAAACATATTTAACTGAAGTAGCAATCAGTGTGTGAGGCAAACCAAACAGGTTCTTTTGGACTAGATCATCAACTTAAATACTACCTGCAGTCTGTATCAAAAGGGATCATGTCTATTTGTAATCAGCATCAGAAAAGCTACAGACAGAAAAAACAGTATTTGCCACTTTTTCCAGGTGCAAATTCCCGTGCCACTCAAAGATGAGTTAGCAGTCTTCTCTATAGAGGAATGAGGAAATAAAATCCCCCAGGTTGTTGGCTGTAGGTCTTGAGCTAAGGATGGACTTAATTCCTCACACAGGAAACACATTTTGCCTTTTGTGGAGTGGTACATCACTGCACAAAGCACTCAGCAATTCCAGCATCACTTAAACTGGACTCCAAAGTGGGAGACCAAAGGATGCAATTTTTCAGTGTGCTAACACAGATATATGATCTGACACTGATTTTTTCCTAAGTACCTGATATTTGTTTAAATGGTACTTTAGGACCAATAAAACCTTGTGCCTTTATTAAAAAGATAAAACAAAGGTATAAAACAGTATTTATAAACCATCAAGAGACCCATGGAAAAAGCAGCACTCTTCTGCTTCCATTTTATGACAACACACACTGCAATAAGCTTTTCTCGGGGTACTTTCCCATTTTGTTGCTGCCTCACACAAAACACTGCAAACAGTAACAGAAAATACAACAACTGTTAATTTCTTTTTGGATTGGCTTCTCTTTGTATGCTGACAGACAGTCCTTGTAAAGTAATAATCCATGTTTTTTTCAACTAAAACCCAAGCTTTCTTCTTTGAGCTCTGTTCTTGATATGGTTAAATAAATCAAGTTAAAATGAGGAGGAGGCTCAATCCTATCACAAAAAAGCAACACCCAAGTTAAAGGCTTTTACACTGTTGGCATTGCCTTGCTCCAAAGCACAGCTAGTAGAAGGAACCCTCAGTCCTGAAAGACTTGGAGAGCTATGATCATGGGGTGGACTGGTTAACAGAAGAGGGGAGAAGACATCCCATTGCCTGGCTTCTGAACCATGTATACTCGCACTTCAGACTCACCGGCCATGCTTTAGGTTGATTCTTCTTTTTCTAGGGTTTTTTTTTTCCTTCCTTTTCCATTTTTCTTTCCTTCCGTACTCTGGAGACCTGCTACGGAAGTGCCTTCTGCAGTGCCTAAGGTATGAAGTTTGCCCGTGAGGAGGTAGGAAGGAGTCTCTGCAATCTACGGCCACCACTGCAGCATAACAGAAATGCATAGTTCCCACTCTGGACCTTGTGCATCCAAGCAGGGCACTTCAGGATCTGGCCCTTTGGTAGCAGTATATAATTCAGTGTTGCATAAATGCACATTAAGAATCTTAAGGCATCTGTCTTAACTTCCCTGCTCTGCAGTAGTGCTTACAAGAATCCATTGTACTGTGCAGAAACTTGAATTTCTTGTCTCTTCCTAAAATGTTCATGTTCTGTTTTTCCTGCTCAACTTCTTCCAAACAAAATTAAGTAATATTCAAGCTCAAAATGTGTTGCAGAAACCTAGCAAGACAAAAAAGGTAATAAATTGAATTATTCCATGAGCTTTCAAAAAAAAATCCTAGTTTATTACCCAAATGCATCTGGATAATGTGTGACTTATAGAATTCTGTTTGAGGACAGCTGTTGAGGTAACTTCAACCCAGAATTAGCCTTTTGGGAGATGTGGGTTCATTTTGTTTTGGCTTTAAACCTCTTATGTTTTAGAAGATTATTTGCACTTATTTGCGCTAAGAACATCAATCCATCACCACTGACCTGTGGCTAAAGTCTCTTGGATAAGCAACTTAATTTTTGAATTAAGTTAATAGATATGAGGACACAAATGATATTTGCCTAGGTGAGACTGGGGAACTGGCCTTCTTTTGCAAATTAAGCTCTTTTCACTAGAATAATCTGGGCATTTTATTTGCCAGCCATGACTTTGCTTCTGCTGCATGTTATAGGCCAAAAATTGAAAAATACAACTTTGAGTTTCTTACAGGGTATACGAAAATGCATGGAACAGGTGTTGGATCTTACACCTCTTGCATAGTTGCTTACAAATGCAGAGGGGACTGGAATTAACTACCTTGGCCCACAGAAACTGTGATCAAATCCACCTCAGAACATTGTGCTACTGAGTTAGTTTGAGGTAAGACATACCTAAATGCCTTTGTGTTGGGTACAGTTATTCATTATTTATTTACACAACTTTTAAAACGACTGCAGTGTAGGCATTTATAAAATCTGGCCTGACTTTTGGAAGAGAGGGAGGATAGAATGGAATTAATCTCAAACTATTACAGGTTAATTGTCTAACTTAAGCCAGTCATTTATGCTCTCTCCCTAGGTCAGTGGAAAGAAAGATTAAGACCTTTCTATAATACCCTATCAAAGGGGGCTGGGATGAGCTTCTCTCAGAAGATATCCATTCCTTTCTATGAAGAACAGAAAAGCCTCAGTAACCTATTTAGATCAGATTAGGTTTTATATAGCTAGAGGCTGAAAGGAATCCCTTGCTTGGGACATTCTTTTGCACAGTTATATAGTTGCAAAAAAAAAGGGAGTTCTCATGGTTGAGCAGCTTCTCAGAAGTATCACTAACCGCTCTGATTTTGCCTTTGTACGCGTTTACATTGAGCAGTCTGACCAATATTGGCCCAAGCATCACACCATCACCCACAAAGACCTTTCAGACAGACTTGTTTCCTTGAAAACAAACCAAACCTCTCCCCCCCAAATAATTCTATGTCAGAAGGCTCATTAAAAAATTAAAAAAGTGATCCTAAAGTCACTAAGCTCACCAAACTTCAATGTAGTGCTTTCTTTTCAATGCAAATGTGAATTACTTGCAAGAACATTCCCTTACACTCAAAAAAAAAGAAAAAAAGGCAGGGAGTTATGACTCAGTGTTGACAATCAGTTGCCCAAGTAAGATTTCCCTTTCAAAGAGAAAAAATAAATGGGAGATTTTAAGCTCTCTACAGTACAAAGTCAACACAAAAGAAGTCTTAGTTAGTCACTCAAAATACACCAAGGGAAGTTTCCACACATGCACCAGCACTTACTGCATTTCCTAAATGCAAAGTGCGTGCACTTAATTGTAAAAATGTTACAGAAGATCACTGTCAATTCCAAACATGACAGAGTCTGTAGCAGACACCTGTCTTCAGTTACTGACCTTCCTTCCTGGTGCACACCCAGCTTCTTAAAGTGTAATAGCTGAGCATGGCCCTCCAATGTATTATTAACAAAAAGACAGTTAAGGAGCTTTTCCTTAAGATCAGCTCTTCCTCAAGACAGCACTTCATCTTGAAATTGCATTAACATCAGCTTCTTTTCCCTGGTCAGGTAACAAATCCAGCACTACCCACTTCAATCTAAATTATAGGATTAGTCTGACTCATCCCAGCCTAGCCAGCCCATGTTTCCTGCACTACAGCATTACTCCCATTCTTGTGTTCAAGACAGCCATTCTGAGTTTTATTTAGACTTTTCTATTACTCATCCAACACCAGAGGACTCTTCTGCATTCCATGACTAGTTGATTTTTCACTTCAAGATGTCTATTTTTATTCATACATATACAGAAATTATGTTAGTCTTACCTGTTTCTCATTGAGATGGTTGGTTAGTAATAAGCTGAGATCAGCTTTCCAATGAAACTATAATATGCTTTTTTGCACCTAGAATGTGAGAGAATCTCAATTATGTGTTTTCGCAGATTTGCATAACAAATAGCAAAGATTTCAAACCAGAAAGCGCATTTACCATCTTGTGCCTATTTTACAGAAATATTTTCCTCCCCCTAATCAAACGTAAAAGATCCCAAATCTCAGAACTGAAGTGTAAAAGTGAGAATCAATCTATCTATCTATCTATCTATCTATCTATCTATCTATCTATCTATCTATCTATCTCCTTAATGTAATAACTAATTTTGGAGCAAAGCATGGGATGCAAGTTAGTCTAGCTTTTAAACATGCTGACTTCATTGTATGGAACGAATTTTCTTTTAAATGACTCCAGCTAATTCCTAAGGACTACCTAGGCCCAGGGGAAAAAAAGAAAAAAGAAAAGCAAACCCCACCACAAACAAAACCACAGAATCATCAGAAGTATTTACAGTCCAGGCTACCTGATTTCACACTTTCCTCTTCAGGGCCACTTTCCACCCACTGACAATCACCAGCTAGCAATCGGTTTTGTGATTCACTGAGTGGTCGAGTAGGAAAGGACTGATTGGCTCCAGAGCTGAAAAGCAAGAAAATTCAACAGGAGTTCTATAATATCAGTATCTCTATGGAGTAGTGAAGTGATTAAAGAGCAAAGCAAACAAAAAACCGAAACAACCTATAGGGCCAACTGAAAACAGCACCCTTCCCCCAAACCTAATTCCCCTGTAGGCTAGTTCTGGTCATCAGTCTAAACCTTTACCTCACACAGGCCACTCATAATTCTAATGGAAAAAACGCAGAGATGGCTACACAAGAAATGCCATACTGACAACAGTGCTACTGCCACACAGTTAAAAAGAAAACCTCACCAGTACCATCTGGAAGAACCACCAAATGCCATCTTATCCCACAAAAATGCTCAGGCCTTCTTCTGAACAATCTTCTGAATGCAAATAATCTGCTGTTTGCACAAGGGTCCCATTCTTGTCTAAATTGCACAGGTTATATTGCACTGGAAACAACTGCTTCTCAGCATTGCCTTTGAACCCTCTAATATCTGGTAACTCAGATGACAACATCCTTCAGCTACAAATTCACCAAACTATACAGAAGACTTCCAAAATGGCAAATGCAAACACCTCCGCAAGTTGCACCTGCTCCTGTCTCTTTGAATCTAAAGCAGATTTCCTGAAAATACACTGAAGATACAAAACATGTAAATTTGTGAGGGATAAAAAGCAATGTGCTAAAAAAAAAACCCTCCAGTGCTAAAAAACAATCGTCAAGAGATCTACTTCTCTTGCAAACTGTCTCAGCATCCCTTGTTTTAAGCATGCTGGAGGAGATGAAATATAAATAATACTGTGTCTTTCTCTCATCCAAAAAAAGAAAATCTTAATTTTTTTTCCTCATGGACCATTATTCTGTCCTCCCTAGCCTTTTTTGATTGTTGCTAAGAGCTAGAAAGCTCTTACTTTCTCTGTTATTGTTTCCTTAGAGCCATTTCCCCTGTTATAGCAAAACCAAAGAAATTGTCGATATTTTAGTATTAATTGATTCTGTTCTTCTCTAAAGTACCTTACTTTGAAGATGATAAGAAGTGTAAAGAATTAAAAAACTTGGAAACAATTTTTTTCTCCAGATGAAGCACAAAAGAGTACAAAATCAGTACCCTAAATGCTATAGTTACCTTTTGGCAGGTTCATTTTGGCTTGAGACAGTAAGTTGCTCTGGATCCATAGTCACCAACCGAGTTGGAAAATTGCACCCATCACCCAGACTAAAGGAGAAACAAAGACTCAAATCACTGTTTGCAGGTGACTTAAAGGAACTGAACAAGGAGCCAAGTAAAAGGCAAACACTACAGACTCCAATGAATTACCTGAGTGCAGTGTTCAACTTCAGACTTGAGCAAGGCAGCTCTACCACTAAAGCAGATGATCAGTTAATTAAATCTTGGAGCTCAATTGATTCCTACCCTATAATTTAGTATAGATTGCAGAGCACAGCACTAGTGTATATACTTCAGAAACATGAATGTATTTCTGTAGACTGCAGCCCTAGTCTTCCCCCAAACCATTGTGCACACGTGGTGAGATTCTGGTACTTACAACTCCATAATCTGTATCATAAATAATATTCTGATGGCCATGCTTTCCCCTCCACCCATAATTTGAAGTTAGCTAAGCCTTCTTTTATCAGGATAAAATGTGGTAGCAAAACAGACTGACCCATCTACAATATAACTTCTGCCTTTAATCACATCATAGCTGAGCAAACAGCAACTTAGGATCTTGTTATTACCTCTGCTGTTTGCTATCAGACCTCAGTTTCACAGACAGGTTCACCAACATTTTAAACTGATACACAGCCCCCCAAAAGCAGTGTTGGAACACACCTCCTACTTTGTTCTGCTGAATGCCGGTAGTGGTGGGAGTGATGAGCAGGTCAATCTTGCTTCATCAAGCTTATTGCAACTCCCTCATCAGCTGAAGATTTAAAACCAGCATTTTGCATCATATCAGACTTTTTTTGCTCTGCTACTTATTTACATGAACTTTCTTAGATGGCTTTTGATACCAAAAGTGTCATCTACAGCAAAAGGAAAGCTGTCAAGTGTTTTCAGGGGCAAGAGGCGGTGTTTTTAAATAGATGTGGTTTTGATGCAGCATTTCAGTCTCCTCAGTTGCTGATTTCTGCTCTATAATCAGACACTAATCTTACCACCAAAAGGTGTACAATTTTTGTAATACAATTCTTGAAGTTTTCCAAGTTTCTGTCTTTAAAAGGCCCTTGTCAACAAGCTCATTGTCTTTGATGAAAACCCTGTGCAGCTGGATAGTTTTCTCCTGCACATTTTTCCTATACCAGTTATGTGTTGTACTGGACTTGCAAGTTGGCTTTTCGGTTGTACTTTATTTTTTAGGAGAAGAGGAAGCAAGGTGAAAGTCGTGGAATCAATTTGTTCCCCTATCCATTCCTATTCAGACTGAATACCTGGTGAAGATAGGGAGTAGCCAATACTTCTTTTCATCTCCAAAAACTTCCCTCAGATTTTTGCTGCATCCAAGAGAAAACCCATTTTTATCAGGGCCATTTCGAAATGTGGGTGCACGGAATGTTTCTGTAAAAGAAAAACATGGAATATCTCTAAACTGATAAGGAGTAAACCAACACAAATAAACAGACTCAAACTTCTCTACTGCGAAAACAGCATTGGGCAAGCTGAGACAATCTTGATGTGTATTATGTGGGGGGAGGGAAGGAAAAAGTAATCTCAAGTAATCAGAGAGAAAAAAAAATCACAGGTAAGCAGAACAGACAATTTTCTCTCTTTACATTTATCATAAGGTCTGAAATAAAGCTAAATACCATCAACATCCCAAAGACAGCACATCCCTTGTTCCTCAGTGACGAGCTCTCTTCGGCCTGTGAAGCCTTCTTTAAGCAGAAGACCTTCCCTTTTAGAATTAATTTACCACAGGCACTGCTGGACCTAAGCCCATACAGAAGATGTTTTTCCACTTCCATCAAGGTTTGAAGTTGAATTAAGAGCATCCCGTGCTACACAAAGTTGTAATCTGTTATATTAGAAACAGATACACCATGAACCAGAGCAAACCACCACCATTTTTCTACTTAGTCCAGTTATACCCTTGACCAAGAACTGAGAGGACTTATTGCTCTCCCCGTACCAATAGTTTGTCTTTTTACAATCACAACTAGAAAGTAAAGTACTGTCCTGCCAATTATAACCACTGACTTTTGGGTGAGAAGTATGCTAAAACTTTCTTCAAAACTAAAAAATTAACTGTGAATATTCCTTACCTGTAGATATATCAAAAGAACTCAACTCTCCTGTCAAGCAATCAAAAAATGCCTTTTTCTCCTTAAAAAAATTATAGCAAGCTGAAAATTATTTCACGTTTAATCAACCCATTTATTTTTGAGGTTAGAAATTTAAACTCCATTGAAAGATGGAAGATTTTGACTTATTCAGTTGTGGAAATACCCATCAGCCCCTGTCTCCCCACACCCTGCAGAAAGCACTTTCAGGTGTTTCCTAGCAAGAACTTCAGGTATTTTAACTAATGCACATAGCTTGATTATGCTGATCAATGCCATTTAAAACATTTAGGCATAGAAATGATGGAAATCTCTTCTACTATTTAGGAAATGTGTATCAGTGTTTCCATTTTTATCACACTGCTTTTACAAGCCACTTCCTAATAATGAGGTCCATTTTCTTACACAGGATTTAAGAACACCCTTTTGGATCTAGTTCAGAATGTTGTACATGTTCATATACAGTAGAGCCTTCAACCTGGTTGGGCCACCCAGCTATGCAAAGTATCAGAACAAGACAGTGACAAAACAACTGGGTTACATACTTCACATAATATAAAACCCCATCAAAAATGTACGGTGCCTCAGAGGTCTCAAAAATACAAACAAAGGAAAAGAACAGTCATTATGAATCTGAATGTGTGGCTCCAGCAAAGCAACCTTACACAGGCTCCATTTCCCTGTCTGTGTCGTCGTTAATTACGTCCACCAAATATGCTTCTTATGGCACAGTATTTAAAAATTCAGTTTGTATGTGATGGCATATCACATAGGCCTCATATTCTCATCAAGTTGTCAGTTTTCTGGACAAGGAACCCTTCCATATTCCATTTAACTGACCTATAGTTGATCTGTTTTTGCCAACTAGCCAGCAGTGGTAGCTGAACAGTGACAATATGCTGATGAAGAACATGGCTGCCACAAAGAAAAGGAACAGGACGTGGAACTTTGCATGGGTATCTGGCAATTCGTTCTGGGGAGAAAGAGAGAAAGAGATTAATATGTTTACACTTCCCAGCAAGTAACACAGTGCTGTCGCTGAACATTTCCTGCCACACCCATTCTGCTACAGGTCTTTTGCCTCATTTTTCACAAAGTAAAAAAAGCACAAGCCCAGCTTTCCTTTCAAGTCATGTTAAACAGCACTTAAATCTCATGGGCACTCCTTCCCCCAGAGTTTAGTACCACAAGTGCGTACGTTCATCTGCCATTTTTAAATGCACAGTAGGGGGCAAGGCAAAACATCTCCTATACTAAACAATGTTAACTGTGCAGCCACAGCCAAAGAGACATGGGAAAAATATGTCCAAAATCATCATCTCTGGAGGACAAAAAAGGGCAAAAAATCCCACCCAAACCTTTTCCTGGCAAGGTAGTAATATTAAACCTAATTCTGAACTGGTATAATGAATGTAAAAGGGAAGTGGTTGTCATATTGTGTTTCTCAGACTGAACAAATCCCAGACAAGACATGGGACAGATCGACAATTTTTGATGACCTCTAAGGTTTAACAAATAACCAACATGTACCTAGTGAAACAAATATGCCATGTCTGACCAGACGGAAGTGATTCACCAGAAATCTATGTGAAAAAAGAACTTCAGTACAACCACTACATAGAAAAAACCTCCCCACCCATATCAGCTAGTTGATTCTATCCCTATTTTTAGGCTTCGACTTTCAAAAGGCCATTGGGATTTGTAACAATACTATTCCGGTTCTATACCCTCAAAATCACAGTACTTTTAAGCAGTTGACCTATGAAAGCAGAGAGGCTATTTTTACTCAGCTGTTTAGTTAGCATTACTGCCATTACTTTTTCCATTAATGCATTCAGGATACCCATTTATCTGAGGCTGATTTTCTTTTTTAGACTAAAACACATTTCAATTAAGATCACGTGCACATAGTTATATCTATATCCCTTGGCACTGCCTGTATTCACAGGCAACAGATTACAGGCCTCCTTCCTCCTGTGAAGGTGTACACAGCTACCGTTAATGACTGGACTAGAAAAATTATAGTAGCAACAGCATTTAAATAATGACAGCAATATTGGATTTTACCTTTGGACAATTCTCTGCAGCTTTCCTGCGGCAAAGCTTTGCGCAAACAAAGACAATTTATTAAACACTAGTATTATGTTAAGACGAAGTGTTTGAAAATAGCACAGGCTTTGTTAAGAACAAAATGGTTGGTGTGCAAGTGTGCTCTTGGACGTGCTGAGTTCCAATGCCCATCAGCAGCTCTAGCCCCTGTTCTCCAAGAGAATGGAGGAGAGAGTACATAAGAGCACACTAGGAACTTCAAAGGCATGAAATTTTCTACTGAAGCAAAAAGTACTGCTATTCAGATTGTGACTGGATCCCTTTCATGTGGTTCCTCAGTTTGAATAGCATGACTACACCACGTGCCTTCTCTGCTAGTTGTTTCTATCACAAATAAGATTCATGTGAATATTCTGTATGATGAAATCATTCATAACGGTCTGAAAAGCTCAGAATACTCCTGAGGTATAAAGTAATGGTTTATCAACAACAAAAGTTTTCTGACTTCAGAATGTATCTATTACCATTAGATGTAACTTCAGCCAAAATCATAAAAAATAAACTGCCATTCTCTGCAGATTTTTACATGTTTAAAAAAGAACACAGAACACATCAGTACAGTTTTAATTCTTCCCAATTTCCTTCAATACAGAGATGTTTGTAGAATGCATCTTTAGTGTAATATCTGAAACTGAAGCAGTACTCAAGAAAAAAAAAGCAAGAAACAGGAAAGCTTAGTTTAAGTTAGTTTTTAAATTCCAAACTTTATACCTAAAGAGTGGCATTAGCCATTTTAGCTAAGATGCTAGCATTTAACGAATCTGTTGTAGGCAAGATGTATGGCTTTTAAGCTACATTAATCTGTGCAGAAATCCTAGGAAGAACCCAGGGATCTACTCTGGAGTCTGGCAGATGTATGCAGGGTTTTCAAAAATGCTGGCTACTATCAGATCATGCTACATAAGCAAATGATAAGCAGAGTCCGGTTGTCTAAACTGCCATCTAAGTTCAGCTTCCTTATTTACTGCCTATTGTATTACTTATTTACTGACAATTTGTGCAACAGCCCCTCTTCTCCCTGCAATAAGAATATGTTGCATTCTGTGATACCCTGAAATCCAGGTTAGCAAAATAATCTAACTGCTGCTTATTCCTAAACTTCATGTTGCAGCAATGACTTTTTCTACCTCAGAGCACACTGTGGTGTTCCTCAGTTTCCTGATTTCTCTAACTTGTATTTCTATGACTCTTTTGGAATTGCATACTTAAACAGAATAGTTCTCTACAAAGAATTTTCAGGCCAGTTGATTCTGAAGCTCAAAGAACAGCAGCAGCTTAGTGTTTGTTTTTTCTGTCAGTCAGAAAATCTAAGTTTATTTCAGTTGCATCTTCTAAACCAGTAGCTCTATAATATGGAGAAGGATTTTTTTGAATCATCCATGACTGATCTGCATGATCCCTAGGGAGCATTTACCTCTTCTGACTACCCAGTTTCAGCCACTGGATTTAAGTTCTTGAATGACAGTTCAGAACTGAAGCATCTTCCAAAAAAGGCCAGCTTTTTCCTGGAGAGAAGCCTGCAGTCTTTGCTAGGTATAACAGGCTTATTCACAGTGGTGTTCTAGCAGCGGTCCACATGCCCCAGCATGTGAAAAGAGTGGAACTTCACATATTGGTTATTTAAAGTCATTATGCTCAGCAGCAGCATAGAAGCAGAGATTTGCAGGTGAGAGAGCTGTAGAGCTTACAAAAGGAAGCAATTTGCCTGATAAAATTTGAACTACTTAGCACACATAATAGACTGAACCCAGTAACTATTGTTAAGAGTCCCCTACAAACTCCTTCACAAGCAGAGAGTGATCTGAGCATGTATCTGGTCACAAAACCTTCCAAACAAAACAGTGCTGTCTGAGCTTGATTAAACTCTCAGATGTGGTTTATGCCCTTAGTGTATATGCAAGGGAAATGAGTTCTAACTATATGGGAATGACTTATTTGTTTGTTTTGAATTTTTTTTGGTGCTGCTGTTGTTAACACAACTGAAGTTTTGCAGAGGCATGTGCCATCCACCCAGAACACGTATCACATCCTTCAATTAGCTACACTCAGGACTGCAAATTAATTTGGAGGACAATGAAAGCCACTGAAAACAACTGGAAAATGTAACAGTATCAAGGAGGAGGGAGTGCAGCAAGAATAAGAGTAGATATCAAATATAAGCTGGGAAGCACCACCATGCTCTATGTAAACAAGGCATCAAGGACTGGGCGTTCAGCCAATGCTGGTGTTTGTGTCAAATACATTTGGTTAAACTGACAGTTTATCTGCTCATCTTTAATAACTTCCTAAGTATAAATAAAAATTACATGAGCACAGAAAAAGTAGTTATGAGTATAAATAAAGAAATCAGTCACGTTCCCTTGATCTACAAAGCTGATTTTAACATCGGCATCAGGATGCAAGCTGTGGTAAACATTTCCAGCCAGTGTGGTTGCTCTACCAGTGTATGAACAGAATCAAGACCCTTCTGCAGCACTTCTGCATGGAGCATAAAAGGTGCTATGTGAAAATCTTGCATGTGCAAGTTGGGAAACACAAAGACTTTCTTCAGCAGAAGACTTTGGTAGGTGTGCATGTGTCACAATGCTTCCAAGTATCTGCGTATGCACATCATGTCTCTATGCAAGTATTATCAACAGTGCAAAACAATGGATTGATGGATCTGTGTAGTTAGCACATACACCTCCCCAACCTCACTACCAGTTCTGAAGTGACCAAGGCTACATTCCCCCCAAAGTAGTCCATATTCTTTCCCAACACTGGATATATCCAGCAGTTTGTTGCATGGTCTCTGTAAAACATCTGTGAGGAAGCAAAAATAAGCACTGCCTGCTGAAGGCATACTGTAACATTTCTGATACTTAAGCTTTGGGAGGGAAAACACTATCTAGAGAGCCTCAATAGCAATCTGTCTGATGCTGTAGCAAAGCTGAGCACTAGCAATATACTGAAGCAGTCTACAGATAGCATATGTCAGCAGCATTCTGCTTTGGTTTGGATACAGATGAAGAGAGAAGCTTCCAGGACTCTATACTGCAGTCAACAGCACTTGCTTAAAAGCTTACATACAAGACACATACAACATTTTGCAAGCCCACATGATAATGGTGCTATCCCCTCTTTCTGGAGATGTACTTCAATCAGGCAGTTAGAAGATCAGAGAAATACTGGCTTTGTGAAGTGAGTGACTTAATACGGGTAAAGTGACTCAGAGACCTACTCTAATGGTATAATCAGGGCATCACCAGATTCTCTATTAGAAACATCTGGAACTGAAAAAAAAAGCAAGAAGTGCAAGCACACAACCACATGGTCTATTGTCACATTTCAAAAGCAGCTCATTCTTGAAGGAAGCAATTCTAGCAACTAAATCAATAATAAAAAAATAATCCCTCTTAAGTTTACTTCCTCTGCTCAAGAGTCCACTTCAATATCACATCCGATGGGCTTTGGAAGAGTCTTGCTGCAAATGCTGGTATTAAAAGTTCATTGTAGTCAGTTATCCTGTGGACTTCTGTTGCACTAACACTTACAAAGTAAGATGACAAAGAACTGACTGGTAAATATTTACGAGTGCATCTACAGTTTTGTTAGAAATCGCATACAAAGCACTGGAAAGCAGCCAGGCAGATGTTTGGGAATAGCACATTCACAAATTAAAAATTTAACTATTTATAGTCAAGCAAGACTGAACAGCAGAAACAGACCATTTAATCTGAAATATCTGTCAAGCCACAGCTAAGACTGACAAATACCATTATGGCTTTCATCTCACAGTACTGACAGCTCAAGGCCCACAGAGTTCCTTGTTATCCAGTGACAGGCCATTATACAGGACTGACAGACTAAGAAAAATACTGCTATGGCAGATCAGACCCACAGGCTTAGATGAACACAAGCATACTTTTTTGCACCACTTATCTTACCTAATACCATCTGTCTCAAAGTACAGCTATCCTGAATATCGGATCAAGCTTCTCTTACCCTGACACAACAGCAACATTTTGCTCCAATAAAAATTACTTCTACTGCTGCAGATAATGACTGCTTCTCCCAGTTACTCTGACAACAACTAGCATCTCAGAAATATGTGCTGTTATTTACTTAGAAACATACGATGGAGACCCTTCCAGTTAGAGTAATTTCTCACAGGCTAGTTAATGGAAACAGATTCAGGGAATTCCGACACTAGCACTTCAGCCTAGAGATAGGAAGGCACAGTACAAGCTTTTGTAGGTGAAAGGGAACAACTACAGAAAACAGTCTGTTCAGCCTGGAATGTCACTGGAACAAAACTGATGGGAGGAAAATAACACTGACATAATAGGATGGTTGCCCTTTACATAAATGTTATTAAATCTTCTAAGATGTATGTATGTGTATCAATCATTTGACAACTGACAATAGCTGCAAGGAAGATGTATAGCATTCAGGCTGTACATATCTTGGATTCTACCAATATCAGATCAATAAAAGCCACTCAAATGAAGTTTAGTCTATGTAGGGACTCCAAAACAGAGCTCAGTCAGTCCTCAAGAAATTAGTCTGCCTTATCTGGCAGCAGATTGTCCATAGACAAGTCTAGGAAGATACAAAATTGTTACTCATATTTCACATTTGTCAGTATTTATATATATATATATGTGTGTGTATAAACCTATATATATATATCTCTGTATATATCCACACATGTATGCAATCATTTGATATACCTACATATCTATATTCTGTAGTCTCTAAGTCTGAGCTGCGTCACTCAATTTTGACAGAGCAAAGAAATTGCACAGTGTCCTCATTGAAACTTCTTCCCCCACTTACTCATCTTGGGCAGTGTAATACATTTAATTCATTAATATTCGGAAGGTTCTCCTGCTTCAGTCACTTTGATTGATGTCGTTAATGATAATGAACCATGGAACAGAGTAAATGGTGAGTGACAACATGCTGATGCAGCCTTCAATAACACATGCAGCATTAAACAAATGAACACTGAACAAAAAAAAGCCTTAGAACTTACTGTCCAAAACTTTATGAAGTACTGCAAGACTGTAGCAGCAACAAACAGACAGTACAGTAAGGAATACATTAAAAACAGGAGGAAGAATTTGTAGTTAGAAAATCCCACACAATTATTCACCCTAGAAGGAGGGGAAAGAGAAAGAGGTTACTAAGATATACAAAAAATAAAACAAACAAAAACCCCACAATACATTCAGCTTTTGCAGAGCATAACATGTATGATGTCAGTGGTATGTCCAGAACATTCTGGCTCTAGTGTTTCAGAAGCATTTTAAGCCACTGTTTGGAAGGAAATCTCTTTCCTCAAGCCAAATGATCTGGGCCCCTCACATAGACTCTGCCCCATGATTCTACGGGACAGGACATGAGCCGGCAAAGCGTTATGATACATACACTCTGTATAGGAAGCATCTCACATATGAACTAACTCCAGCCATCATGAAGCCAGTAATATAAACCTCTCCATCAATTTCAGTGGATGTTGCTTGGGTTACAAACCCACCTCTAAGTCAACTACTGATAGCAGTATTTTTCATAGTGATAGCAGACAGTATTTTTACTGTCAACCAGTAAATACACAATGCAGAAGAGTAACTGTCTGAGCGGATCATACATATCATCTAGAATTGAAAACTGATTTTTACACTGTAGTGGGTATCTCCTCTCCTAGTAGTAATACCAGAGTAAACAAAAGAAATAAATGCTTTTCTCATAGGCCTCATAATGCCAAGGTTATGCTATATGAGGAGAAACTGCATGATTTGGACTAGTGGGCTCACAGCTCTACACTGCAACGCACATCAGAAACAGGATTTATTTTCATCTATTAGAGAAGTTCTGTGAAAATCAAGTTTTACTTCACAGTTGCACTTTTGAAGCAGCATCTAATTCATCATTATTATACTGATTTTTGTGTTTAAAAAAAAAACAACTTACCATGGACAGTGGTGGTCCATTTTTAGTACACATCTGAAAGAGACAATTTCCAGCAATTTAAAGCAAAAAAAAATACATTTTCTTTCTAAGACACATAATTTTAGCTTGTATAGGTTTGGGGGTGGCTTTTTTTATTTTTTAATGCATTTTGCCTCACTGTATCTTTTTCAAGTCCTTCTCAATCATGCCAGTTCACTATATTGGAGCAGCCATTCTTTCACCCCAAAGGACCAACCGAGATTCAGAAGAGTTATGAAGAGAGTTTCTTAAATTAGCATGGGGAGCATTACTGAGCAACACCATGTACCAGCCACACTGGTTTTATGTGCACACTGAGAAAACAAATCCAAGGGACTTTTCAGAGTCATGTGGATAAGGTATGTTAGCCTGGCATTCACTCCAGCTGTGTCTACCTTAGGCCTATTTTTGCTACCTTTGTTTTTGTTTGCTGCTTGCTTGTTTGGTGTTTTTTAAAGCTAATTGAGGCAAAAAGCAGCCCAGTGGATAATTTGAACAGTTCACATGCCATTTTAATCCAGTTTCAGTGTAAGGACAGATACTAGTTATTTCAGACACAGAGCCATTCATTGCATTTACTAATAAATTTTATTTTAGCCAAAAGATGTTTATTAGGTTCTTCAGTTAACTAGATTTCCTCAAGTTCAGCCTGCTGAAGTCTCACACATAGCCTCAGCCTTCAGTGCTTGCACAGATTTCTCTGATGATTCAGAATGAAAATAGGGAATAGCAGTGATGTCTTTGGAACCGTTAAGGCATGTGATTCCACTGTCAATCTTTGAGATAAAGATTTTTACCATTATTAGTAGCACATATCTGTTTCAAGGCTGCAGAAGCAAGATACAATAAAAGAGTTTGATAATAAGCATTTGCCGATGCTGGTATCTCAGGCCTACCTTTCTTTAATTTCAGTCTATGTTTTTCTACTTTTTAGTTTTCTTTATTTCTGTTTTACAAAGCTACAAGCAGGTTTCTTAAAATGTTCTGCCACTTTAGACAATGGGGTTGCACAATAATATTGCACTCTTAGAAGGAACTTTCCTCTTTCATGAAATCCAAGTATTGAGGGTCTAAGAGAGAACAACTAGTAACTGTCGGGCAAGGGCTGACACACTGAAGACAGGAACACACCAAAGTGATGACTGCAGGCGAGAGAAACTCCATAATTTCAGATTCAGCAACTTACACGTCACATGCAGAGCAGTGGTGGCAGCGGTCAGGTTTGATCAGCTGGCATCGGTCGCAGTATCTGATTGCTGCATTCAAACGCAAGGGTCAAGTCATTAGATCTCATTCAACTTTACAGAAGTTTCCCCCCTTAACATGGACTTGAACTTTCAAGAGCTTCCTGCCCTACCCTGCCACACCTGTTCTCACAGACTGTCATGTGCCTACTCTAATTTTCATTTTTTTTTAAGAAATGTAACATATGAAAGTATTTAAAACAATCTATTACTACTCTACTGAGTCCATTTTCATTTACTCTTTGGCTCCCAAGTCTTCCCATCCTTCATCCTCTGGCACTGATCCCCTTTCACCCCTGCACAGAGTACTCAGGCATCCCATTGCAAAACTACATTCTTTCAGCAAGCCAACCTTCTGCAACACCTTCCTCTACCCCCTTGACTAAACAGTGATCTATCAGACTCTTCAGTAAATCAGTTCTTCTTCATCTTTCCTGGATATTTTTAAACAAGCCTTCAGGATTTTCCCAATGGAAATAAGACATCAGCACAGGCAGTTTGAAAGGAGGAGGAAAGACAACACCTACGGCTAAACAGAATTGGTAAGAGCTGGCAACAGCTTCCCAGACCACTCCAGGAACTTTAAGATTGGGATTCCCTTGAAGGGAGGCCTGTTTTCAAAAGAGCCAGGTGTCCTCAGAGTTTGATGGGAGAAGTTTCTGTAACAGTTATTTCAAGTAGTTTATGCTTTCAGAAACCCTACAGGGTTGCTAGTTTCAAGAAAAAGATATAGATATATATATATCTACATATAAAAGCTATAGATTTTAAAGAATATACATATGCATAAGACAGCACTTTCACAGATCGTTCATATATAAGTTGGAATGAAAATGCCTGTATGTATTGAAGGCAAATACAGAAATAGCCCATAACTTGTTTTGTACTGAATTACAGATGGGAATGAAATAGCATTTATTCATTTTTGAACTGTAAAAGTATGTTAAGATCTTAAGTACATTTCTCCTCCTGCTGAACTGAAACAACTCAGAGAAGTTTAAAACGGGGACAAAAGTGATTATAAAATTGAGCAATAAGTTTAATTTTTCCTATTTCTAGCTGCGTTAGCTATATTTCTTTGCTGCATTTATTTTTAATAGCCACAACTGAAGATAAATGTTGTCATCTGTCTGCTTGCTAGAAGATGATTTTTTTAAAAAATTCCAAATAGCAGCTTTATGTTGAGATCCCCAGAAAAAGGACTGCAGTTTCTCTCCGGGGAATTCAACACCAGCCCAAACAAATAACAAAACAAGGCCATGGTGTTTGCAATATGTGCTTAATAGATTGTTCATTCAGTGACATTGAGTAAATTTCATTGAATTAGAACAAGCAAATTCTGGAGCATAGAATTATCTTTATATCTCACCTCTCGATGCTGTTGTCGTATAGATAGGCAAGTCTTTAGCAGCTCTTCTCAAAATCTCCTGCTGGGATTCTGGTCTCTCTTCTTTTTCATATTGTTCTTTATCAGCTTTTGACAAGCAGAACTAGGAGGGATGGAGAAAATGGAACAGAGGGAAGAGATTAGTTATTACTTTATGTTCCAAGGAAAAGACCTTTCAGATGCCCTTACCCACTGAACCAAAAGTGCCACATAAATAAAAAAAGAATGCTAAAAGAATTACAGGAGATCCTTAAAACTCCATGATGTTCCTGGATGTATTTTACAGAAAATAAATCTTTCTCTCTGTTCCACTATCTATAGCACCTTCCCTTCAACACAAGGGAAGGCAAAGACTCAAGGTGAGTCTTAAAGTGCCAACTTTCATTCCTGATAAGCATAAATTAAGTGATCTGTGACCAAGAGGAAGGTGCAACAGTCCCTTGCTGCTACAAGGCACTAACGTTCTCTTATACCACTTCCTCTCTAGGGAAGGGGTAGAAACCAGATGGGGGTAAAAAAAGGCAGGTAAGGGTGTTGTGGTGGGCTTCATGGCTTCAGCAAAGAAGCTGAAAGAATTTAACTGGAATTTTTACTTAAGAGCAGTCAATGCTAGTCTCAAAATTCATGAGCTGCACTGAAAGAAACTTCAGCAAAGCCTGTACAGCTTGAGAGTGAGTTACAATTTAGAGTAACGCCTGACAAGCATTCCTGTTGAAACCTCATTGAAATGTAAACCCTTACCAGAAGAACCTGGAGAGTTTTTACTCATTTATGAAACACTTAAGTTGGTATCCACTGAAATAACATTTACCAATAAGCCCCACAAAACCCAGTGTGCTGACAAGGCCCTTTGCAGTGGGGGCTGAACTCACTATTTCCTTTGGTATTTTCTTGTTCCGAAGCACTTCTAAAGTCCGAGCTTCCTGCATGGACTACAAGAGCCCTCTTTATGAGCACATACAGACAAAGTATTCATGGTAATGAGTGGAAAATGCTATGTGTGCAGCTGGAATGAAAACTGGCTCAGTGTGGCTTAATATGGCCGTATTTTCCTATGAAAAACATGTGCATGATTAGTTCACATGGATTTGCCTCTCATCCCGTACTTTTTCCTCTTTTGGATGACAGTCAGTCAGCAAGCAACAATGTGGAATCCACTTACAGAAAGGACAAAGCAGTAAGACATTGCTGCAATTTCTCCGTGCTATTTCCTAACCCAGAATGCAAACAAGCTGTCTCATTGCTCACAGAATCTAGTTTAGCCTCCTGTCACATATAGTGTCACCCCAGCTATTGAGCTTACCCACCCTTCAAGGGTGAAACATGTTTAAATAACACCCATTTAAATAATCAGATACTAGAATTAATATATGTAAAGGGCAAAATTAAAGTTTAACATTTCAGTCATCACCAAGAGCTTGCTCTCATTATTCAGTCTTAATTGCTCAGATACTTACTCAAGTATGAAAACTGGAGATGCTCACATCAAAATTTAAGAGAGATGTGAAGCATCATTCCAGCAAACAGTGGTGTGACATTCCTTCATCCCTACCACCCTTGTGAGTCTGCCAGGTGACCCAATGCCTGTCTCTATGACCTGTCATCAAGTAGAGGTTGCAAGAAACATGAGTACTGCTTCTAGATGACACTTCTCTAGCAAATCATTAATGCACAGAAAAGGAACCAAATCACAAGATTTAAAACCTTTTAAATTTGTCCAAGTAACATCATAATATTACTCAAAAAATCCTGAATAGGAGTTTGGCTTTCTGAAAAGCTTTATTTCTGTTCTGATTTCAGAAATTAATAGGGTCATGAGACCACAGCCTCTTTGGACAATGGCAGGATATGTTCAAAGACATCAAAAGTTGTCTGTTACCACATAGCAAACCGAATTTCCAATGAGGTTCCAGCAGTTCTTATTGAAAACAGAAAGAATCCCTTTGTTTCCTTCCTCTTTCTGTATCTTGTATAATGTTGATTGTTCTTTCTTATGACAAATGTACAGGGATTACCCTAAGACAACACCAGCTGCACAATCTTTTTTTAGTTCAATAGTAAGATGCTGCTTGTTTTGCAAGAATAGCTAATTCGAATGACTAAAAACATATATGTTGACACTCACACAATGGAGAGATTCTGAAGTCAGGCTTTGTTTTTAAGTATAACCAGCATAAATTACTCACTGGTACATGAATAGAAAGGATTTGCACAGAAACAGAAAAAGTGGTGCTGTGTTTTTAATTTGGTTGGGTTTTGTGCTTTTTAAATAATTTTTTGCATGTGCTTTTTTTGTTGCTGTTATGGTGGAGTGGGGTTTTTTCTCCTTTTTTCTGTTTAAAGCTAGCAGGAGGAAAATTGTACTAAATCTGATCTACCTCCACAGCTGATACACGAAAAAGTCACCACATGCCATTGCCCAAACCATCCCTTTCACGTGCTGGATACAAAAGGCTTGCTACAACATTACTGTAACTATAGGATATGTACTGTCAGAAGAAGCTTTCTATTAATGAAGCATCCAACCAGACAGTAAAAGTTACTCAGCATTACCTTTATGAGCAGCTCTAATTCATATAGCTTTATAAAAACTGGAATATCACAATTGCAACTATATTTTAATTAGGTCACCTGCTTAACTTTCAAAACAATCACCTTAAAACCAATCACCTTAAAAACAAGCCCCTTTGAATTTCTAAATTTAGCAATTCATGGAATCATTTAGCTTGGAAAAAAACTCCAAGACTGAGTCCAGCTGCTAAACCAGCACTGCCAAGTCCACCACTAAACCATGTCCCCAGGTGCCACATCTACACATCTAAAGACATTCAGGGATGGGAACTCAACCACTTCTGTGGGCAGCCTGTTCCAGTGCTTGACAAAACAAGCTTTCAAGGAAGAAATTTTTCATAGTATCCAATCTAAGCCTCCCTTTGCACTACTTGAGGCCATTTCCTCTTGTCTTATCACCTGTTACCCAGGAGAAGACACCAACCTCCACCTCACTACAACCTCCTTTCAGGCAGCTGTAGAGACCAAGAAGGTCACCCCAGCGCCTCCTTTTCTCCAGGCTAAACAACCCCAGCTCCCTCAGCTGCTCCCCACTGGACTTATACTCCAGATCCTTCAACAGCTTTGTTTACTTTTTTCACTTAGCTAAACCCCACAGTAGTGTTTACCTTTTTGCATTTTATATTCTGTAGCTTTAACACACAGAAGGTCTTCAAGCCAAAATTAAGCACTGCAGAGCAGTGTTTGATTTTCCTTAGAAGCATGGGTTTACATTAAGGTTGACATTAGCATTGAACGTCAGTCTTGCCAAAAACAGAATAAAAATTCAACCCTCACAGAGCAACCAAAGCCTCAAACAGTTTAACCAGCAAGAAAGAGAGGTGAAGTTTTTAGATTTGGTGCCAGTATTTAATCCTTACATACACACACATGAAAGAAAATAGAAAACAAGGCAATCCATCTCAGGCTTATTGCAACTAATACAGTTCTTCTTCAAAACAAAACTTCTTACAGACATCATGCATTCTTCTGCTATTATATAAAGCTTCTTCATGCAGTCACTTCTCAATTGTCCCTAAGCCTTAACCCTTGACTGAGTACCAAGTGGGTTCAGTCCTCCAGATCAAGAGTATACATTGTATTACTACTCTGTCTTACTGAGACAAAGGTCACAATGCCTAAAGAGGAACTATAAAAATGTTGTCACTGTATTTCATTTATCAGTTTTAAAAATTCCAAGTTTCAAGCAAGCTACTTCATAGCAAAGCACTGTACATGACTGCCAAACTTGTGATGATTTAAATTCTTATAAGGAAATGTCATGACACAAAGCATACGGTATTTTAAGAGTAACTTGATCATTTCCATTCATGATGCACTGTCATGCTGTTCTATTTTAGATAATGAGAAGGGAAAGGTGAATCACGCAGTACTGCAAACAAATTTCATCACCAAAACCAGTTTAGCTATTTATAAAGAAGGCATTGACATTTTTCTAACATAGTTACCTCATTGGAGGGGGTTGCAGGAGATGTGAAAATTGTCTTCCCATAGGACCATACAAACATGACAAATGACAGATGAAAAACCACAAGGTAGACAACTGCAACAAAATACAAGTAAGAGTCTGGTGAATACAGCTGAAAAGAACAAGAAATAAGCCTCCTGATCTTTGAGGAGGGCTAAACTATGAACCACCTGAAACAATTATGTTAATCCCTTTTCCCTGGGTAGACTTAGCAATCTAGGACTGCTCACAAAAAAACCCCAAACAATAAAACACCGCCCGCCCCCCCAAACGTGATGGTTACTATTCCTCAAAGAAATACTGTTTTTATCACAGAATGACCTCCAACAGTTCCAGGGATGGGGCACCCACAACTTCTACAGACAACCTGCGGCAGTGCCCCATCACCCTCACAGTAAAGAATTTCTTCCTAATATCTAATCTAAATCTACCCTCTTTCAGTTTGAAGCCATTTCCCCCCTTGTCCTGTCACTACATGTTCTTGTAAATAGTCCCTCCCCAGGTCTCTTGTAGACCCCCTTTAGGTACTGGAAGGTGCTATAAGGTCTCCCCAGAGCCTCCTGTTTTCCAGGCTGAACAACCCCAGCTCTCTCCACAGCCGAGGTGCTCCAGCTCTCTGATCATTGTCATGGCCCTCTCTGCACTTGCTCCAACAGGTCGATGTCCTTCCTGTGCTGGGGACCCCAGAGCAGAGCAGAGGGGCAGAATCCCCTCCCCTGACCTGCTGGCCATGCTGCAGCCAGGATACAGCTGCATTTCTGAGCTGCAAGTGCACATTGATGAACCATGTTGGGCTTCTCATCAACCAACAACCCCATGTCTTTCTCCTCAGGGTTGCTCTCAATCCATTCTCTGCCTAGCCTGTATCTGTGTTTTAGATTGTCTCAGCTCATGAGTAGGACTTTGTATTCAGCTTTGCTGAACTTTCCAAGAGACATTTTGAAGGGAAAACACCAAATCAACCAAATCAAAAACAAAAAGCAACCCCCCTCTCTCCCCCACCAAAAAAAACCCCTCAACCCCCAACTCCCACAAAACCAAAACCAAACCCGAGAAATCACCAAAAACCCCAGAACTGAACACAGCTTCACCTGTGGCTATAGTTCTAGATTATATTAAAGTATTTAATTACTGGCCTACATAATTCAATTTCATTTTGACTTTCAATAGAAACAGCACAATATTGTGTCCATTACAGAAAACACTGGTCATCAACAACAGCAAGAATTCCCAAACAGCAGTTTGGAGAGGACTGCACTCCAGCTGTGAGCCAAAAACTGTCTTACTGTAATCTTTCAAATCCTCTGAAGAATGCAATCTGGAAGAGTTCTATTATAGTCACAGTGGCAACAAAACGTAGGTGGCTTTAATGGGGGACTCAACCAATTTACTAATGAATCTGTGTCATATGGTTGCCTTAACGACCAGAGGTCCAGACTTTATGACCCAGGAAGCTTCTTCTAATCTTGTTTCCTCTAACAGTTTCTTTTACCACTCCTCAAGAGGAAACAGATCAGTTGTGCCAGAAGAGCAACTCTTAGAAAAGCTGTATTACATATTTACATTGTCTTCATTTATATTATCCTCAGCTGCAGGAAGAAGGAAACTTGACCTACTTTTCTGTGCATATAAAGAGAAGGTATATAATGTACTTTATGGATGGCAGAACAGCATCAAAATTTGGGAAACTCCAACAGCTCAGAAAATGCTTGCACACAGTCGCAGAAGACGTGGTCTTAATTCATCATCCTTCAGGATTTTCACTGCTTATTGCAATGAAAACAAACAAACAAACTGCATTTGAGCTTTCTTCAGAGAATTATGCTTTTTACCTTTGTCTTCGACTCCTCCAACGTTACAAATAGATTTGGCAAATTTTCAGCTGTGGACCTGACTGAAAATTCAAGAAGAAAATCCTTTCTCTAAAGCCATGCTAAAACTGTCATGCTGATAGGAAAGAACTTGTGTATTACTGTACTAGGCAGTGCATAATTAGAAATTGTCTTTTATTAAAACATGCTCTACAATCAAACACCACGTGGTTAAGCAATTAAAGCATGAGAAAGTGGTTTAGAAGAGAGGAGAAAAGGACATAAAACTGGAGTGAAATCAGCAGCACAGATCAGAATTTTGGTGGAGAAAAGGGTGAGAGGAGTTGAATAGAAGGAAAGAGGAAATGAGACACAGGGTAGGGCAGGGCACAGCAAAACTAATGCACCGTGTAAACAGCTCTAGTCTGTCCATAAAAACCAGCCCCAGAATTCAGATTCTTCTGAAGGATTATTTTTAGTGCACACGTAATACCTCACACAGCAGAACCTTACTCTTGTCTCAGGCTGTAAATGCCCCAAGAACCCACAGAGTAACAGGCACCATGGCTGGTTGCAGCAAGGGTACAGATCTGTGCCAGTGCTACCAGTATTTACTAGAAAGAGGCAGCTGTTGAAGTGCCTTTGCACTCCTCACCCCACTGAGGTCTTGCAATCAGGCACCACTCAGGGAAAGACCCTGCAATTGGCAGTCCATACTGGCCCTTGCTGAATAAATTCTTGCTTCTTTTCCCACTCCCATGCTGCCATTCCTACTGTGATTACAGGTAACTGTCCTGTCAGTGCTCCCCAAGAAGTGAGAGGGAGGATCAACACCATTTTTGACAGCTTTGCTTTAACTGTCCATCTACCCACCGCTTTGGGTAGCAGTATCTCCTCTGCAGAGTGCTCCCTGAAGCATCTTGTATCTGTTCCCAACACAAATATAAACCAGACTCATTCCTAGTCAGCTCGTTTTCTTGTAATTACAAGCTAAGCTGGAAAATACAACAGAAATGTCAAACTCCAATATCTGCCAGTTTAGCCAGACTCCAAGTCATGAGAAAGCCCAGGTTAAGCAAAGGCAATGCAGGATTCTTGGTGCCATGCTGTGCCCCAGTGAAGTCAATTCTCTTTAAAGGCACTGATGCACACTAGATCGTGATTTACAGCCTTAGGAAGACAATGTCTTAAGACATGTCCTCAGAATCCTCCTAATACATGCTAAGCCCTCCTAAGATTTACTCTTAACATCCTTTTCTGAATCATTCTTAGTATTTTTTCCAAGACAAAGATTACAGAGAGGTAATAATATGTAACAGTAGTATATTATCTTGTTAAGAGATCCAGAGTTGACTTTATTTCCCTATTCTAATGGATATAAATCCAGATAAGAATAGAAAATTACAAAGAAAAAGTTAGCCTTAATGGGGTGAAGGAATCATCACTAATTTAACAAAAGGTTTCAATTTAGCACTAGGGTAAACAGATTTGAACACGGTACACTGAAATATGGAGCAAAATACCCTTGGTAAGATGCATATTAATGATTTACACAGCAATGTGGCTGATTGTTTGGCCTTTTGACTCTTTTGCTGTTGATTCCTGGCTGTTGTGAGTTTGCTTATAAGAACTTTATAAAACTTATGCCAGCTTTCTATTCAAATGAAAAGAGACTTCACTTAATTTTAAAATGAAAATGGTTGAGAAATCCATGCATACAGGATGCCTAAGACATGATTCAGAATTGGAGGTGCAAGAAGCGTGCAGGTGACAGCTATTAAAAGCCTAACAGTCAGGTTCCAACCATACTGTCACTCTCACTAATTAATTTAGCATTTTTTTTCCTCTGGTAGATATAGAAGCACCTGGCTCAGTCAGACAGGCACTGCATTTGTAATAAAGCCAGAGAGCTGGCTGTGTAACACCAGCATCATTGCTCTTTCAGGCTTCCTTAAATGAGACAAGGATCTTGCTTTTTCAAAAGAAACTAGAAAGTAAATCTTATTCATATACAGGTCAACAGCAAGCACTGCACCAACCTGCAGAATTTTGAGAAGTCTAGATAAAGCCCAGCTGTGAAATGGGATATAAAAATCCAGGGTAAGACAAGCTTATATATTCAGTGGCTTACAGTTTACTTGGAAGGTTTTCCCACTGTCTGAGCCCTTCATTAGAAGATGAAAGAGCACAAATTCTGCCAAGACTCCCTCATTTTACAGTGTTCTTGCAGATGTTCTCCATCAGGAAGAAAACTGCTAGATTAGCTTCAGATTCTGTGCTGGTTTGCAAAATATCTAAAAAGTGAGAACCTCTTACCAATCTGAAACAGCCCTTTTTGGATAGTCAAAATGCAAATCTATGCTTAACTCATGTCCCCCATGAGATGAAATGAACTCCCAAACAAATATCCCATCAATAATATTCTAGAATTTTTTTGGTCAGTTTGTATCTCTGTAAGTACTACCCACTGTGGCATATACTTGCCAAAGCCAACATGAGATTAAAGTTTGTCAAAACAAGACCCTAACCTGGAAATTTAAAATTGTAACACTTACCCACGTTTGAAATGGTTGTGTTTTGCACAATTCTAACTAGTCATAAAGAATGGAGTTCTGAGAAATTTGGTAAGCTGGCTGGAAAAGAGCAAGCAGTACAACAACAATTCATCCTCTTCCAAAAGTCTTTCAGGTCACACGACTAAAGAGAAAATGGGTTTGTGGATCTGCTGCAGTTCATCCTCTCTTCTCCTTTTTCTGCTCTTACAAGGTATTCATTTAAAAATATTTGCAAAACTAAATCATAGCAACCTTACTTGCATTAGTCACAGGCCTTGTCATCATCCCAAGTTTGCGATATTAGAAGCTAAACAGACTCAACTGTACAATATTTACCTTGTTTCTTAGCACTAATCTTCTCACTGCACATTGCTTACACATACAGGAGTACATTTAAGTTCTATGTCCCTCAGGACTTGCGTGCAAAGCAGCTATTCATATCTTGAAAAACAATTTAAAAAAATTACCTTTTTCTGCAGTTGAAGAAATAGTAACTGGAAGAGAGAGAGAGAAAAAAAAGTGTTAAGTAAATCTGTATTGAACCAACTGTTTGGTAAAAAGTGAGATATGAGGTAGCTGACTTGTTCCAAAATACACTTCAGGTGTCAGTACAGCCTCTCTACCCAACACTGGCGTAAAACAGGAGTTAGTATTCCTCCTGCCAGCCCCTGATGCGTGGTCAGTTAGTAGAAGAGCTGAAGGGATGCAGTTCCCTGCACAAATGAAACAACAGTACTCCACAGACAATA
This sequence comes from Sakesphorus luctuosus, assembly GCA_013396695.1. NCBI lineage: Eukaryota > Metazoa > Chordata > Aves > Passeriformes > Thamnophilidae > Sakesphorus > Sakesphorus luctuosus. Next base: position 393,112 of record VWZD01003534.1, on the reverse strand, counting down.
ATGAGATTAAATTGACACATATTCCCCTTCAGACATGCACCTAGCTCATTTTTCTGAGTCAACACATAGGCTAAAAGGTGTACCACTGGAAAGCAGAAAATTTAAAAAAAAGGTCTTCCAGAAATCCCTCTGAAACTGTTACATGTTACCTACTTCCTTCTCTCAGTTTTTCCAATCATTTCTCTTACTGTCACGTACTATTTTGACCTTTCTTCCTCCTGACCTGAATTCTTCAGGCATAGTTAAAACCTCCCCACTTCCCTGTCTCCTATAGCCTCATCTCCTTTCATGCCAACAGCAAATTCTACTGTTCAAATCTACCTTGTATACTGCCTGACTACTACATCCTCCTGCCCCCAGGCTTTTCCAAAACCTTCACACTTAGAATCATAGAATCAGTTGGGTTGGAAGAGACATCTGAGATCATCAAGTCCAACCCTTAATCCAACCCCACTTTGATTACTAGATCATGGCACTCAGTGCCATGTCCAGTCTCACCTTAAAAACCTCCAGGAATGGTGAATCCACCCCCACTCTGGGCAGGCCATTCCAATGGCTGACCACTCTCTCTGGAAAGAACTTTCTGATATCCAATGTAAACCTCCCCTGGTGGAGCTTGAGCCTGTGCCCCCTTGTCCTATTGCTGAGTGCCTGGGAGAAGAGACCAACCCCCACCTGGCTAGAACTTCCCTTCAGGTAGTTGCAGACAGTGATGAGGTCACCCACCTCTGAGCCTCCTCTTCTCCAGGCTAAACAACCCCAGCTCCCTCAGCCTCTCCCCATAGGACTTGTGCTCCAGTCCCTTCACCAGCCTTGTTGCTCTTCTCTGGACCCGCTCCAGCCCCTCAATATCCTTCCTGAACTGAGGGGCCCAGAACTGAGCACAATACTCAAGGTGTGGCCTCACCAACACAGAGTACAGGGGAAGGATCACTGCCCTGGTCCTGCTGGCCACGCTACTTTTGATACAGGCCAGGATGCCATTGGCCTTCTTGGCCACGTGGGCACACTCTCGGTTCATGTTGAGTTTCCTGTCAATTAGTACCCCCAGGTCCCTTTCTACCTGGCTGCTCTCCAGCCACTCTGTGCCCAGCCTGTAGCGCTGCATGGGGTTGTTGTGGCCAAAGTGCAGGACCCGGCACTTAGTTCATCAGTTCAGGCCCAAGGCTGAACAGAGAGCTGCTGTACTTACTGGGTTGCTTTGCTCATATCACTTCCCTTGCTGGACCTCTTCCTTCCACACTGAATTAGTGAAATTTTAGAAGGAAAGGATTTTTTCCTGACTCTTCATCTAATACAGTAAATTTAAGCTTCTAGTCACTAGCATGACCAAAAGGTTAACAGAGCACACGCTGCCTAGTGTAGTTTACCTCACTCCACATTGTCTCCCCTCTCTCAGATCTAATGTTTTTACTGTCATTAGCCTGACTGCCCCAGTTCAAAAGAGCTTTTTCCTGGTGCACACTGGAGTCTTAAATCTGCAGGGATCCCGTATGTATTGCAGACATCCTTCTGAAGGGTTACTTTGGTTACAGAAGTGGCTCATGTGTCACGTACCTGTAGATATCCATAGTGAAAAGGTCTGCAACTGTATTATGCAACTGTGTCTCTTTTTGTAGTCAACAAGAGACATAATGAGATGAAAGCTCAATGTATAGGTGACCTCTTTTTGTTTAGGTACGTTTTGGGGTTTTTTTCCTTCTTTCTTTTTTTTCTTTCCCTTCTCCCCCCAACTCCCATTCTGCCCTCCTCCTTTCATTTTATTTCATACTCTCTCTGTCCATGGAAGCCTCTATGAAGTTAATGGAAAAGGTTCTGGTTCCTTCCACCTACAGAAGGAAGAAATTACCATTTAGAATAGAATAAGGCTGGCTTCAAACTCAAGGAAGTCAATCCTAAAGAACAGCTTAATTTCACATTAGTTATGGATACTTGCACAGCCTCCTCCCGTGTTTCTGTCAAACTCCACTGCATGCTAATTATTTTGAGGGAAACCTGTGAGTGTTTTTGCTTGAAATATTACTAATGTGTTATTTCTCCAGTTAATGCTTTTTCAACAATGTAAGGAGAAGATAAAAATCATTAAAAAGGTAAAAATTAAAATAAGATCACCAAATACGGATGCTTTCTCAACTTAAAAAAAATGCTACAAGTACTTTAGATTAAACATTGTCTTTGACTCCTCAGATCTTAAGTAAACACCTTTGCACACAGCTGGATAAACATGTATTTCCTTAGACAAGAAATATAAAAAAGTTCTTTATTATCCTCTAATGGGATAGGAGAACATAATTGTATTTTTGTAAGTAATTCTAGTTAAAGCACTCCTTAATCTGCAGCCTCATTTCTGCTCTCAGAACAAAACAAAACTGTGAGCCAAATTTGATGTTTGAAGACTCAAAACAATGAATAGGCTTTATAAGTAATAACCAAACCCCTCAAAAGCTTAATATTGTATCACCTGTGAGACCTAATCAAAATGGTCCCTAAAAAGCTTCATAAAAATTAATTAAACCTTCACAGCACCAGGAAGATAATTTCTCTTTCATAGATAAGTCCCTTAGGTCAGAATGCAGTTATTAGACTGTAGAACAATTTTCATTTGAAAAACTCCTGCAGTTTGAGGTAAAAGCCAACACTGAAATGCTTGTGATTTTCATCCTGCTTTATCACCTTCAAATGAAATAAAAGACATCCAGTTCTCCTCTATGTCAGAAGTTAAGTGTTTCTGTTTCTATCCTTTTCAATGGTGTTATGCCCACTGTCAGGTACATTAAATGAACAGCAATATACTCATCCAAATTCACTCAGCATAGGCATGTGAACAGTTTTACAGGATCTTTATACTACAAACCAATGCCTTCCTTCACATAACTTAATATTCAATCTTTATGTAAAAAAGACCTTAAAGTATTTGCTAGGCTGGCCATCTAACAAGCAGCTTTACACTATCAAGAAATCAATTCTAGCTTTTGAACTCTGGTTCAGGGGGAAAACCCCACCACCACATAACAAGACATTGCCCTTGTGGTCCCCCATTTCTGGCCTGCAGTTTAAGTTGCAAGCTTAGCTCACAATCACTTTTCTCCCTAATAGTTTTGTCCTAACTATTTAGTTGTTGTTGCAGCTTCCACTAAACTGGTACCATTTTCATTCAACATTTCTAAAACACAGTTTTTCTTGTCTGGAGTGTGAGATGGGCAAAAAAATAAATCAGCACTGCCTTTTTCCTTATTATTGTTTTTTTGAACAAAATAAGCACTGCATATGATTTAGATGTTAACCTCAGGATGCAACAGCACTATGCACTAGAGAGCTACATCAGCACAAGCTACTGCCTTCGGCACTGCAGTCAACACAAACCTGTCCACAGTTTGGAAATGTCAGGGTTGCAAACCAGCTGTTCTTTTAAAGATTTTAAAATGTATTGCCATACTACGAGAAATAAATAAACGGGTTTTTTTTCAAGCAAATGAATCAACCAAAAGTTACTAACAACAAGGGGAAATGCATACATTTTAAAGGGGTTTTTTTGCTTTTTTTACTAACCTATAGGCGTATCGTGGAAATGTATGGTCGGGAATCAGGGATTGCAAAATAAATGGAAATGAAGTAAACCCCCCCCCCCACCACCACAAGGCCACTCTAGAGGTAGCCATCTTAATGAAGACCCTGCCTCTTAACATAACATATCCAATCAGAGGCAAGGAAACACCCTCTCTGTTATGTGGATGGGGTGGGATTTAGAAGCCTTTAAAGAAGGTAAATTTGATTTTTGGGGTATGCTTTTGGAGATTGGAATTAGCCAGGGCACCACAACATGTGTTTGTAAGTAAAGCTTTCTGATTGTTAATTTTCTTTGCTTCATGGACTCTGTCTTCAAGGGAAAATTCAATAAATAGAAATTTTTCTCACAATTTCACTCTACTGCTCATCTAGAAAAAGAAAAATATTCTTTGGATTGGCTTTTTGGTTTTGCAAGAAGACTTACGAGGTTCTAGAAAGGTATTGCTAGGGAAGGATAAAACACAGAGTGAAAGCTGCAGTTTACTTCAATGCCTTCGGGAGCTTTAGGCACACAGTGAGTTTTCACTACGGCCTCAGATTTCAAAGGGTTTAACATCTCGGTGCTACAACATCAAACAAGTCAAGCAAAGTGAACCAACCCTGTCAGTCTGACCGCAGCACAGAGCTTTACTGTGGCTACCTTCAGGGTTTTCACAATCTGTGACAACTGAAAAGGAAGGAGCTCAGCAAAGCCTGTCTCTCTTTACAAGACGTACACAGGCCTACAATGGATGAACCTCCTGCTGCTGCAGCTTGTCCAGGGAAGTACAGGTGCGACTCACTCTGCCAGCTGGTCCTGTGCCACTGAGCAGCTTACACACTGGAACTCTCTTTAGGGGCACTGCAACATGAAGCACACAATATGAAGTATGTGGGTTCACTTTCTAGAGAATACTAGCTCCAAAGTACACCACACAGCCTTTTATTAGGCTGGATTCAAATGTATTTGATAACACAGTCTGCTTAGGGGACAAGCACAAATTGCAGGTCAGACTTTAACAGAGGAAACAGTTCTTTTAGTTTTGATTTAGACACCAAGTATCACCCCTGGCAGCAAGGACATTTTTTTCTTCATGACCCCAGTTGTTGGTTACACCTTTCTACATACTCTTCCTTACATTGTTTTCTGTTATCTTTCATCTCACCTATGTCACAAGAATGAAAGAGGCGGAAGCCTACAGATTATCACAGGAAACAATCCTGCAGACAAATGGGCATCGTTAGATGTACAACAAATGAAAGAAGGGGGAAATGTCATTCCTTGGAAGCATTTCTCCTGGAGTATGAACTGGTAGAGGTGTCAACTGATGAAAGCTTTAGAGAATTTTTAAAGCTGCTTCAAGGAAACGTCTCAGAACATCTTGAAAGGACAAGTATGTTTAGGGAGCCGGTTTCCTGCTTATTTTCAGGATTGTTATGAGGTGTTCAAGCACCTTCCAAATCACTGTATAACAGGAGAAAGCCAAATCTCTCTGTTCTGAGGCAAAGAGGTGCAATGATTTGCCAAGACCTTTCCAGAGGCATGTTAAAAGACCAGTAATTTCCCTTCAACCCTGAAGAAATAACCACCCACATCACATCTTCCTACTCCCCTAAAAGGCATGTTCCAACCAAAGCCAGATATGCTTCTTGTAGAGCAAGAAATTCAACTGAAACGAACACAGAAGTATAGAAAAGGACAAGAAGTGATCTTATTACTGAAGAGCTATGATTATTTCCCTGTCCCCTCCCACGAGGGCTCCCAGCAGAGTCATACTTCAGTTATTACAGCCTTTCCACAAATTTCAAAAGTAACATTCACATTTGGCTGACATTCCTCATGGGTGGGAAGAAGGAGTGATAAATACGCAATTGCATCCCTTCACCAGATGTACAGCCTTAACTTTTCTCAGCTTTTAAGGAAAAGGGTTAAAAATATAAAAGAAGTCGTTTATACATATATATATATATGTACATACACACACACACATACAGACATGACAGATACTTCCAGAAGTTATCAGTACTGAATTCAACAGAAACTCCCCACAGGCACTGTCCTGTCTGCAAAGGTAAATCCCACTGACATCATCTCAAGTTTTTCATTTGTCCAGAAAATGGCATTTTATGGAAAGTATATCTTAGATTTATGGATACATGATTCCCATTTGCAAATACAACCCTTAATTACTCACAAGAAGATGGCGGAAACACTACTTACTGACACAAGTGGGATTGACAGAGTGAACTTCCTTGAGAAAATACTCATTGGGCTTCTGTTACAGAGCAGCACCAGAGCATTAAGACATTAGCGCTTCCCCGCTGTTTTCTAAAAGCCTTAATTCTGTGACCTTTCCACACTGAGCTATTTCTTATTTCCCAACAGGCAGGCACCCACTAGGTGCTTTCCTCCCTAAGCAGCAGGGAGTTGTTTTTAGGCAAATGACTCAAGATGACTGAGTTGACAGCATCATGGAGCCAAAAGCCAACGCAGGAAGATGCTGCCAGGTCCCTGCCGAAAGGCTATGGGGGCCCAGGAATTGCACACACAACCATCACCAGGTGGAATGAACGTCCTCTGCAAAAATTTGAGCTGTACAAGCCTAGAATTGTTTTATCTTCATGTGGTGCTATAGACATGCATTTGTTTTTACTCCAGATAAGCAGGAACAAGACACAAGTATCCCCACTCCCAGTGCACTGAGAGGTAATTGAGAAAGCAACATTTTACAGAATAGTGATGCAGGAGAGGTGGCTCCACAGGCCTTTGTGCTGTGCTGGTGTGAGGAGGCACACACTGTACCACACCGTGTGCCTCAGCAGTAGCACTGCCTGGGGCTGGTCTGCAGCACGGGGGCACCATCACCCAGGTCTAACACAACACTTGTCTCAGAGACATGACCTGTGGTGGACAACTCTTGCCGCAGGGGTGTATAAAGTTACTCCTCCTAACCATCTCCCTGCTCCCCTGTGTCAGACAAACATAACAGAAGTGAGCACTTGCCTTCCCAGACACTTAAGGTCAGGACTGTACTACCAACGAAGGCAACTCTGAGTGACCATAAACAGCAGGGAATTGCAGTGAAGAAGGGTGAATGGCAGTGAATGGCCTCTCGCTGTCCTGGGTCATGCATAATCAGCCATGAGAGGGAAAAGAAATTCTGTCAGGGCTGCTGATGCCTTAAAGCAGTGCAGCTGTTTCTGCAAGCACATGAGCTGGAGCCCAACCCCACTGAGCACAGCAAGAGCACTCCAGTGAGCTACCTTGTGACTGCAAGTGATCACAAGATGACACCTTCAAAGGCATTGGAATGCGTGTGGGTGGGTGTGTGTGGGTGTGTGCGCACATGTATGAGTGTGACTGTGTGTCTGTGTCTGTCTGTGTGTGTGTGTGTCTCCGTGCGTGTGTCTGTGTGTGTCTGTGTGTCTGTGTGTGTCTGTGTGTCTGTGTGTGTGTGCGCGTCTGTCTGTGTGTGTCTGTGTGTGTGTGCGCGTCTGTCTGTGTGCGTGTGTGAGAAACGTGGGGTGGGAGAGAAAGGAGAAAGAAAATGCAGCCAGGGAAGAGACAGCTTGATGCAAAGGGGGATGCTCTGTGTGTTACGACCACTTCATTTTCAGTGTTTATGACTGCCGTGCTACAGGATTCAGAGAAGCATCACAGGGACAGGCACCATGAATTAATATTTTGAGATAAGCAGTTCAAGTTGCTCTGCGGAACTTTTCTGTTATTTGTAACCAGTCATTGTTATAATTTGTTGTATGGTTAAAACAACGTTAACACAATTCTTTCACTATAACAAGTAATTTAGAGCAGCAAGAGGTTTGCTGCCAGAAAACTTTCTCTTATCACAATAATAATGGAGCTTTTTATTTAGCCAAGGTCTTTCCAGTCTCAGTGCAGAGAGTGTGTGCATAAATACAAACAGGCTACAGCAGAAATTAGCATAATCAATGCAAGATACTCCTGGGGTACTGAGTTACATTTAGCAATGAATTTAGCTATGACAACTGAAAACATTTCTGCCATATATTCTGGGAACAGTAAATCCTGTGCTAGCACTTCCACAGTTCAAAAACACAGCTATTACAAAGGCAGCTGACTTCTGGAATCCACAAAAATCCTACAGATGGCTCCTTATCTCTGCATCCACAAAATATTCTTGAAAGTTACGCCAAAGGTTTCCTAATGGTTTTCTCAGCAAAGTGCCTCTGTGTTTATAATAACTTCAAACCCAAGAGTTACACCTGGCTAACATCCAGGAGGAAGCATTGCCAGGTCTTAACCTCGCAGTCTCACACTTGTGTCTGCACCAACTGTAATGCTCTAAGAGATGTATCAGCCCAAATAACTAATGGCTTTTCTGCATATGAAGTTTGCATTCAGCTCTAGCTATGTACCATGTTTGTCAATGAAAATCCTGTTCCCTGGGAAGCACTATACACTTTCCATTTGCCGTAAGTGCTTGAAGAACCCCTAATGTAACTTAATTTTCTTCAGCTATTTAATCACTATTGCCACTGCTCATTCTATTGGCATTTTGATGGATTTCAAACCCTAGCATTACTTCTACACACTTTCCTCAGCTGCTTACTCCTATTACTGGACTTTCTTCATCCAATTTTTTACTGAAAATTCTGCTTTATCGTAACAGTAACAGCTGTATTGCTTAGTAGCTTGGAAATGCTGTGCATAAATTGCTTCCAATATTGCCTTTAAGCTATCAGATACAGCCTAAAGAAAGCCTGGTTTCTTCTCAAAAGACAAAGAGAGCTCTTACTTGCAGCAGTCAGTGAGCTGTGCTCTCTCTGGCACACAGGAGAACAAGGAAAAACAAAATCAGCAGAAAGGCATGGAAACTCAGAAGCATCTGAGTGGAGCTAGCTCATGTCCACACCACTAATTAATTGCATTTACATTTATTTATACTCAGGCTGGCCAGATCAATCTCACAGTAACACCACACTCAAGTATCTGCATATGTGAAAGGCTTTCTGTGTTAGGAGTAACTCCAGTGGTTCTGTAGCTGACACTAATGTATGTATGTATGTATGTATGGCCAGACTTCACGAACACAGATTTGGGCAGGGCTCTCCCCACGTGGCTGTGCCCTTCCAGCCTGCACAGTGGATGTTTTAGGTGAGGCACAGCGTGCGCAGAACTGGCCCCACCGTTTAAGTCCTGAGGTCCATCTGCCACGGCCGAGCGAGCTTGGACAGTGACAGTGAAGTCCTCGGGACTGTCCCAGCACCCGGTACTAACCGGGGCTGACCCTGCTGAGCATCCGAGATGTGACGGGATGGGATGGCAGGGAGGCATTGAACTGCCAGGGGATGGTCCCCACTGAGACTTGAACTCAGGTCCTTGGGATTCAGAGTCCAGAGTGCTCTCCATTACACCACAGGACCGCCCTAGCTGACACTACTAGGACACTTGCAAGAGATGGAGTGACAAACAAGATAATCAGCTGGTGTTGACAGACTGCTAATTATCACTACATTGGACAGACTTGTCTCACACACCCTGCACAAGATTAGATATTCTGCAGGTGATACTAGAAACTGTCAGTATATTTAAAGCAAAAACCCAAACCAAACAAAAACCCCCACGCACCAGACACAGCTGTGGTGACCTGCAGAGTGAGCCCTCACCTGGCGGTAGGTTCTCCAGAACCCTTCTTCATGTTTGGCTTCAGACTCTCAAAATCAGTTGTCTCCTTACTTACTAGCCCAGATTGCAACAAGTGTTTCCACAAACGTTAGGATAAAATCTCCTTGCAAAACTCCATGGATAAAAACCTCCTTGTAAATCTCCTTACAGAGTATTAGGCACTGTTTTCTCAGAGCTGGATTTTGCTGTCATCAAGTTCACTGAGTAATGGAACAAATCAAAGGGCCCAGCAAGCAGACCTCCTCTCATGCCTTAGGTCACTGGATTCCCCAAATGACGTTTTAACTTTGTAACACACTGGTCAGGTTTGATTGGTACTTGCCAGCTGAGATTAACTAGAGAATAGGACAAGAGCTAATTTTCAGCCAGCAACATATTAACAACAGAGGAGCCAGTGATGCAAATTATATTAACTCCCATCAAGATACAAATAGGCCAAGCTTTTGAACACTGGCCTTTAAGGAAGTTTTGTCTTGAAAAATATGCAATTTATAAACGTGTATAGATTGTGGGCGAGTTTAGTCATAGGGAACTCCTGTCTTCAACATGTTGAACTTTTAAGTACTAATAAATATTTAGTATTTTATTTATTATAAAAATATTTATGGAACAAATAAAGGTTCAAAGACTTCTCATGGTGATTTACAGAATCTGTCCACATGTGGCTAATCAAGTTGGTTGATAACAAATGCTGCTACCTTTTTGTAAAGCAAAATGTCATACGTTAAACTTACTTGGACCAAAACATCTTGAGGCAAACAGTGACTGTAGCCAAATCTACTTCCTCTAGTTTCTTTGCAAGAAGAAAGAAACAAACAGTGACTCCTCAGGAACATAACAAAAGGCCCAGGTGCTGCAGAGGGCAAAACCCATCAATGATAAAAGCACAGAAACTTTTGGATCGAGGACAAAATCAGGACACCTGTCTCTTGCAGCAGGTCTCATGTAACTACCAGATTATTTAGGAATATGAAAAAGTGACAGCACAAAGACTGCATGAGCCACTGCAAAGGGATTTTTGGATACTCCAGAAGATCTAGATCTTAGAAAGTACTCCAGAGTAAACAGCAAGGCAAGCATACAAAAGAGCATAGCCTATCATCTATATAGCTCTCATCTAGTAACGATTGCTTCCAATAAATAGAATCATAAAATGAGTTGGGTTGGAAGAGACCTCCGAGATCAAGTCTAAACCTTGAAGGGACTGGAGCACAAGCCCTATGGGAAGAGGCTGAGGGAGCTGGGGTTGTTTAGCCTGGAGAAGAGGAGGCTCAGAGGTGACCTCAGCACTGTCCAGAACCACCTGAAGGGAAGTTCTGGCCAGGTGGGGGTTGGTCTCTTCTCCCAGGCACTCAGCAATAGGACAAGGGGGCACGGGCTCAAGCTCTGCCAGGGGAAATTGAAGTTGGAGATCAGAAAAAAATTCTTTCCAGAGAGAGTAATCAGGCATTGGAATGGGCTGCCCAGAGAGGTGGTGGATTCACCATCCCTGGAGGTTTTTAAACTGAGATTGGCCGTGGCACTGAGTGCCATGATCTGGTAAATGGAGTGGAGTTGGCCCAAGGCTTGGACTTTATGATCTCGGAGGTCTTTTCCAACCCATTCTATGATTCTATGACTCTATGATTCTGTGTGCATTACAGCACTTCTGGACCAGAATTTCTACTCACATACAGACCCCTGTCCCCACTCCCAAGCCTACTGTACCAGTTGCTGCTTTAGCTTCAGCTCAGCAGGTATCTACAAGGAAACATAGCAAGTAATATCTCTATACACAACTACTAGGCTGAACTCAAGCTTTTAAAAATATAATTATTTAAAAACTCCCAACATGAAGCTTAAGGAGCATCAGATTAAAAACATAAAAATATACAAAATCAAAACATTCCCACAGAAATCCAATGCATAACTTGCATCCTTTTTCAAATACTGTAAAAAAAAAGAGTTGAATGTAAGTTATACAGGATTTTTCAAAACAGAACAGAAACCAAATTTTGCTGCAAGTTTTTGGCTCCTTCACAATGTTTGGGTAAATCTGCATGTCAGAAGTCAACAGATCTGAAAGTCTCCAGGTACCATCACTCACAACATTGTGGAAATACTATTTTTTTTAATCCAAATTTGACAAAGCTAAAAGCTATGACTGCTTGTCAACAGGAACGGTACAATAATAGGTTCTCAGCATTCACACTGACAAGGCAGTAGTTGAGGCACTTAACATGAGTTTTGAGTCTACCACGGACAACCATAAAACAGCTTATACAATAACTATCTGTTTAGGTCTGTTCGAACAAATAATGTCTGTTCCTCTCAAGATTACTTAGATTTAATCTAAATTTTCTTTCATTCTCTCTGCAGTGGCAGCTTGCCTAATTCCAGATGTACTATTACTTACACCTCTTAATTTTGTCCCAAAAGCCTTAAAAAAAGAAGGAAACCCTGCCCAAGCCAGCTCTCTCCGTGCTTAGCACTTCACAAGAGACGCATAAAAACTCCCCACTCTGGAGACAAACACACATCAAGATGCACAAATGAAATACTACAAACAGAAAACCTGCCTCATTAAAACCCTCACGCGATCTCTCTGTAAATCATATGATTAAGATGATTTCATGCTTCACATTTAAGACAATGCTGCACCACACGCAGCATCAGAGAGGCTGCTGCAGAAACTGCAAAGGCAAAGCTGCTGCTGGTGAGATCCAGTTCTCTTTGACAATCTTGCAAGACAATTTCAATAGTCAAAAGGGAACATGAATAAGGAATGGATGAGCCATTTGGGCTTCTGGAAAAAAAGGAAAAGCAGAGGCTTGAAATGCTGCAGAGGAAGAACTTGATTTTTAGCACATATAAGAGAAGACAGTCAAAGGTTAGGTAGGAGGCACCCCACTGAGGATTGGAAGGGGGAAGTGGGGTGGAGGGGAGCAGAAGAGGGTGGAAAAATGTGTTGCTTTTTTTTTTTTGACCCAGAACAGGAGAAGTTAAGCACATCCCACAAAAGACAATTTAGTGACAGCAGAAGAAGGTAATATTGGGGAAGTGGCTAAAAGAACAAATGTAGTTATTACAATCTGATTATCCCTTTTATACATGATTCACACCTTGGCAGAGATTCAGCTTACACATAAAAGTGATCTGTGCTTACTTCTCAAATGTTTCTATTAAATTTCAAACATACTAATGAGACAAAAATGGATACTCATCCTGTTACGGAAGATTATGCACCAGCTGAGGAGTTAATGACTGAATTGAAAACTCCATTAGAGCTATTTCAGGAATCTATAGTTTGTAGCACTTGTAAGGAAAGCAAACAAACCAGCATAAACTCTTACGTTATAAGAAACTGTTGAAGAAACACAGATGTATTGAATGGGCGAAAAATGAACGGCATGAACTCTCAGCATTTACAGGCACGATTTTGGACACAGATAATCAGAATCTACCCTACTCCCATTTTCCATCACAGGCAGTCTTGAGTTCCAAAAGTAGGTACAGTGCCATCCAAGTGTTTCACCTGTCACAGGTGTACAAGAACTCAGCTCACTCATCTTTTAACAATGAAAATTCTTTTATTATGAAAAGCATGGCTACATTAACTCATAAAAATATGAGTCATTAGAGAACCAAGTTTTAATTATTGAAATTTCGACAGACGGAACCTGAAGTTCACAATATGCAAAGGGCCAATGACCTCCAAGTATTGTCTACTGAAAACATACACTTGAAATTCTGGTCCTTTTATCCACAGCATCTTGTAGGAAAACAGAGACTCAGAAGTGATCAAGTAATGTAAAACCCTTGATTAAAAATGAAAGTGACTTTTAGATCACTGTTCTAACTCGAGGTACACACAAAGCTCCTACTGTTGTTACAAGAGAAAAACTGGAGAGAAGTTATTTTCCATAATATTAAGTACTCATACTATCTGAGCCCTTTCAAAGCAAGTAGAAAAGCTTTATAGTCCTCATCTAAAAATCAGGAAGCGCTGCAGCAAGGAGTGATCACAGCCACAAGCAAGTAAAGCCACAGGAAGCCTTCCTGCTTTGGCTCACTCAGCTCCTTGCTTTCCCTATGCCCCTTCCCTCCCCTACTCCAAAGCTGCCCATGGACCAGTTTCAGACGAGGTGTCACACGATGTACATGCCAGCAAGTTTCATCGAAGCTGTTGGATGGGTAGAACAGACAAGCCCACACCCCCTGCTATGAAACAGCTGCTCTGAGCTCAGGTGCTCATTCTCTGCCCAGTACCATGGGCAAGACACACAGCACCAAACTGGCCACGGCATCACACTTCTTTCTGACCAAATGGTAACTAGGGATCAAGGAAAGATGCCAACTAGTGCAGAGCTGTCAGGAATGGTTTAACAGATGCAGAGGAAAACTGACAACAGAGGGCTGGGGCAGGCACTGCAGATGGAAGGCTGGGAGGAAAAAGAGGAATGAAGTCCTTCTGATGGAAGAAGAAAGAACCGACACAGGCCAACTCCTCAAGAAACCAGGCTGACTAGTTCTCTTGCACTTGCAACAACCTTTTCATTAGAGGACTGGCAAGGGAGCAGATCACATGCCATATAAAAGGCATATGCCCGCCTGTCTCTATAAACTGGAATGACCAATGTAGTGTAAAGCACCATATAAGAAGATAATCTTTCTACACAAGCTGAGCATTTAATTTTTCAGTAATTTGTACCCAGTCTGAGCACCTCAACAGGAATTCTACTTATTTATGATGACAGAAAAGGTTCTCATTTAAGATGACAATATGCATGTGTTAGAGACTGAAACAGTTAATGATTTATGCATTCTAGGAGACTTTGCAGGCTTTTGACTTTTGCATTATACCTCTGATGGGCAGCTGGGGCCCATCTCTCCCTCCAGTGCTGAACGTGTCAAGCCCTGAAGAGGCAGGAAGAGCCAAGTTTACCCTGCCCTCCACATGAACTCTGCGCCAATCATGAAAGGTGGGAAAAATATTGGGGGTCCACAGCCCGGCTGGTGACACTACTCCATGGAAACAACTTCCTGCCTCGGGGAGGTGCAAAAGGCATGCTGAGGGTATATATAGCGACTGGTGACTTTGGAGGTTTGGGTTCTGTTCTTTGCCCCCACTGCCTGCAAATCGAGACCATTGCCTTCAGGATTACTAAGTTGCATCGCTGGATCCAGTGGGCGGTGACTATAAAAGGTTTTTTTTCATTCTCATCTTTTCTTTTTCCTTACTCTCCCTTACTCTTATCCTGTCTTTCTCTCCCCTGTGCATTTTCTCCCCCCTCCACCCCCCCACAGGTTATTTCTATGTCACATTGTTATGACCTCTTGATACAAAACTGTTAAAATAAACCCTACCTATATATGTTTTCAAACATCAATTATTCAGTGTCGTTTCACTCTAATCCACCCCAAGGGAATTATTGATAAGAACCTGGGTTACCCCCCTCCCCTTTTTCTGGGGCGGGTCTAACAGCATGCTTACCCTGAAACATTAGAAAACAACTAAGTGCACACAGAGTGGTTCAATTTCTATATTTTTAAATTCATGAGAGGCACATGGTTAACTGTAACTAATTATCTAGCCTGTTTAACTTGCTTTCCTTTTCTTGCAAAAGTTACTCTCTTTTCCTGCGGGAATGCTTTTTACATGCTTAACATGCGAGTGTTGTACTTCAGTGCTGATACTTCAGTGTTTTCTGTAGTTTGACATCAGAAGTTACTGACACACTGCTGTGGGTATCACCTTGCCACTGCTTCAGAGATACTGCATTAGCATTTTCAGTAGAGATTTCTTCTGGAGAAGGCAGATGGAATTACCTTCTTTCTGTTTATGCAACAGACTCTTCAGATGGGAGCACTACAACAGATCACCATGTGCTTCTCATATGGATTGTGCTTTGGGGAAATCAGAGCTCTCTCCCTACTGACAAGAGCTATTGCAGTCTCCTGGAACAGCAAGGAGTATAATTGGTACTATTAACATGAAGTTATGCATTCCAAATTACAAAGTGCTTTGTTTGCCAGGATTTCAGACACACTAGACATTACCCTGCAACGAGATGCTATGAAAAGAATACACAATTAGTTATTTCCATAGCTTTCAAAAATCGTGGGTTTTCCTACTTTGCAGAGCTTGAGGCATGAAAACTGCTACATTCACAAGCCTAGCAAAAAGGTAAAACAAGTCACTGTCCTTAAAGCTCTTGGCCTGACAGAACAGTCAGGACTGTGTTTATCAGAAAATATAGTCCTTACTGTGTAAATAAAAAAATACCCAAAACAAGATTTTTTAAATTTTTCTTCTCCCAGGCACTCAGCAATAGGACAAGGGGGCACGGGCTCAAGCTCTGCCAGGGGAAACTTAAGTTGGAGATCAGAAAAAAATTCTTTGCAGAGAGAGTGCTCAGGCATTGGAATGGGCTGCCCAGAGAGGTGGTGGATTCACCATCCCTGGAGATTTTTAAACTGAGATTGGCCGTGGCACTGAGTGCCATGATCTGGTAAATGGATTGGAGTTGGACCAAGGGTTGGACTTGATGATCTCGGAGGTCTTTTCCAACCCAATCGATTCTATTCTATGATCCTATGAACTTCTCTTTTCTCAGTGCAGACTGCACCAGCAAAGTCTGCTAGTGTTTTAGCAAAAGCCTAGGAAACAGGCTGGCTTCACCCACCAACTCCAACTACTTGTGTCAAAATAGTGCCTCCTGACCACGCTCTAGCCAGCCTGTATTACAGCCCATCACCTACAAAAATAATAGATGGGATAGATAATAAAATACAAGTCAGCCCTAAGTGAAAACTGACCACAACAGAAGTGTTCCACTCTCTCTGAGCATCTGAGGGATGTGGTAAGCAGACACAATCAGACCCATTCAGTAACAGTATAATATAGCCATTGTTTACAAAAGCGATGTTAAAAGCAAAACATGTTTTGATGACAAGAAAGAACACATGAAATGGTTTTAAACTAACAAAAAACCGTTTTACAGGATCCTTTATGTATTGCTAGGTGTGCTTTCTTGCAAACAGAGCTCTAGGCAAGTTATGCATGAAAAGAAGAAATAATCTAGTAAGAAAGTGTTCATGTTTTTCTACTTCAAAGCACTGAGAAAACCTCTGAATGAGATGCTGCCTTGAGTCTTTTGCAGTTCAGTTACACATCTTCACAGAATTTTTATACACAGCTGACATTCCCTCAACTTACACACTTTTGGCTGTTTTCATTTTCCTAATTAGGTTAATAGCTAATTTACCTGATGGCCCACAGCTACACAGCAATAGCTCTAAATAAGCCAGTGTTCAACAGCTCCTGTGAGATACAACGATCTGGCAGTTTCCAAGGGAGGAAAACAATAGGCGAGCTCATGAGTCTCCTTTCATCTTACCCACACCAGTTCTCTTCAGTGTTCAGAGCCAGTATGTAAGTAATATAATTTAGGGTTATAGAAGAGGCTTAACGAAGTAAATAATATATACTGGCAGTGAGTTACTAAGGCTGAGTCCATCAGACACCAAAAGCAAGACATTGAGCAATATGTGAGCACCCCAGCAGAGGAGGGTGCGGCAGGCAGCAGGGAGAAGCAAAACTGAAAGGAAAAGGGTGATGTGATGAAAGAAGCAGGCCCAACACTACCATCTTCTACTTTATTAGAAATATTTTATGATACTATACTAAGCCTGGCTTTCCACTTGATCTACTAAATGAATATGTATGTTTAACCTTTAATAAATGAGCAAGGCTACCAGGAGGGGGAAAAAAAAAGAATAGTTGAGGAAATAGAGACTTTCTCTCCTCCTGTTCCTTGTTAACTTCATCGTTTAACAGTTATCTAATCTTGAAGTGTAACTTTAAAAAACCCACTAGTGTCTGTGGGGTTTCAATTGCTCTTTTAGTAATTACACAAAATTTTCTATTGTGTCTCCTCTTTTCTAAAGCTTCCCTTCCTCCATCTCTCTTTCTTTCACCAGGCACACACCAGGCTTTTCCCACAGCCACAACCCCTGCTTCTGCACCCACCCTAAGTGACCATCTGCAGAGAACAGGGGCTGCTCCGTGCGCTGAAGGCGCATCCTTGACCTGCTGCATTGTATACAGTGCAGTAGTTCTCAAAACAAAGAGAACATAAGCAGCATTGGGAGAAAGTAAACATACCTGCCAAGAGAAACAGAAAATCCTGTGTTCTGCTATAAATCCTCTCTATGCTGGTTTGAACTCAACTACAGTGGGAAAGCAAAGTAAAAAAAAACCACACCACCAAAAGGACGCAAACACAAACCCCCTTCCCTCTCCCTTGACAACATGACTTTTCATCAAGAGTGTAAACAAAATTCAACAGATTAAAAACAAACAAAATTCAAGAAACCCTAAACCCACAACGAAAAAATCTTACAGAAAAATAAAAATCTTGGTCATCAAGTATGATTTAGACAAGTAACAACTCTAAAATTCAATGACAGCAACAGAAGCCATTAAGTAATTTTCTTATTAAATGATATATTTTCCAAATAGTCTTAACGTGCAGATGTTAATAAAGCTGACTTGTGAACAAAAAAACACCAGACGTCTAGAAACAAGATCTATAGTTGCAAACGTTCTCACGAGGATAGGATCCAACCCTTTTCATAATTTTCATGCAAACAAACCCCTAATGAACTCAGAAGGGCTCTTTGCAGCTCCTCTAATCTTGCGAAGGAGAAATCATTCACCAGCACCCAGTGCTGACCCACTCAGTGATAAAGACACAAAGCTGGGACTCAGGAGCTTGAGGTTCTGTTCCCAGTTCAGCAGAGACCACCTGTGCGACCCTAGGCAAGTCTCTTAATCTCTTCGGTTTTGTTCTTTGCTTAAGAGAAGAAATGAATAGCCCTAATCTGCCTTTTGTCATACTAATCAGACTGTAATGGCTACAGAAAACCTGTAAATTGTGAGTCTATAATCTCACACAGCCCCTTTCGGGACTACTATGACAACTAACCCATACCTCCACTACTGAACGTTGTCTAAAACTTGGTTCCAAGTGTTCATAGTTTTAAGCATGATTTTTGGACACAGTGACATATTTGCAACTATCTCATATCGACATTTCACGTAGTACCTCAACAAGCATTATTCTACAACTATACTATTTAAAGTCCGAGTAACTTTTTGCCTGTGCTTCATGTTCCGGTCCACATCTAAATACAAAAGGCTGTGAAATAACATAAGCATTCAGAAAAGTTATTTAAAAAAATCCTTGCAGAAAAAGCGTAACATTATTTCTAGTGGATGTCCTTATCAGTTTACACAGATATAAACCTTTTATTTCTAGCTAGGGATATCAAAGCACATAGTTTACACAAACAGCAAGAAGGACAAGGACTTACAGACACAAGGCAGACCTATGTGTAGCTTAAAATAGTTCTTCGTACTTTTGAGGTTTTTTCATTTCAGCTTCCTTGCTTCAACACGCCAAGCACTCAGTAACGTGTGCCTTAGTTTTCCTATGCTGCTTCCAAGTCTGATGAATACTGCACATCACAGTCCCACTCAATTTACACTGCCCAGAGAAAGCCAACATCGTCCTGAACTGAAGTTTCCTCCTGATGCCGGTAAAGGGTAAATATCCCCCTGACCGACACCGGCTGCAAGTCAGATTTACATAAGGAAGAGCCCTCGCCCAGAAAGCCTGGAGATGGCCTGACAGAACCCCATAAGCTCTAAATCCTCTCCCCAGCCCGCTTAAGTTGGATGTTCCAGCCTCAGTATGCTTCAATGACACTGGGCTTCTTAATTAAAGAGGAGGGGGAGGGAAGACTCCTTAACACCCGTAGGGAGTTAGTGGATACATCAGTAAGACGGATGAACAACAGAAAAACAGAAAGGGGAAGCTCCTCCCGGGGTGACACGAGGGCTGAGCACTCGAGAGCTCCCTGTCCCCAGACGCAGCGCCTCGGACGCCCCTCCTGGGCCTCCTGCTCTGCCCCGTGCCCATCCCTGGCTTCTGCTCCACAGGCCGGGACCCGCCGCCATGAGGCGCCGGAGGGCGGCAGGACAACAGGTAAGGGCGGCCCCGGAGGGAGGGAGGCAGCGCCCAGGCTGGGCTCTGCTCTGCTCCCGCCGGCGGCAGCACAGCCCGGGGCGGACGCAGCGGAGGCGGCTGCGGCGGAGGGTCCCTCCCTCGCTCCCTCCCGGCGCCCGCGCCCCTCCCGCGGCACTCACACACACACAGCTCCACCACGTAGGCGTAGTAGGACCAGGCCACGACCAGGGCGATGAAGGCCACGGGCACCCAGGCCAGCACCTTCTGGCAGCACTTGAGGACGTGGGACGGCGCCATCTTCCCTGCCGGGCCCCGGGCAGCGCCGGGCGGGCGGCGGCGGCTGCAGCTCCGGCCGCCGCTGCGGANGGAGCAGGTGATACGGGAACGTGTCCAGGGGGTTCTGAATGTCTCCAGACCTCCCTGGGCAGCTGTTCCAGTGCTCTGCCACCCTCAGTGTAAGCAAGTTCTTCCTCATGTTGAGAAGGAACTTCTCNCCCTGGGCGGGCCGCAGTGGGCGGGACAGGGACAGGGGCGGCCCCAGCGCCCGCCGCCGCCTCCTTCGCGGGGCCGCCGCACAGAGCGCACCGCCAGCAGGGCTGCGAGGGAGGGAGCGCTGGAGACGGTCCGGTCCCACCCCCTGCCAAGGCTCGGGCACCTGGAGCAGGTGATACGGGAACGTGTCCAGGGGGTTCTGAATGTCTCCAGACCTCCCTGGGCAGCTGTTCCAGTGCTCTGCCACCCTCAGTGTAAGCAAGTTCTTCCTCATGTTGAGAAGGAACTTCTCGGGTTTTAGTTCATGGCCATTGCTCCTCATCCTGTCGCTGGGCACCGCCATCCAGTCTGGCACCGCCATCCTGTCTGCCACCATCCTCTTGGCACCTGCCTTTGAGATACATGTATTGATGAGATCCCCTCTCAGTCTTCTCTGGACTAAACAGGCAGATCTCTCACAGTCTCTCCTCACAAGACAGATGCTCCAGACGCCTAATCATCGGGGTGGGATTCTCTTCCAGCCATAAAACTGAACTTACCTCAGCTTTGCTCCTCTCCGCGGTGCTGCCGGCGGTGTCGGGCACGAAGGCCGGGCCGGGGCCGGGTAGTCGTGCCCGGGCTGCTGCCTCTCCCCGTACAGCGCTCAAACAGCCTGCTGGGTGCCGCAAAACGATATTTATTTATAGATAACTTACTGCTATTTGTTTTATTGGCTGTTTTCTGAACTCCGGCGAGCGCCTGACAGCCGCGGGCACGGCGCGACCTCGGCGAGCACCGCAACCAGCGCTGCCTGGCGGGGCTCATCCTCCCGAACGCGGGCGTTTCCAGCGCCTGAGCTCTTTAGCTTTACGCTGGCATTGCTGACTGTGGGATGCCGGGGTCGGAACGGATCGTGCCATGACAGAAATCCCGACTTTCCCCCCGAAGCAGAAGGGGCTCCCGCCGGCCCATCCCGCGGCGCTCCGGCGCCACCTGGCGGCTACTCGAGGGGCTGCCCTGCCCCGGAGAACGGACACCTCCACGGGGATACAGACCCATCCGCGGGGATACAGACCCATCCGCGGGGATACAGACCCATCCACGGGGCTATAGACTCATCCACAGAGATACAGACCCATCCATGGGGATACAACCCGTCCACGGGGCTGCAGACCCATCCACAGGGCTACAACTCATCCACAGGGCTACAGACCCATCCACGGGGCTACAAGCTATCCACAGGGACACAGACCCATCCACAGGGCTACATACCCCTCCGTGGGGCTATAACCCATCCATGGTGCTACAGACCCATCCACAGGGCTGCAACCCATGCACAGGCCAGCAGACAGCATCCATAAGGCTACAGACACCATCCACATGGCTACAGTCCCCATCCATAGGGCTACAAACACCACCCAGAAGGCCACAGACACCACCCAGAGGGCTACAGACTCCATCTGTAGGCCAAGGGGTGAAGCTGGAGCAGCCTGGAGGGGTACCCTGAAAGGAGAAGGCTTGGGCAGAACAGCAGGGGGGTACTGGTGTGGGTGAGCAGGACCCAGGCAGTGTGGCCCATAGTCCCTCTGAGCACAGGGAGGCTGTTTGGGGGGACTGCAGTGGGATTGTCTTGGCAGGGGCAGGGAGACGGGCAGTTGATACGGCCTTGCCTGTTCACAGAATCACAGAATCATCAAGGCTGGGACAAACCCCAAACATCATCGAGTCCAGCTGTCAACCGAGCCTCACCATAATCACCCCTATGCTGTATCCCCATGTGCCACATCCAGATGCCTCTTGAACACTTTGAGACTTGGTGAATCGCCCACCTCCATGGGCAACTTATTCCAATGGCTAACTACTCTTTCAGTGAAAAAATTTTTTTTTTCTAATATCTAATCTGAACCTCCTCTTGCACAACTTAAGACCATTTCCTCTTATCCTCACTGTTGATGAGATGAGATGATAGAACAAATACTATGAGGTGTGATAAGGAATTCAGGAGCCTTTTATAGCTTCATCCCTGGAGGTATTCAAGGCCAGCTTGGATGGGGCCCTGAGCAACTTGGTCTGATGGATGGTATTCCTGTGCATAGCATGGGGGTTTGGAAGTAGATGATCTTTTGGGTCACTTTCAACCCGAAGCGTTCCCTGATCCTCTGATCCTGTGAACAGCTCACAGGGAGAGGACACCCCATCCAAATGCTCAAGCAGCAGCCTCTGCATGCCTGCAAATGCATGTGTGTGTGTTTTCATCTGGGTATCAGAGCAAAGGAATGAAGCAGTGACATCTGACCCTGATATGTACAGAATAACTGTGGAGCAGGGAGATGTGCCCAAGGACCACGCAGAGATGGAGATCAGTCTGTGATCAACTCTCAGTGTATGGGCATGTTTGAATATGGGAGCAGGATCAGGACAATATGGAAGGGGACTGCAAAATTGTATGTAGTAATGTAAGGGCTATTAAAGAAAGGGATTGCAAGAGAGGGAGAGAGGTGGTGGAACAACTTGGTCTGGCTCATTCCTAGTGGAGAACTGTAAGGCGAAGGAGGAGTGACTGGTTACACAGACAGCATCTTGGTTATGGGGCCTAGTCACTCTTGAGAACTACTGACAAGGANCCCCCCGAAGCAGAAGGGGCTCCCGCCGGCCCATCCCGCGGCGCTCCGGCGCCACCTGGCGGCTACTCGAGGGGCTGCCCTGCCCCGGAGAACGGACACCTCCACGGGGATACAGACCCATCCGCGGGGATACAGACCCATCCGCGGGGATACAGACCCATCCACGGGGCTATAGACTCATCCACAGAGATACAGACCCATCCATGGGGATACAACCCGTCCACGGGGCTGCAGACCCATCCACAGGGCTACAACTCATCCACAGGGCTACAGACCCATCCACGGGGCTACAAGCTATCCACAGGGACACAGACCCATCCACAGGGCTACATACCCCTCCGTGGGGCTATAACCCATCCATGGTGCTACAGACCCATCCACAGGGCTGCAACCCATGCACAGGCCAGCAGACAGCATCCATAAGGCTACAGACACCATCCACATGGCTACAGTCCCCATCCATAGGGCTACAAACACCACCCAGAAGGCCACAGACACCACCCAGAGGGCTACAGACTCCATCTGTAGGCCAAGGGGTGAAGCTGGAGCAGCCTGGAGGGGTACCCTGAAAGGAGAAGGCTTGGGCAGAACAGCAGGGGGGTACTGGTGTGGGTGAGCAGGACCCAGGCAGTGTGGCCCATAGTCCCTCTGAGCACAGGGAGGCTGTTTGGGGGGACTGCAGTGGGATTGTCTTGGCAGGGGCAGGGAGACGGGCAGTTGATACGGCCTTGCCTGTTCACAGAATCACAGAATCATCAAGGCTGGGACAAACCCCAAACATCATCGAGTCCAGCTGTCAACCGAGCCTCACCATAATCACCCCTATGCTGTATCCCCATGTGCCACATCCAGATGCCTCTTGAACACTTTGAGACTTGGTGAATCGCCCACCTCCATGGGCAACTTATTCCAATGGCTAACTACTCTTTCAGTGAAAAAATTTTTTTTTCTAATATCTAATCTGAACCTCCTCTTGCACAACTTAAGACCATTTCCTCTTATCCTCACTGTTGATGAGATGAGATGATAGAACAAATACTATGAGGTGTGATAAGGAATTCAGGAGCCTTTTATAGCTTCATCCCTGGAGGTATTCAAGGCCAGCTTGGATGGGGCCCTGAGCAACTTGGTCTGATGGATGGTATTCCTGTGCATAGCATGGGGGTTTGGAAGTAGATGATCTTTTGGGTCACTTTCAACCCGAAGCATTCCCTGATCCTCTGATCCTGTGAACAGCTCACAGGGAGAGGACACCCCATCCAAATGCTCAAGCAGCAGCCTCTGCATGCCTGCAAATG
The DNA here is from genome assembly GCA_013396695.1 of Sakesphorus luctuosus. Classification (NCBI taxonomy): domain Eukaryota; kingdom Metazoa; phylum Chordata; class Aves; order Passeriformes; family Thamnophilidae; genus Sakesphorus; species Sakesphorus luctuosus. The sequence continues at coordinate 369,492 of VWZD01003534.1, read as the reverse complement.
CATGTGTGTGTGTTTTCATCTGGGTATCAGAGCAAAGGAATGAAGCAGTGACATCTGACCCTGATATGTACAGAATAACTGTGGAGCAGGGAGATGTGCCCAAGGACCACGCAGAGATGGAGATCAGTCTGTGATCAACTCTCAGTGTATGGGCATGTTTGAATATGGGAGCAGGATCAGGACAATATGGAAGGGGACTGCAAAATTGTATGTAGTAATGTAAGGGCTATTAAAGAAAGGGATTGCAAGAGAGGGAGAGAGGTGGTGGAACAACTTGGTCTGGCTCATTCCTAGTGGAGAACTGTAAGGCGAAGGAGGAGTGACTGGTTACACAGACAGCATCTTGGTTATGGGGCCTAGTCACTCTTGAGAACTACTGACAAGGATAGAGCAGTTTGGATTTAATGTGAACTATGACAATCTTGGTCTGATGTGCTGGTTATCACATCAGGGAGATTGTTAAAGTATTCCAGTTCCTCTTATCTTCATTCATTGTGGCACCTGGGGACATGGTTTAGTGGTGAAGATGGCAGTGCTGGGGTAATGATTGGACTTGATGAACTTAGAGGTCTTTTCCAACCTTAATGATTTCATGATTCTGTTTTTAAAGGTGTCAAAACATGCCACAGCTGCTGGCATGTGCTTTACTTGAAGATCTCATGGGACTTCTAGATTTATCCTCAAGACAATGGGAAGAGATTTAAATGTGTGGTTTCCAAACAATGACTATTTGTTCATAGTCCTTTTAGAAGTAACTGATTTGTCCTTAGTTTGATATTTGTATGTGCTTTTAATAACTGTGATAGTTTCTTTGGAGTGCATTCAGTGAATAAACATTGTACTCTCAAGCTTGTAATCTAAAGGGAAGGGAGCTGGACCTGGGAAATAAAGTTACAAAGCGCTTTTACCAAGTGTGTGCTGTGTGTGGGTGGCTATTACTGAGCACTGACCCTCCTCTTGCCATGCTCCCACCAGCTTTTCTGACAAAATCCCACAACCCTTCACAATAAGCGTAATTCCTAACATGATGAGTAAGGAGTACGGTCTTGAGTAAAAACAGGCTTAGCTAGCAAACAGTTCACCATGGTAAGGAAGATGAGAGGTGATGCAACATGATGCTCCCTATCCCAGCCTTCCTTGCTGATGCTGACTCCAGTTTCACCCACAGGGGGATCGGTGGGGCCATGTGCATGTTGATATTATCCCCTTTTAGCACGTGTCCGGACTGAGCTGCTGGCACAGCCACGGTGTGTGGTTTGGATGGAGTCTGATGCTGGCAAAGCTGGAAGTCATGACATGGCCAGTATTTCAGCTCTGGGTTGTAGAGATGCCTTGGGTAGAACAGAAAGCCAGTGATAGCTGCATAAACCTGGGACAGGATGGACTATTTTTGACCAGCTATTATCCTGTAACATTTCTGTGCAGTGTTTCCATAATGACAAGAACTGAAGTGAAACTGAATTAAACAAAGACAACCTCAAGGTTGTGAGGTGGCAGAGAGGGACTATTTATTCCCAGACAGTCCCCTCTGTCATTGAGGAGTTGTGCTGCACGAGGAGCCCCTTGGCACAGCTGCCAGGAACTAACATCTTCCACTTCTGAAAGCCACCTGGGATGTGTCTACAAGGAGGTCTTGAGAGGAAAACAGCTCCTTGGATAGAAGCCAAGCAGGATGAAGGAAGCTCTGCTGGAAATCACAGAGTGCCTGTTTGGTTTCAAGAGGCTGCAGTGCAGCTTGTGCAAACTATGCTGCCTCAGATGTGGGGAGGGACAAGTGATGACATTTGCAGCAGAATTTGGGAAGCTGAACAGCAACTGAGAATGCCAGGTGGGAATGGCTGCTCACCACACTCACACTGGATCCCATGACTGTCAAATAGTGAAAAAAGTGTCCACAGTCCATTTTCACATTACACCACCATTTCTGGCGGGCCACCTGCTTTAGCCAGAGGAAAAAAAATGCATAAGAGAAGTGAAACATTTCTCTTTGCAGCCTCAGCACCAGTTATGGTCTACTGCACAGTCTTTCAGATGTTTGTTGGTCCTACAGCAAAACACTGCAAACACTCCAGTTCTTCAGAATTTCTCTTTTTACTATTTAGACCTTATAATCTACAACAATTTCATTTCCATTTTGCTTCTGTAATTTTTCTTCTCAAAGTAGCTCATCTTGAATTCAGAAACATGCAATCCCCAGGCAGAAGCATCGCAACAACCTTTTAGGTAGAGACTGATTCAAAATGATAATTTGTCTCATTAGGAATTCTATTTCTTGTAATATGACACAAATCAATTTTTTGGAGGCTTTTATGTTTCTGATGTACACAAAAACCAACTGAGATTGTGCAAGTACTTGCTCTTCACATTCCAGTAAAGCTCATGTAATCTTGTACACACCAACTGCAAGAGATTAGTTGCCCTTTTTTGCATTAGGTCAAATTTATAAATTGTGAGAAGATGCATTTTTGGCCAAATAGCATTTTGAAAAATTTAATTTCAGCCATATTGATTTATTCCTTGCTTTCCTAGTGTCCTTTTGTTCAGTGATACACACATTTCTTAAATCTTTCATTTACTCTAATAGCATTTTGTTTCTTCTAGTAGCTTTCTTTCTTTTAACTTTAGGACCTATCAATTTATCAGTGTCCTTTTCTAAAGATTAGTGGCAAATCATTACATTTTGTTATTTTCTTTTCAATAGTGAATGTATTAATTTAGTCTGTGACTCATCTGCTGTGGCTCTAGGAATTGCCTTCTGTGCATTATTTAAGAGATGTACACAATGTTTTCAGTAATGTTTGCTCATTCCAGTAGTATCAGTTTCAAAATAGATTAAAACACAGTTAGCTGCCACATAATTTTAAAAAAATTGTATCTGGAAAAAAAAATAAGAGAATTTTAAAAGACTTTATTGGCAAGTGTTAAATTAAAGCAATTGTTTTTCTTGGGGGTGATTTAGAACTACCAGTTGCTCCATGGGGTAATATTAAAACTGACAAATTTCCTCTAAAGCAGTGGACTTGAGGCATACAGTGTTGTGGTAGCACACCTCTGTAGTACATCCTTTCTCCACAAAATTGCTTGTTGGATGGTTCTAATTTCAGAATCTACTTCCTTGTCCAAATTTGTAACAATTTTAAACCAGCTCCTCTCTGAGAGTTTTCACCCTTCACATAAAATAGCACATCAGTGTAACCAAAAATGAGCAAATGCAAGTACTTGTATCCAGGGACCATTAAAGGCAACGAAGAAAAGTGGCATTCATGAAGTACAGGTTCATCTTTTGTCCCACTTTGCAGTCCATGGAGAAAGGCCAGGCCCTCCAGAGGACGTTTCAGAGCAGAGCAGCTGGCTCATGTCTGAAATCACATGAGAACTCCCACGGAATATCCCTCCTCCTGGCTTTTCAAACTTCTGTGTCTGAAACGTGGCAGCATAACCCCCGTCACAAACAGCATTCTGCATGGTGCATCCTCCCACAGCCTGTTGCCTTCCATGTCACTTACACCTCCTGCTCAGCATGGAAAGGCAGGCCACCCCCAGAGGCAGGGGAGAATCATGGAATCATTTAGGTTGGAAAATACTTCCAAGATCATGGAGTCCAACCATTAACCCGGCACTGCCAAGTCCAGCACTAAACCATGGCTCCAGGTGCCACATCCACATGTCTTTTTGCTACCTCCAGGGATGGAGACTCAAGCACTTTCCTGGGAAACATGTTCCAGAGCTTGACAACCCTTTGTGTGAAGAAATTTCTCCCAACATCCAACCTAAACTCACATTGGGTACACGTGGCTTTTTGCTTTTCAGGGCATGAGGTGTTCTGTCTAAAACCCTGCAGGTGGGTGCCCTGTTGAGCAGCTCCCTGAGGATGCTGCCAATGCAGGAGCAGCCGCCTGGCTCCTGAGGGCTGTGAGCAGAGATCTGTGCTAGGCCACTCCAGTTAATGAACTGAAAACACTATTAACTAAGCCAATACCAGCCTAATGGAAAATCTGTCTCTGCATATGTTGCACATTTTTTTTATTATTGAACCAACAATTGTTTAATCAACAGAAGCAACAGGAAACCTTCAAATAGCAGGATAGTGAAGACACACACACTTGTTTGTTGATTAGTTTTGTGCATGCTCAAGCCCCTCAGGCTTCCTGTCCTGCAAAGGGATTTCTGCTTCTTCCTGGGTTTCTTCAGTTTCTGTAGGAGTTTCTGTGGCCTAACAGTGTGTATCTACATCCACCACATTCATCTTCATGCTTAGATTGTGAAAAGCTGCATTACAGGACCTGTTGTTTTGTCAGCTTGGATCTCACAAATAATGACCACAACATCATTTGGACATGTATTTTCTGTTTAGAATGACTGAAGATTTTTTCCTGCATTGGAATAGCTTCCTGACCCAGCTGTGATTGTTCCACAGGAAATACTAAAACTGAAGGCACGAGAAATGCTTGCACCCTCCTGTGTGAACTCTTGCATGAGAAGAAAACTGTATTTTAAAATTTTGATGTACATTTATTGATCCATTTTTATGTTTTAGTCAACGTATGGTCAATACACCTGAATTTTATAACACTTCCTCTAAGTAACAGGGTTGTTGCCATTCTAGTCCTTTATTGGGCAGTGATCTTTTTTTGTTATAACCACAATCCATGGCCTGGCTGTGTTTATCTGACTGTCTCATCTCTGCTTTACAGGTAACTGAGGCGTAATCTGTAACTTTTCAGAGCTGAGACATGGTCTGGTACCCAAAATTCCATGAGCTCTGAGACACCTCCACCAAAAGCTTGAAATTAGGAATGAAGATATTGTTTGTCCTTTGGATAACACTTGGCTCAACAGACAAGCCTGATGATACCTGCGTTCAGATCAGGGTGTTTCCAGGCATGATCAGTGGCAGCCTGTCTGAACCCTGCAGCAACACAATACGCTGAAGGAGATGGAATAATTCAGAGATTTGTCTTTGATGCAGCCATATAACATTGTGATAAAGCTTTTCTTTTCCAGTTCTTCTGTGCAGAATGTGTACTCCTGATTGTTGCATATTTTGTTAAAACCTGCCAACTTGGTTTGAATCCAGAGGGTTTTGCTTTAGGAATGAGGTTTGTACAAATTGAGTAACCAGAATTAATTTCTAGAAACAACCAGTGAGTTTCTGTTAGTTCTAGTATATCACACTGCATTTTTGCTCTTGCTTCCTTTGGAAATGAAGAATAAATGGTTCTAAACAACTATATTAAACTAAACAAACTGAAAGAAATGTTAAAAGTACTGTTATGGGGACACAACAATTAAAATTGTGTAAATGAGTTTGATACTGTGAATGACTGCACTCACCCTTGTGACTCCTTTTGAAATATGTTAAATCAATTTCTGAGACTCCCGCAATGTGCAGTATATTCATCTTTATTCCACATGTGGTAGATTTAAATAAAAATAAATTTTACTTAGTTTTTCTATTTCTGTTCTGAGTATGAGTTCCTAATCTTCTTGAAAGAGTCATAATTGATATGTTTAGATTGGCAGCTGGAATCAACTTTTAACTAAATTGTGTTGAGTAATGCTGACAGACAGATTGCAAATACCATACAATGACTAAAGGGAACTAAAACACTGAACACTAAAACTATGATGCATTCTTTGAAAGATAATGTTTATCTAAACACTTACATAAACAGCTCTTTCAATCCAAGATACTAAAAATGAGAAATTATTTTAAGACTTTTATAAAGCATTTAATAACAATAAATTAATTAAACACAGAGTCTGATTCTTTGAGCCTCATGGACAAACCATCCTTGACCTTCAAAGGAGTTTCTTCCTGGCTGCACTTTCAGGATAACTTCTGAAAATGATTCGTAACTTGATTTTTATTTCCAATAAATCTTTTCATTTCTTTTTTTTTTAAATTACAGACACAAAATTCATCTAAAAACCAGGCATATCTTTCTTTTCCTCTGAACTTGATGCCAAAACTTCTGCTAAAAAATATAACTTGAAATCCTATTTTAGTAACTTCTGAAAGCAGATACTGCTGATTGCACAAACCTAGATACAAATGAGCAGTGAGGAATTAAATTTCTAGATACACTAAAGCTAAATGAGTTGATTTTTCCAAAAGAAAACCAAACAGCTTGTCAGAAGCAAGTAATTAGTAAACATAGGAAACCACAAAAGTAATAAAAAACATCATAAGCCTATTAACTTCACACAGACTAAAATGTTAAAGAATAATCTTCATTCCAAAGTAAAAACTATTTGCCAAAATATTAATAGCAACAAATAAAAGGCAGCCTTGCATTAAAGTCTGAGCTGGCACAAAGCACAGTTTGGGTGAACACACACACACACACACACGCACACACACACACACACACACACTTGTGAAGTTCTTTTCAATTGTGTCATATTTTTGGTGATGTGGTGACATGCAGCTGGCTGTGGTGTTGTGCTGCCAGTGCCACTGCCCCACCTGTGCTCCCATTAGGTGCCTCTTATCACCAGAAGCACCAAGCAACTTCCAAACACACACAGCCACCTGACCCCTTGCTGCCTACTGAGCACTGCATAGGTTTAGTTTGTGAGGAGGAGGCTGAGGCATAGCAGTAGCATTTGGATTGCTTCCAAATCATCTATTTCATTTGGATTGTTTCCTGGGGGAAAATGGATCCTTGGTGGTCACTGGTGCCTGATCTTCCAGCCAATGTCAGTATGCCTCCCTCAGCATGCTCTTGTTCTGGGTCCGTAGGTAAAGATGACAGGCATACAAGCATTTTCTCTTTAGTACTATTTCAATTAAAGCTCCAAGCTGAGGCCATGGAGGGAAGACAAGCTTTGCTGGCTTCTCACTCTGTTTCTTAGGAGAAGCCACTGTGCCAAGGCTTGGGCAGCAGGACTTCTGAGCACAAAGCTGCCAGACAGCTACCAACACACGAAATGCTGTAATATCTCTACTACTTGGGTGGGATCTTTATGGCTTCCCAAGACAGGCGCTCCTGTCCCTCCTCCAAGTGAGGGCTGCTCTGATGTCTTATCTAACATGGAAGTTTTCCCTCTTCTCAAGACTCACTCCACCAAAACCCAAAGAAATGACAACAAAACACCTCCTGTTAATCTTATTTACAGATTTGAGAACAACATAGCTGGTGTCATGCAAAAAAGGGAGGGATACTTCCTCACTGAGTGGTGAGATTTCTTGGTTGTTTTTCTTGAGACATTTCCCTGGTCCACCTTTTGAGCCAATTATCTCTGTTATCGCAAACCTGTCTTGAAGGGTTAAGCCTTCACCCCAACCAAGACAAGTTAGACAACTGAGAGGAAGAATCTTGACAGCTTTACAGATAAGTCTCTCTCCTGTATGTAGTGGCCAACCAGGAAGAGTGATCTGGACCTGGGACTATCGGCTCCTGAGATTGCAAGAAAGATAAAACAAGTAACATGCACACCTGTGTACACAGAGATGCCCACTACATTATAGCAAAAAAATGTTCATCTGTAATTGATAAATGGTAGTTTTAATTTGCTCCTTGTTTTAGGTCTCATTTTGCATTTGAAGTAATAAACACTTGTATTTATTTTTCATTGGACTTAAGTTTCCCCAACACTTGTTTATTATAACCTTGCATTCCTGAGATACTGCAGTATTCTCTGTCACAGCCTTTAGTAAGAAAAAGCAACTATTTCTTACACATTCATCTTCTGCAATACAATTAAAGCAAAATAGTTATGAATCAAATTGTTGCTACCACTGTTTATGATAGAATGAGGATTTTTGCTTCTCATTTATACTATTTCTTGAAGAGGCCTGAGAGACTCAATGCACATTCATTGATCAATGTACAACTTTTAAAGCCTTGTATTTCCAGTTTAATATTAACATCATGAAGGTAGACAAACCAGACATCCACACAGGATCTGGTGGAATCAGGCACCAGAAACCTGCACATGAGCAGATCACAATAATGAGAGCATCAACCATGTGAATTTTCCTTTTTGATACAGGATAACTTGAATTTTAATGCAATGTGCAAGTGGATTGTATCTTTTGGACCTCTGCCCTTGCTAGAGAAAAAACTGCTCTTTTAGTGGCTAACTGAGATGATGTCCACTCCTTCAACAGGAGATGATACTGCTGTGATGTTCCTGCCTGAGGCCACTGTTAAATCCTGCATGTCCTGTGTCCTACAGTGCAGGGGCAGACTCCACAGAGCAGTAAATGACATTATTCCCTAGAACAAGAGTACTTCCACATGGAGGTCAAAAATGATAATAGTTCTGTAAACCAAACTCATTGCACTGGAAGTGGATTATAAAATTCTTGCATTAGAGTCTGGGTTAATTAAATTTTAACTATAGTTAAAAAAAGAGTATTATTGATTCAGATATTACATAAACAGGACAGACAAACTCCCATAAATAACAACACTTATAGCAAAAAAACAATGGACTGCTTTAAAAAGGACTTTTCCCAGTTTGCTTCCACACTTCTTTGGCGCCTTTAATGCTTTCTCTTTTCACACACTTCCAGTAACCTTGAATGCCTTGCTGCTGCGGTACCTGTTAACAAAGTTAAAGTGTATTTAGCATTTACACAAAAAAGACTCCTATTCTCAGATTATGTAAATATAATACGTAATGCTGTGCTGCTGCTCCCGTAGCTCACATGCATAATAACAAGTTCTGAGTGGCAGCACTCCTCCCAGATTCATATGCAGTAAGGAATATCTAGTTTAAAATATATTTTTTCCATTCATTAACTCTACTTGTGTTTCTACAGGCATTTACAAGACAGTTGTAGCATTTGTCTGTGGTATTTAAAAACAATTATGTGAGCTTACCCTCAAACCTCGATGAATTCGGTTCCTCAGGACTCCAAGAAACTCGCTGTGGCTGAGGCAGTCATCTCCATCTAGATCAAAAATCTTGAAGATGGTATCCAAAACATTATCTGAGAGTTCCTGTCCTGTTGCCACCTTCACTGCTCTCTTGAACTCAGCTGGCAAAGACACAATATTACATCACAGGTGACTGAACTTGCAAAGAAAATGGAATGCACAAAAATAGCAGGATTCCATACAATTTACAATGTCTCATGGGTGTCCTAACTGGACAATTTGGTATGTGTGAACTAGTAAACAATTCTGAGGCCTCAGTTCATGTGTTCTTGAGCTTGCTTCATCTTTTGTATGCACTACTTCTCAAGTAACAGTTAGTGATAATTTTTGCTAGAAAGAGCTGCATGCTAAAAACTTACTTTTGGCTGCTACCTGTGCACAGGGATGATAAGTGCTTGCCTCACTATGCTTTCATAAAAAACCCTACCATTTACCTCAAACCAGTTTCATGCCAATTCATTCTGTAAGAAAACTCTTCTCCTCAGAGAATGGTATTCTATGAAATGCTCCACCTCAACCAGCAATCTCCTCAGTGACTGTAGAACACAGACTATCCAATGGTCAGTGTGCTGCATGTGGCTTTATATACCTGTAGTTCTGGTTTTCAAAGAAGTAGGCTACCTTCTCTTGTTGAAGAGTTTATGGAGATTTGTGGCAGAAAAAGCCATCACACCTCTCCGGAGATCTACTTTCACTTTCAGCTTTTTTGCCTTCTCTCTTTACACCAGCATATGCACTATAGAAATACCTACTATCCTCACTTTTGGTACAGAATCTGAAGTTTGGACTCAAAGATGGTGAGGAAATGTGGGGTTGCCATAAAACAGGAGATTGTAAGAAAGAAATTATTGTTGTTTATTATAGGAAGCATAATCCCAGCGTATGAATTTGATGCATTTTTGAAGGTATCATGGAAGTGTGAATGTCAAGAAGGGAATGGAAGTTATTAAAGTATAGTAGTATTGTAGATTATTACAGCAAGCTTTCCATGAAGTCATAAATACAGTATTAATGTGGTTCTGCTTTCAGAAACAAGTGCTTTTTATAGATAGTGCTATAAATATGGTTAGTTCTGAAGCTTACTAGAGGAAATAGCATTCCTGACTTAGCTCCCATCTTTGTCTCTTTCAACAATTCCTGTATAAATGTAATCGATTAATTTACAGTTGGTTTAAATAAAATTTAGTTGAAAATCCTTCTGCAAGAGGATAGATCACAATTTGAAGAGGACATGACATATGGGATCATTATAGGAGAGTCTGAATTGTGCCTTAAAAAGATGATAACTGTTTCATGTCTTGAAGCTGAATTTACATCCAGACACGGCAATGTACTTTTTTTGAATATAACAAAGAATGATAAAAAGGAAAAAGATCATCTACAACAGGGGAGTATAATAATCTTCAAACCAAGAAGGGCCACCTTATCAGAGAGAAAAGATGAGTTGAAAACTTAGAAGAAAAAGAAGTCTAGAATAAAAGGAATGACTAAAAAACTGTCTAGATAAATATTTGTATGTGCATGAGTACACACACATATGCACATGTAGACAGCAAGACAAAGGTGAGACTCAGGAAGGGATTAGACATGTAACATCTGTGAGTTACCTCAGCAGCTGACTGATTTTGATCACAGTGTGGTTCAGTGCATAAACACAGTCACAACTGCCTGTTGGTTAGGAAAGAGTTTTTACAGGGAAAAATCACCAGAGTCAACACCAGCTGATGGCCTTATTATCCTTTTACACTTAGAAATGGGATACTTAACAGAGAAGTGAGTTAAACTCTTGTATATCACTTATGACTATTATTTTACCATTAATTCATCCTTTTTCCTCTCCACACTTTGTAAGCCCTGTGCAAATGAAATCTGTCTCCCCTCACAGAAGAAAAATGTTGTTAAACCAGACAGAAAAGGACCATGAATTCAGCTGGGAACTGAAGCACATGAAGGAAGTAGAGAAGCCAAGGGACCTGGGGACTCCACAAGTGTCAGGGGGCAAACTTGCTCCAGCCTTCAACCGCTTAAACGCAGCTATAGAGTAGACAGTACCACATCTTTCTCAAAGCACATGGAGGTAAGACACAGGCATTTTAAGCTGCAGAAGGGGTTTGACACAGAAGAGGAAAATCTCCACAATGAGAGTGGTTAAGCACTGGAACAGCTGCCCAGAGAGGCCTGTTAGACACCGGATCAGTTATTATGGGGTCAGAACCACCTTGTGGGGGTGCATGTGTGTGTGTGGAGGGGGGCAGTGATGGCCTGACCCTCACAGAGGTGGGGTGGCATCGTATCCCTCATGGCAGAACCCTGGAGCCCACATGGGAAAGCCCTGGAGCAGCTGCCAGTCACAAACAGCCTGGGAAAACTGTAACACCCCACAGCTCCTGGAGCCCCTGACCCAGCTGGGATTGGCAGGCACAGTGAGAACATGGACCCTCACCCTGGCCTGGGACCCCAGAGTGGCTGGTGGGTCAGAGATCCCACCTGCGAGGTTTGGCTGTAGAGATCAGGGCAGATAAAGCCAGAGGTTTTGGGGTGCCATGCATCACAGCCCTGCCACCTGGATGTGTGAGAGCTGCACTGCCACAGAGTAGCTACTTGAACTGTCTCTCCCTCTTTCTCCTTCTCTCTCTTCTTGCTCCCTCTGCTTCTTTTTCTTTATTACTTTCTTGATGCTGTGGGTGGCTTGGAGCTGGGGGGATTGGATTTGAGTTAAGTGTTGTGAATTGACTGAATATTCACTTGGTTGTTGTAGATTAATATGTGCTGAGTTGGTATTGTGGTGGCACATTTTGTCTAGCTTGTGTAGTGCCCTTTTTGAACCTTTGCCAAGTTCCCTTATTTTCTTCCCTACATTAATAAGGAAACTCCTTAGGAACAAGTCCGTGGCTTATTCTCTTGATGTTTTCTTAAGGTATTAAAGAACCTGATATACATAAATATTAAACTCTTAGCAGAACCTTTGAGCCCGCAGCTCTGGGGCTGGAGTGTTACAAGGTCGTGGAAATGAAACTCCTCCTGAAGGCTGGACTAACTACTGATCAAAATCATGAGTTGTAAATCCCTCAGTTTTGGCCATTTTTGGTTCAAATTCCATCCAAACATCTCTCAAGAATATGCAATTCTCTTCCCGTCTTCTCACATCTCTCACCTTTTTTCATATGAGCCCATCAAATATTAATTCCATAACAGAACTGCATTTTTTTCTTTTTGAAAACCCCAAATGCAAGGTGTACACCACTTACCCCGTTTAACAGGACGATTGGCTACAGTAAACATCTGCATGGCAATAGAAAAGTCCTCCAGGTTATTTGTAAATTTGCAAAAAGTCTTGAATTCTTCCAAGCTGATGTTCTAGATAATCACATAATTCAGATGATATATAATTAATAATGCATTCAAATTCCAACAATTCTATGTTGGTAAATCTGATGTGAGTTAGTGTTGAGGTGTTATTGCCTACTCATGATCAATATTTGTATTTCTCAGCCTGCAAATTATCACTGCTCTTATTTGCATAAAACTCAAGGGCTGCAATAATTCATTTGGAAACTAGTTACCTTATTAGACACTCACATTCAAATGAAAACCTGCACAATACAAATGAGGAAGCAAAGCAAAGCATTGGGTACCAACCTCTCCTGCCTCGATTCTGTCTTTCACATTCTGCCAGTAAATTTCATTGTTTTCCTCGTCAGTGAAGTACAGCAACCACTCTGCGAAGTCTTCTTTCCTCATGACGCTCAAACCCTTTGAAAACTTTATGAATTCCATTTCCTGGACTTCTGTTTGCAGATTTTCCATGAACCTAAGCATGAACAGATACCATCCAAGAGTTGATACCCGCATCACTGTATCATCAGTACTGCTTTGGCTACCAAATGCGGTAACTCCGAACCACAGACATAGCGACATCGTGGTTCAAAGCAGCACTGGTGTGATTTTACCCGCGCGTGTGGCTCAATTCCCAGGACTGCGTTTCCAGAGTGTCCCCAGCAGGGCGCGCTCTCGGCCCGCACAGGTGGCTCCTGCCGGAGCACTCGCCGAACACTGGACATCCTTTCACTGATGTTTAAAAACGCGCAGATTAGGAGATAATATAATTGGTAAGGCAGCAGCGTAATGAATGGATGAAAAGGGACACGGTAACTAAAGGCCTGACACATGATTTATGAGATTTCATATTAATAGGAGAGGAATGACAAGAGTGGAGAATGCCTAGGAAGATCAGGCCCTAATAATCACAAAGGTGAAAGAAAAGAGGAAACCTGAAATCAGCATTGCAGGAGAAGATGACTGAAAGCCTCAAAGATTATAACTGGATACAGAGGTTTGGCAAATCAGTTCTGCACTCACTAGAGGATGGATTAGAGAGGATTATAATTGACATGTACAGAGTTCTGAAGAGCACAGAAAATGATGTTTCAGGTGTTTGGGAAGGTAAGAAGAGAACTGTCTGAAAAAGGAAAGGGTGAACATCAAGGTGTTTAGGAGATGCCTATTCACCTAGGAAATAAAAAACCCAGTATCACAAGAAGCAAGTAACAACCTGCAGCTGGAACTGTAACGAGAGTTGGAGCTTTGGGTTTCCCCAGTTAGGTCTACATGGCCATTAATTATTCCCATTAATTCCCATTAAATTGATTCTGGCTAATAATTATTTTGAAAAAGCAAAAAATGATACTGCATGGTCCATTTGATAATTTCCACTTCAGAAATGGGGCCATCCAAACACAAGTAATGGTTTTCAGATAAAAGCTAAAAACAGTGGTGCTTGCCAGAATACCTTTAGTATTTCAAAAGCACCCTGCTTTACTGAGTTGCAGGAATTATTGACAGGGGGATGAAATACTTCTACATTGGGACAAAGCAATTAGTTGGAGAAGAGGACAGCTAAGGGTTTGTGTAACCAATATCAGCAGAGGCTCATTTGCTCATCAGTGTTTGCATGGCCTCACTGGGTTTGAAATGATGGCATTTTAGTCCACACAGCTATCTTTAGTTCTTTAATGAGATCATTTGGACAATTAGTAGCTCGAAGCTCTGTGAAGTCTATAAGGGCTTAGCTGAAGACTGCTGTTGTGGCATAAGCTCTCTCTTGTAATTTTTCTCTAATAGGTAGAGCTGCACATGCAAATAAAGGGCCAACAAATGCTTCATGGCTCAGGACATGCAGGTAAATGAAAGTCTGATAGTGGTGGTGATTGTAAGTTTTGAGCTACAGTTAATTAGGGTAATACTGAGGAGGGGTGCGTTATGCTCTCACATTGTATATGTTGATTTTTCTGGTCTAGTAAAGGGGGTTACAAGGCTTTCACAGTAGAGCCAAACACTAAGGCAATACTCCTCCAGAGTCCACCATAAGACCTGACACACCTTCACCTCCCCCGACTCTCCCTCTCACAAGGAGATGAAACACCAGAGGACCAGTTAGTGCCACCAGTGTGACCAGGCAGCCCCTTGTCTTGCAAACCTGTGACACCTGACTTGCACAGCTTGCAAAGCACTCTCATTTTCAGACTCAGATCCTCCCTTTGTAACTTGTGAGGAGAACACTACCTCTAGCCAGCACTGCAGTCAGCATGTGCCAGGGAGATGGGCTGCATGGGCGGGCACAAGTGGCCCTGCTGCACCCACAGCCTGCAGGAGTCCCCCCAGGTCCTGGGAAGGTGCAGGAGGAGGGAACAGCACGGACCAGGAATGCAGATCAGGCAGGGAGTCAGTCAGCACAGACTGACTAGGGCCACTTGGCTGCATTTTGAGAGTGGCCACCACAGGTAAGGAGTAGATGGTGTCTGGGATGTGTGGCTTGTATTTGGCTGGAAGACACAGCAGAGACTGTGATAAACAGCTTCTTTGACTATAGTGTCTAACCCATGTTCTGTCTGGTCTGGGGGAAGAGAAGCTGTTGCAAATGAGGTCACTTACATAAATATGCCTACATCTTGGATGTACAGAAGTGAGACACCATAGGTTTTATTTTCTTGGCTTTTAATCTATGAAAGAAATATTATTTTGCAATAGATCTAAGATATTGAGTCTTGAGCTATCTATCTTGAGGAGCTAACTCTCACAGTCATTTGCTTTACTGTAAGGTCAGTAGCCACAGATACAGAGACACAGAAACAAATTCTTTCACTTTTTCTGAATATTGCATTTTGTTAATTAGAAAAGCCTTGGTGACCTGCCCTCTAGCCAGATCCAATAAAGGCAGGAGAGCTGAAAGTTCAATCACTTCTACAAGATGAGGAAGGAGCAGGTGGTCCACCAAGCTGCACCCATCAGCAGCTGGAAGGGGCAACAAAGCCAGGGTGGAAAGTGAAGGGTTTGTCTGTGGCATTTTGATGTGCTCTTGCTTCTTCACCCTCTTCCAACTGCAGTTCATTTTAACTTGTAGGCTTGCTCCTGGCAAGCCAGAGGGGGAAGATTTCCTCCTGTATCAAATGCTACTCAGAGCAGCAGCTGAAATGTGCAATTTAAAATTTATGTGATAGTTTTCCATATTAAAAAAATTAAAATACTATGAATCATCGCATCAGCATTCTAGGTCACTCTTATTCCCAGATGTGAGAGTTAAAAATCCTAATGAGGTTTTTTTTTAAGTGAAACTTATTAAAAGTTATTAAAAATAACTTTCTGGTTAGGAAGTAAAACTTGATACATAAATGTCAAAACACCACTAGGGATACTTGCTTTTGTATCTTCTGGATCGCAGTGTGATGAGTTTCAGCTGGAAAATCCTCAAAAATGTATCCAGATTATTAGGAAAAACAAGCACAAGAATGAAATTCCTGCTCTCCCAAAGAGGGAGAGTGGGAACTTGCTTGGGAACTTTGAAGGGAGTCAGAATTCAACTACAGAACAGGATTCTGATTGTAGGTCTGTTCTACAATTAAAAAATAATTACACTGGGAATACTCTTACGTAGGTTGAAAATAAAAGCAAACCTTAAGTTTCCAAATAACAAAAAGGAAAGCTAAACCATAAATTTGTAAGATGGGGAAAAGGCTGGGAACAGACAGTACTTTCTTTAAGATAGCCCATTTTATCCACTCTC
Organism: Sakesphorus luctuosus; assembly: GCA_013396695.1. Classification (NCBI taxonomy): domain Eukaryota; kingdom Metazoa; phylum Chordata; class Aves; order Passeriformes; family Thamnophilidae; genus Sakesphorus; species Sakesphorus luctuosus. The sequence continues at coordinate 353,541 of VWZD01003534.1, read as the reverse complement.
TAAAACACCCACATTGAAGGCCAGTGGCCAAATTCCTTTTCATGCTACAACGGCATCCAGAAACCTTATCAGGACTTATCCCTCATTTTGTAATGTGCTCTACTATAGAAAGAGGGAGTCTCTCAAGACCTTCTGGTAACTCAGCTTTAATAGTGTTAAACCACAAATAATAGAAGTGCAAATGTAGTAAAACCGGGGAGACCTCAGGAATGCAGCTATTCCCCTTAGCTGGAGAAGTGCTAGCATTGTATTCTTTATAGTACACAAAGTAGTAGAATGAAACACTAAAGGAAATGTTAGGGAAAGTTTTCTTTCCACCTCTAACCTGAACTGTCTGTGCAGAGATTTAACACTCTAATACAGATCTGACCAGCTCTTGTCACACTGATTTATAGGAAGGAAAGTCAGCAAGAAAGATAGTGGTGGATATACCACCCCAGCATTTGTTCTCTGGTTCAGCTCCTCTTCCGACACTGAAGTCCTTTTGAAGAATTGATAACCCTTTCTGCACCAAAAAGACTGTAGCAAACCAGCTGTGAGTTGCCTTTTTGCAATCTGACTTTGAAACTAGAATATAGAAAATATCATAAAGGCTTGACCATTAACCTTTAGAGAACATGTATATGTATGTTTGTAAATTCAGTTTTGCAAGCATTAAAACAGTTAATCAATCTCACCAGTTTCAGAATTACAGACAACACCCTCTTTATTATCTTTAGTATTTCTAAACCTAACCAAAACTCTCACCTTCTGTAGGAAGTAATCAAGCTATTTTTTTAAGTATATAGGAAAGGAGGAAAAAGATTTTTCTCAACCTCTTTCCTAAGTATTTGGGAAATACTCAAAATTGCATTATGATAGCAATATCATGAAGCCAGATTTTGTTGCTGTCTCCATTTCCTCACTGCCTGATTTTCGTTGAACTAGATGTAATTTCTAAGTGTATTAGGGCTCTCTCTATATACGCACACAAATAGATAAAAGTGTAGGTACAGAGACAAGAAAAGAGGCAGTGATACTCTATTTCTGCAGAGCAATTTCAAATCCCCAATGAAAACCACTGAAAATACACACACTCTCAGCACAGCAAAAGCGCTGCCAGCTGACGATGCTGCCTGAAAGAGATCCTGCATCCATGCCTTGGCACGCACAGGGAAGAGCCCCCCAAAAATGTCAGCACTAGTAGTGGGGCTCAGCCAGGGTCATTCTGGTTTCTTAAATTAAAGGTTTCAAATGAAACATGCCAAGGAATTCAAAATACTGAAGGAACAAACAGGACTGGTAGGGAAAAGGCATGATTTGTGTACGGGTTATACAATTTGTGACCTTCAAGCTAAAGCATAAATAAAGAAATCATGATTAAAGAGTATTTCTGGTAAAAAATCCTATTAAGTGATGAAAAGTTTTGAAGCAACAAATCAGGTAAGCAAATGCCATAAACTGGATTTGAAACATTAATTTTCCTTATACGATTGAAAGATGCCCATTATTTAACCATACTGGGAAGTACTCTTTGTAAGACATCCCAGGAAAAAATACAATGATCAGAGAGTTTCTTGAATATACTTTCCATCTTTTCTGCACTTTTTTTTTTTTTTACTTCAAGGAGACTGTGAGAGATTTAAGCTTGCTTGGGGACAGTTTACAGAAAAACATCACAGCAGTCGTAAACTGTTTAGGGAGTGAGATACTGTCTCCTCTTTTATTTGTGATTAAACATACTTAAACAAGATCAGTAAGGGATTTTTTCCAGGGGAATAAAATACTGTCTGTCAGGAAGAAATATTTGCTATATCTAGAAAATTCAATTGTTTTCTACTCAGAATAAAAAATAGTACATACAATATAGCTGGAAATTAAAGCACAAATGAAACATTTTTTGAAAGGAGAAGACCAAAAAATATTTCTGTATCAAAAACTAGGGGAAATCCATACAAAAGAGTAAAAAGCCTGGAATTCTGAACTTCTGGCTTTATGTTTGAAATCTGACATTCCCTAAGACAGGTCTTGGTATGAGAAGACATTATTGTTGTGTAAAACTGAGTGGTGGTAATCTGAAACAAATTTGTTCAGATCTTCTCAAAATAAAGTCTCAACTGATTATAGCTTTTGTGTTAAGTCTACCTTTCTGTGTTGCATGATTTTAGGCTTACTGCATATTCTTCTGTATTAAACTGATCAGGAGAATAATGATTCCAGCTGCAGTTTCGTAGCCTTTGCCACAGAAACAAGCTCTCGTTTTTGAAGTTGTAAATTCTTATTAATAATTAATATATTGTCCTTATGTTAAGGACAATAAAACTAGCAAGAAATCATCTAGCAGTCTGGAGCTGAACATGTGTTCCCTGAGTCCTACCTTGAGGACTTTGAGGATCTCTGAAACCAGAGACTATAAGAAAGGCACAGGATAGTGTGTGTTCTGGATTGCTTCCACTGCTTCTAAGCAGTCCTACCTGCAGAATAATATGGGTGTCCTGCTTCTCAGCAGAGAATGAAGAGGAGCTTCTTTGGTTGCTGTTTTGGCTATGGTCTGGAGGATAACAAGAAAAATGCTTTACTAGTGCCACAAAATACTTATGAAAAGGTTACTTCTACCCTTCCATGCTCCCAGCAGGCCAAGAAAGGTTGAAAAGTGATCTGATACTCTGTTTCACGGTCCCATTCTTCACACTTGTGAAAAAAATGAGCCTGAGGATTGTTCTGGTGTGTATCATACCCAGGATTTCCGAGGAACCATGCACCAGCTGGAGACAGATGCCTAAGCCATTTTCCCTCCCTACACTCAGTGTGCCTCCTGTGTTCAGGGCAGTAGGAAGGGAGGCACAAGAGCTGGGTTACATCAGTCTCACCTTGCCTGAAGAGATGTAGACAGTTTCCATTTTCCTTGTGCCATTTAAATGCAAAGAAAGGTGAGCAGGGCAAATTAATTGCCGTGGTATATTGACAGTGGCTGTCTGATGTTTTTTAAATGTTTGGACTGTGGACTAAAAGGGTTGGACAGCACTGGTGTACATGTAGATACGGATGGTTGCACACCTACAAAAGGATTTTTTAATGCCAGCCAAACTGAAAAGGAGGAAGCATGAGGAAAATATATGTAAGTAATGAGATGAGAACACTAGTCTCAGCTTTCAGAATTCCCAGGTAAGTACAGTGAAATTTCACAATGAAAGCATTCCTCATTTTTTTTTATGTTTCAAGGACTCTGCAGCACAGCAGTATCTGTGTATTTAACTAATGTGACAAGTTTTAGTGTGTTCTAATCAAACCTAATCACCCCTACTTTCTACTAGATACTACACTGATCAATGGAAAAGCTTTCTGGGCAAGAACTTGGAAAATGATAAAAGCATTTACCATCGTTATTTTCTGCTTTTGACAATGATCTATGTCTGTACAGCTCATCAGTCATCTCTTGTAAAAACAGTGTGGCACTTTGATCAAACAGCCAACAATAGCTTCCCGCATAAGGTAAAGTGTTATGAGAGGCCATCAGATAGAAATCACATTTTCTCTGAACAATAGGAACTCAGAAATGATGTGCTTGATTTACTTGCAAATAAAATCATGTGAAAGGTGATATCTTCACAGAGGTTAAAAAGACAGTGATCCTTTTATTCACCTTTCTGCGTGTTAAACAAACTTCACTGTCATGTTGCAACTGAGATGGAGTGTCTATGCAGTGATAAAGAGGCACATTCCAGCCCTACGAAACGTAACTGCCACTGTTGAAAAATTACCTGCATTAAACCTTACACTTATCCCACAAATTTTAAGAGCAAGATGTGGGAGTTTGATTTTGATTACAGGCTTCAATCTGTGTGGCAGGCAAAGGTCTTTAACCTGTGTGTTCTGAATGTACTAGGTACATAGTTTCATCAATGTCATGCCTCATTGGGTCAACGCAGGATTTTATCTAAAACCTGAGGCTTTTCAGTTTACACTGTATATGCAAACACAACCTTTTACTGGTGCTCTCTGCCTTTTCTTTCATTGAGAGGATCTATGGTATTTATAGAAAAGGGAGCTGGAGACATTTTACTCACTTGGACTCCTATTGAGCAGAGGTCTTCAAAAGAGAAAGGTTGTTTATTTGAAGACTGGTATGTACCAGAGCCACTGGAGCCAAACACTTTTTTAGTCCCCTAATTGCAACAATGTTCATTCTAAAAGGGCTGACACACACTCTCCATTTCTGAACATAAACTGAAGTAAACCACATTATTCTACTTTATTTTTGCAATCTGTGACTGATTATTTTTTGTAGCAAAAGTAATTGTCATGCTACGAGACTTGTATCAAGATTCAAACAGGTATCTGTACAGTCTCACTGCAAAAGTAATTCAAAGGGTAAAGGAAAAGATAACAGGTAAAGCTCCAACAGCAGCTGGAATTTGAAGCAAGTGGATAAGCTGCCTGTGGCTTACCATGACAGCTGTAATGGGGAAGGGGGTATCTCGCCTTAGAAAATATTTTTAATTGATTAGAAGTCACTTTTTTGGTGATTTGGTCAAGAAAAATACTCAAGAATCACATTGTTTTAAGGTATGCCACCACAGAACTGGCAAGAACGGGCGTCTCAACCCTCATGGCCTCCAGGCCCTTTGATGCTCTGGAGTTGTGCTGCTCAGCTCCTGCAGACTGCAGGCTCTAGGAGCTAAATGGGAAACTCAATCATGCAAAATTCTGAGTAATCTCTACTTCGTTGCTTAATTTTCTGAATAAGCTCCATGTGAGATCAGATTAATGCCAGTATTGGTGCAAAGCAGAGGCATTTAGAACAAGACTGGTCCCTGTTAGGCTTGCCCAACTGAAAAAAATACCTGAAAAACTCAGAATAGCGAAGTTTTTGCTTTCCTTCTTTTCCAAAGAAATGTACCAGCAGCATGGTATTAACACCACAGTCTTCCAGTTCTGTTTCCTATAAAACAAAAAAATGATGATTGTTATGTATTGTATGACGACTATATATATTCTTCACAAATTTAGAAATACTTGAATTAGAATTTCACAGGAGATGCTTGCAATAATTACTGTTCCCAAAGTTATCACACAGGACCTCAGAGTTGAACAATACTTCCCCATCACCTGCTAACAATGTATTGTATGTTCTGCTTCTAAATATTCTATATGAAAGATAAGGACAATTTACAACCACCATCAGAGTATTTTATTATTAAGTCTTTAAAAATTGTTATTCTTAGGTAATAGAAATTTATCTGTAAAAAAGTTTTTAGTTAGATATTTGTAATATGTTCCAGCCATTTAAAAACATTCATGACAGTCTTATAAACAAATCTAGGAAAACACCAACATTGACAATGCTGTATTATAATATGGTTTTACAAGGCTTCTGGGAAATTTTCCATGTCAGAGATTTTTCCATCTATTTTCAAAATCCAAAAAAGACATTTCTGAAGTGAAGGGGTGCACATTGTTTCAAGTCAACAGCATCTTTAACAAGCCAAACCCCACACATAATGCCGGATTTCTGTTCTGTTCTTCTTTCAGCACTAGCATACTGGCATTTCTTTGAACGCAACAAAACACTAAGAAACATGAAGAGAGATTTTTTTTTCTGTAAGTCTGTAGGGATTTCAGCAAACTATTCTTATGACATCTAAATAGCCTCTGTGTCTTTTATCTGCTTGAAGAGGTAAGATGAAAGACAAGAGTCTATTCATAAGATTTAATACTAATGGTTATTTAGCTTTCAGCATCATCAATAACAAGTCCCATTAGTCCACTGTGTTTCATGCTTACTGCATATGTGACACAGTTATTTCATAGTTAAAGCAGCAGCATTCCTCAGTTCTACTGCAAGCTACAATTCATCAAACGCCAGTGATATGAGTAATGTATGAGTGCACCTAGAAAAAAAACTTTTCAAGCCACATGCAAACTCTACTTACTGAACTTTTATCATTTAATTGCAGGCAAGGAATATTTAAATACCCACAAGATCCATCCTTCTGAAGTTTAAACACTTAAGATTACTGTGAAGACTGATACATAAACATTGGTATATGCTTTTTTGAAAGTCAAGTGTCAAACATTCATGTATGCTTATTTGAAATTCAAACCCAAACTATATCAGAATGCAAAGTTTTCTAAGAAGAAACAGAGAAGAACCCACATATCCCTCAGTGCAGGCAGATTCTAATGTGCTTTTTGTGGTTTTTGCTTACATGTTTAAAGGAGACTTGAAAACAGCAAGAAATAAATTTGCTGATGTAATTTAAGAGACTGAATTCATGATTATGTAATTTAATGCCTCCTATTTAATTACTCTGTATTACAATCAGTGCTGTATTGAAAACAAATTGAAAAATGAGGTTTAAACTAAGCTTTTAAAAACTAAGTCTGTGACAGAAAGTTTTTTCTTCTATTCATATTTCTCTAGTTACAAGCTAGAAGAAGACATACAAACAATACCTACCTCATCTTATCTAAGATGACAAAGCCTATCCCTGAATTTATAACAAATATGCACCTACTTGTCGGCTACCTTCTTTATCAGTTGAAATTCCACAGTGAAATTGGCAGATGTTCAAATACTATGTTAGTGAGAGTTAAATATATTTTAAAACTACAAAACAGTACATTTCTTTAAAGCATAAAATGCAATAGGAGACCACAGAAACTACAGCTTAAGGGTAAAATTTCAAAAAATTGCTTTTCCTAGAGTTAATGCTATTAAATTAAAGTACATGTTAGTACATAATTCCTTTTTGTCCACAGAATCATTAGGAGCTTTTCCTGCTGAACTGTATAAATTAGTACCAACATGACAAATCTTTGTTAGAAGATAATGAGAGTTCTTTTAATATTTCCAACACCTCACCCTCCTGAGCTTGGGTGAAAGAATAACTTACCCTTGGAATGTCTCTCTTGGCAATGAGAATAAAATGGTAACCTAATCCTAATCCTAAAGGGGACCATACTGGTAGCTTTGAGTCACTATCTAAAGTGAGTTAAAGTTTGTATTCTGGTGTATCTGGTAGCTTCAGCCCCAGGAGGGTGAACCATAGAACCCTTTTGAGCTGCGCATTTTACAGAAAGCTGAGGCACAGAGTGGAGAAAGGATCGTGCTGTTCTTAGTTTCATCTTGATACAAGCATGGAATAGGGCAGGGACGTGTATCCCAGCTGGGGAGCTCATATATGTTCCAGGGTCCGTTGGTTCAGACAAAGAATCCCAAGGACCACACAATCTGATGCCACACAAGTCTATGAACCTATGAACACATGTATACATATTACAAACACAGGCTAATTTTCCTCGAGTAATGTTAACGCCTCCTATACTTTTCAAAAACATCATGAACTGCTGAATTATGCAATTATTCCTTTTTAAGCAAGATCAGATAACATAACAGTTATTTCCTTATTACATTACACAGGCTGTTAACATAAGAGGCCTGATTCTGCAAACACTGAGTCATGGGCACACACCTACCTAACCCTGTAGCTCCCCATTGAGCTTTTGACGTTTGGGACCTGATACTGCAGCAAGTACCAACAAGTGCCACTGAAAAGAAACTTATCACACAGGGAGATGGGATTTTCAGAATAATGTACCTAACTGATTTTCAAAACTCATCTGAAATGTTAATAGACTTACTGTCTCTAGATTCTTACCACCTTTCCTTGCAGAATTTGCCTGAGGCATGACTGGAAAGCATTCATCATGATTAAAATCTGCAATTCGTTTCTTGTTCTCCTGCTTCCTTCCTGGGAGATGGTATTTGCTGTGCAATGTCTTTTTTTCAGAACAACTTGTAAAACTATATGTATTTTGGATTGATTTTTTTTTTTTTAGTTAAGACAGAAGGAGAGTGAGTAGGTGGAAGAATGGGCAGAAAAGTGAGGTCAGGCAAGGAGAAGAATATCTTATTTTCTGTTTGCTAGTGATGTCCCAAATCTTTCCAAAGGTAAGACTAAATCCTTGTAAATTTTTCTGAGTCCACTTCTCTGAAATGTTCTTTGTTTTAAGCTGCCATCCCAGTCAATTCATCACGTCAGGCTTCTATGCCAGCCCAGCCTCACACACCGCTTAAGAGAATTCAAGCTTTCCGTCATTTTGAGAGTCTCCAAGATGTTGGGATACATCCTACAACTCAGTTCTGGGAAGAAGGCTTAAAAGATGTATCCATTATGAAATTAATCCTACCAGCTACAGTCAGTCAAAGGAACTGTAAAAAGGCATATTTATGGGACCAGGAGATCCAGATCTCCAAAAGCAGTACTTTCTGGCAAAGTCCCGACAGTCTCAAATGAGTCCCAGAATGAAACAACATATTTTCTGATGAATCAGCTTTCATCATGGTATAAATCCATACTAAAGTTTTTTAATGTTTTGCCACACACTTTCTTACTAGGTAGGATTCAACAATACCTCAGACCTGATGCAGAAGGACTAAAATATGCACAACTGTTTCTACAGAGCATATAACACACAATATCTGAGGAGTCTGATGGAACAGTTTCTAAGCAATAAACAGCTTATATCCAGCATCCAAAAACATCCATAATTCCCATTACCAGGGGGATTAGCTGTTTTTCAATGACAACTATGCCACAGAATCACTCTGCCATATCCTTAGTGCCTTTAGTAATAAAGAACGTGCGACTTTCCATGGCCACCCTTAGGTTTCAGCATCTCACTCACAGTTCTGCATCAATTCATGAGGAGGTACAGAATAAAAAGGGGCCAAAGGGGCTAAAGCTGATTTGGGAATAGATACTCTATGCCACAAACAGAAAGAGGTTAAAACCAGTCCTGTTACAAGCAGGTTGACTGTGTCAGGCAGTCAGGAAATGGCAGTTGCACTGCAAGACCTGAGGCTGCCTGATGGGTGCACTGTGGCAGCCTGTGAAAGCAGCTCCTACACATAGGTGGGGACAGCTCCTCACAAGAACTCAGGCCCTGCCTCTCTGTATTACTTTCCACCAGAAGTAGAGGTTTTGTAACGAGGATCTGGAGGTGTGATGTGCTTTGAAGCATACGATTTTGATCAACATGGACTTGGCCTTGAAGACCAAGCACATCCATCCTCGTGTGCAAACCTCCTTGCTCCCCGTGCTGATACTGATTCAGGTGGACTGAGCCTGCTATCCAAACACATCCCCAGGTAATCCACATTCAGGCTGGCATCACAGGTTACAGTTACCCCGAAATGCCAAGTGAGTATGCTTCAGTGCATCCTTTCCAGTTTATTCCGATTCATTTTACAAGCAAATGCATTAGGTAGCCTTCAGAGACAATGACCAGATTCTTACTGTCTTGAATTAAAGACTAGAGGTATTAGTGCAAGGCCAAATCACGTGTCTTCTCTGGGCTTTCAGGAGCCCACACTGCTCTGGCTTGTCTGTTTAATTTAAAGTGCTTCAGACTACCTTAAGTAGCAGAGACTAAAGGGGTGGCCTTGCCTCACACATCTGTGCAACAGAAAGCAATGCTGCTGTGACCACAACAGACTTTCAGATGAATTCCTCATAGGAGAGGCTTTCGCTGTCTAAACCAAGTTCAATGTACTTGCAGAATAGGTACCTTGAAAGATGTCAGAGAGCATGTTTCTTTCTTTTCAGGTTATAATGTCATCAGATCAAATGGAAAAATAAAATAATTTCCTTGTCTACATGGTAAAAGATAATCCAGCATTTTTTAAATAGCCTAGTATTTTGGTGTCAGATCTCTCGGTTATTTAGGGGATTTACCTGTCTGGAGAGCTTTCTTTAAAGCACACAGAAACATCAGAGTGCCCTTTGGTTTAAAGTATCTAAAAGCTTTTGAACAGAATTCAATGTTAAACTGCTGACACAAAACATACACATTTCTGTTGGAGAAGATAGATGAAGAAAAAATGTGCATTCCATCTGAACTGAGAGGTTACAAGATTAATGACAGAGCCTTCTGGGAGGGATATTAATTTCAGCCTTGGACTTGATTCTTGCAAAATTTGATGTGTTGCACCTCTGTCACAAAGTATTACTGCACTAGAAGAGCACAGCTCTCAAACATCATCTTCCTGCCTTCAGTTTCAGGCAGTCTTTAGTTCCATTGGGCCCAAGGCTATGCAGACTTGGAAGGTCTGGGTAGAAAATGTTAATCTAACCAGATTCTAGGGAGCAGATGGGCAAGTTCTGATGACCTGCACAGTCCCTGTGGCTGAGGAGATGCATCACAATACTGCAATGGCTGAAAGTCCAAGTGTAAAATCTTGTCCTTACCAGGTAAGCAGTGATAAATGTTTGAATGACTAATCTCATTGATCTCTTCTAGAACCACAGGAAAAGAAATTTAAAAAGAAAGAGGTTAAAACAACTGATACACAAATAATAAAAAATAATTCATGTCTGGGTCTAAAAGTATACTGCTTGTAGTCAGACTCAATTTTAGTTCAAAAGCTTTCTGTCCAAGTAAGATTAATAGCTGTGGCTCCAATTACTAATTAAATTTTTAAAAAACCCACAACCATACTTTTCATACTTGGTATGAAAATGTGTGAAAATGTGTTCCTCATGGAATCCATAAGCATATGTTTAATCATTTGAAAATGAGACAATGCATGTATTTCCTAACATTAATTCAATTTCAAGAACGAATACTGAACATTCTGTATTGTCATTCCTTTTTTAAAAATAGCTAAAATTAACTTATAAGTTTACCCATTACATAAAGCATATTAAATGAGAGGCATTGAAAGTACTTGATAACTCATTAATCTAAATTGAAGGGCCCAAGATCAAAGTCCCTGACTGAGATGACTGTGCTGCACAGTAGATATCTGCAGTCATTGGCACTGCTTCCCCTACCAGAACACTAAAGCTGGAGCAGCCTGGAAAGGAACTCAGGGCAGCAACACAAAAGCGACGGGGGCTGTTCACTGGGCAACACCTTTCCAAAATACACCAAAATCTTCCAGCTCATGCACTTTCCTACTATAATCCAGACCACTTCCAGGCAGGGCGTTTGGCTCTCCTCTTCCATGAACCATGCTCACATGTTCAGCTGGATGTTTCATATCAACAACAGTTCTGCTAGGAACCCAGCTGGAGCACTTCCTTTGACCTATGGGGACGGTGGGTGGGGTGAGGTAGTCACTGCCCCTGTTGACTTCTGCACCATCTTCTCCAGTCTAGTTAGAAAGAACCAGGTTCCAGTCTTGTAAGTCTGCCTGCAGCTCTCCTTCACTGTGTGAGCACCTCTGCTCTGAATAAATCAGACTGCTGCTCTGCAAAACTCAGCATGCAACTTCCCAAAAGACAGGGCCAGTTAAGTCTGGGCAGATTTTTTTGCTTTTCTTCCAGCATCAATGATAATATTGGGAAAAGAAAAGCCCTCAATTGAAATATATGTATCTGGATAACCAAATCCACTGCAATCCCATTCAGGGGCCATTACTAAGTGGTAAAATTTGAATTTTAGGTGTGTAAGTCAAAGGCAAAAAAGGCAGAGATACAACCACCTTGGGAGCACAGCAAACTGCTCTCTCTTTTCTGAATACAGTATGAGTATTAAATGGTATCTCCATACAGTTAATAAATGACTGGGACCTTCGTTTACACTGTACAGGGAACAGACCTGGATATACTCGCTGATTAAATAAAATTGCAGCCTACCATTTAAACTGTATTTTCCTAAGTTGGTGACTTTTCCCATCTGGTGGTATCAGAGACTGGATTTACCCTGAAAAACCACCAGACTCTTATGCAAATTGTGAAAGTATTGTGGAAATAAGGAACTATCCCAAAAATAAAAATTCCATTGCAGTATATCAACTTTCAGAAAACACAGCCAACTTAAACCCTGTATTTTTATGCTTCATCTGTTTTTATTAAGAGGAATACTATGGCTGCCATAATTATTAAAAATAAAGGGTAAAAACATGTCTGCTGGCGACATTGTATAGTCATATTCACTGCTTACAAACCTAATCAATTTTTGTGGGAGGCTGAGACAAGAAAGAAAATAAAAACTCGAAGCAATGCAATAATTTGGGTTTTCCCAAGTAGAATTCCAGAGACGAGAAGAATTTCAAGTTAGGTGTACTCCCCACAGCTATTTGATTTTTCTTTCATACTCTAATTCTATTGGTAATCTTCTAAGAATCTGTATTAAATAATATTTTCTGGTTAAAATAACTTCAGATTTTTCTGAATGGAGAATTCTGAAGACAAAATTTGAAGCAAGACAAAACCAGAGACATTCCGGCTCAGCTATTTAATTAGCTGACAATAACCTTATGTGTTTATAACTAATCTGTCCAACTGTATCAAAGTTTCTCGGGAAATTTTATACTATAGCTGTGCATTCATGCAGAATAAAGATCCTTTTTCTTTCACTGTCATGGCAGTTAAGTCTCAATTGAAATAGGTTTTGAGGAGCAGACAACCCCATTAATCCTAGCTATTTTAATCTGGTGACTGATGAAAAGATTCAAAAAAGGATCTGGTTGTTAGTCAATCAAACAATTTTTAACTGAACTTTGAATACACATTTTTGTGCACCAGAAGACAGTTAATGCCTAATAAATATTAAAGGTGTTGGCAATACTGCCACTTCCACTTTTTCCCCAGGCAGGTGGGAAAGTAAACATGAGCAAGTCTTTGAAGAAACTGCTGATGCATGATAGGTTTACAAAGCAGAGCCCTGTATAAATTCCTTATTGAATGCTTCAGACATGAGCAGTTGCTGCCTCATACCTAATGTAAACTGAAAGTTTACAACTGAAGGTAAGTCTGTGGTGAGAAAAATATCCTTCAGCTACACCATCCAATTCAAGCATGCAACAAAAATAGTGCTGCTGATGTAAGCAACATCTTATAGTAATAGATGGAGATGATCCATCTGTACTCTCCCCCTCCTTAGAATCATAGTCCAACCACTAACCCAGCACTGCCAAGTCCACCACTAAATCATGTCTCTAAGCACCACATCCACATGTTTTTTGAATATTTTCAAGGACAGATTCCACTGCTTCCCTGGGCAGCCTGTTCCAATGCTTGACCACCCCTTCAGTGAAAATTTTTTTCCTAATATCCAATCTAAACCTCCCTCGGTGCAACTTGAGGCTGTTTCCTCTTGTCCTATTGCACATAATGTGGTTCATCAGCTTCTTTGGAGGTGTTTTCAGTATGCTCAGGACTTCCTCTGTTTTCAGTCTCACTCAGTCTCACACAGGCTACAGAGTATCTTGTCTCTGTGCTGACTACAGGCTGAAGAAGAGATGGCAGCTAGCAAAGACACTGCCTGGGAAGAAGGGAGGTTGCAGATGGCTGGATTCAGGGAAAGACAGAAAAGAACAGGAATTTACCCGTCCCTTTCACTAATGAGATGCATTTACCATTTGCTAATGGCCTGCAAAACAATATAACTTCTTTTTCAGTTGGAAGATCATACTCTTAAATTTGTTTCTTCTGGTCTGCATCTACCTCATCTCTTTCTGGAAGTGGACTTAACTAAAGTAATCCTTGCTTTTGTCACTGAAGTGACACCTCAGTAATCACATTTCAAACCAACTCAGAACAAGCTGATATTATTGGAACAGCAGCACCTTAGGTAAGTTTAAGCTATCAATTTCCTTTTGGAAAGCCTTCTATTCTCATATGGCAATATGGAGTTTTTTCTTAGTTTTTCATAAATGAAGAGTTACTTTGAAACAGAGGTTCATGGAAACTAAATACCCAAGTGACTGTGCAGCCATGAAATACATTGCTTAAAATTATTCCTCAGATGGTTCAGAAGTGACATTTTTCTTTCCCAGTTAGAAAGTAGTTGACACATTATGCTTCTTCATTTAATTAAAGCACTAATACTGATGCTTATATACTTATCCAAAAACTGAAAAAAAAAAAAAAATTCACAGGAAACATGACAGTGCTTTTGTAAAGAAAAGTATATCTCTCTTTCATACCCGAAGTACTGTTTCGTTTCCAGCTCCTTTCAAATCATCTTCCTTCCCAATGATTCTCTGTAGCTGTATTTGTTGAAACATGAAAAAAGAACGGGAAAATTACAAATGTGATCTTACAAGAGTCTTCTTTTTCAGAAACATGCTTTAATTGCACCTTTTCTTAATTATACATTTCTGCAAGGTTCTCTAGTCATGACAAAATATTTGCAAATCCTTAAGGACATCTTGCTATTCCGACACACTTTTTCCCGGGAATGTCTTATCTACTGTGGTTAATAAAGCCAAGCAGAACATGAATCCATCTCTTGCAATCCAGCGCTTACTCTATTTTTAGAAGAGATTTTCTTGCACTAGAAGCTTAGCATTCACTTCATAAGATTTTGAAACTCAAGGGTATAACATCAAGGATCATTTGGGAAATAAAAATTATCCTGATTTTCATGCTGTCCTTCTAGATAGGTTTACATAGTTCTGCTACAGACATGATCTTCTAGACATGAAAAACATATGTGTTCAAACGAGGTACTATACAACTGACAACAAAGAATAATTTAATTACGAAAACATTTTTTTTTCAGAACCAGCATTAGGCAAGATGTGGTTTGAGTTTCCCCTCCATCCCAAAAATAAATTAGTCTTGAATGTATTAGCCAAGAAGATTTCTAGAATTACTGCGATGACTCACATCTAAAACTGTAACTTCCATATCCCAAATAGAACTTTAAGATAATACAGAAAGTGAATTAATTTGCAGTAACTCCAGTCTATCTGAGCTACAAGGTTTCTTTGACTGTATTTCAGCTCGAGGTCAACACAGCCCCAAGAATGAGTGATTTAATATAGCACAAAGTATACCTACCTTTAAGACATTTGCATGAATCCTCAAAAGGACAGCAAAAATGAAAGAACAAGGGACTTATTACATTTCAGGTATAGATAAAGACTTACACTGATCACTCTGGATTTGAAGACGTTAGAAAAGATACATTTGAAGCTCAGGGTTTTCAAAGCTGTTGGTTTGCTTCTCAAACATTTCTGAGTGATTACTCACCCTGCCCACGAAAACTGGGAAAAAATCCATTACCAAATTTGCATAGCCATTATTCTGGAGAGTTTTCAAATCTCTCCTTAAGGCTTTGGTGTTTTTTTGTTTATTTGGCGTTATTTGTGTGTTCAGGGTTTTTTTGTTGTTGTTTTGTTTTGATCTGTTATGTTTTGTTCAGAGAAGCAATACCAGCTTGTGAATATTGAGTAAGGGAAAACCTGCTGTTTGTGTTGCCAAATGTCTTCCCCTTGACCTTCAGATTTTGACTAATTCACCTGTTCTGGGTTGGTTTGTTTTTTTTGTAATATCAGAAGTTTTTTAGTTTCTCAGGATAGTTACTTTCTATTTTTAGTTTTGAATGCCATGTCCTGATAGTATCTATCAAAAGAACTATTGTAAACAAGGCAATTTAACAGTACTCATTCTTCCAAGTTCCTCCAAATTATTTTTATTTTTATCTACAAAAGAGTTGACTAGGACAGTAAATGTATTATGAATTTCTTCACAGCAAAACAGCATTATAGAGCTCTGGATAAAAACACAACTATATATCCATATTCTCACTGAAAGATCACATTTTTTCTTACTTGAAAAATCCATCTTTTGCTCATAATAAGAAATAAAACTGCAAATACTTTTCAAACCAGAGAATTTTTTTTCTTTTGGATTTTAAAGAACTCTTAAAAAAGTCTGCAGAGACTACTTAAGAGCACAGACACATGGCATAATTTTTTTTCACAAGCGTTCTAAAAGATTTAGTTTATTGTTTTCTTAACACTACATGTAAATTTTTATAGTACTTGAAACTATTTCCAGAAGTTTTTTTCCAGCACAGTGCAGCAACTACTCACAGAGGGAGAAGAATTCTGCCCTGGAGAAATGGACTCCTCCATGTAACATTATTGTATTTATTATATCTGTTCAGCACTCGAGATACTAGTGGCTAATTCAAAGATAATGAGACCTATTATGCACAACTGAAGCCTCTTTACTAAAAACATACTAAGAAGTAATCTGTTCTGAACAAGACAAGATCTGGCAGAAAGGCTATGTCAGTCTTCAGAAAAGGGGTGATTTTGCATTTCCAGTTGTTTGAGAGAGATCAGTACTTGTGGATGCTCCAGGACTACAGAAGTGCCCTGTACCAAACCACCACAACTGCTGAGTGTTGGGTGCTGGTTCATTCAGCTTGAGATGAAGCTCTGCGAGTTTTTTGTGGTATCTGCTCTCCAGGACAAGCATATGAGACAGTCTATTTAGAAAGTTTAAATCACATAACTCTTGCATGTGCCATCAGAGGTACTCTATCTCCATTCCTAACAGTTTTGAACTGTCATTAATTTTACTTAGACATCTTTAATCAGGACAGAGTTAGGGAAATTCCTTACTTGCTGGGGATTTTGGGAACTTTGGTAGCCTTATTCTTGGTGGGAGGTCTCAGATTAATGTGCATGGGTTATTATGTGTTTGGAAATCCCCCTCACCAAGTCTCAAGTGAATGTCTTGGAAGTGCAGAGTTCACAGAAGTATCTCACTGTCCTCACAAAGATGCAGATAATGTGGCTCTGAGAAATGATTTTGCACTCTGGCAGGGGCTGATGAAAGGATGGCAACCAGCAAATGTGCACATGCCATTTCTACCTCATCTTCTTTACCCTGGAGTTGCAGGGGAAAGCAACAAACGTTCTGGGCCCTACTGAGATGTCTCTTGTATTGTGACTGTTCACCACTGAAACATGAATGAAGCAGAAATACACTGGTTTGAATACAAAGAAATAGGAAGGAGAAAGAATAACAGTATCCCTGTGAAGGGAGAGACTCTTAACTCCTACTGGAAGTGAAGAAAACGTGCACAAAAATGGAAAGGCTATAGGGGCCATGACAAACTCCCTTGCTGAAAACATGGGATTGCATTCAAGATCTCCTTTCCTGAATATTCACAGAATCACAGACTATTCTGAGCTGGAAGGGACCCACAAGGATCATCGAGTCCCATACAGGGACTGAACCCATGATCTTGGCATTATTACAACCAAGTTTTAACCAACTGAGCTAATCTCAGGGTCATATTCATTTATGTTAGCAAAGAGCACTGGGAAATTCTGCATCTCACACTCCTTCAGTGTCTGATCTATACAGGTTTGAACAGCCCATATCCATCATGTGCTGCAGGCAAGGCACTGCGGACTCTGCTTGTCACCCTTCTCAACTTTCCTGAATGATCCACGGGACACATATTGTGCCTGTTCATCCAGCAGCATATGAGAATTGAGATATACACAATTCCAAGAATGATGGACATTTTGCAAAAAAAAAAAGCCATGTTCTTACCTCAAAGAATTTACAGTCTAGATCAACAGATAATGTAGACATGTATAGATGTCTAATAATGGATGGCAAGTAGGGAGAAGAGGTCACAAAGCAAGAGAATGAAGCAGCACTGACACTCCTTTTTCCGTTGTATCCTGCTTCCATGCACTGACTCCTAATTACTGTTTCTTCCCTATGCTATTCCACTGCCCATTCTTTACATATGTTTCCTGACATCATTGTCAAATATAGTGAGGAAATAACCAAGAATAGTTCAAATGTATTTTCCTAAGATGCCAACTGGGACAAGACAAACGACAGATTAGCTACACAATTTATGACTTTATTAGCCATCCAGAAGCTTTCTATGATGCATGCAGAACTACAGCATACAGATTAACATACATACATTTTCCAGGTTCTTACATTCCAAAGATTTTATTTTTAAATTCAATCTAGAAAAATAAAGTTTTGCTTGAAAGTAGTCCCCTCTATAAATGGTAAGTAAACAGTCATGAGAGAAAACTCATCTTCTGATTAACTTCCATCCTGTGGGACTTCTTTGAGTTTAATGATACTTGTGAGTTGACAGAGTAATTTATGTGGTCTTTTTTATCACTCTGTATTAATTTATCAATACAGCCCATAAAGGAAATGCAAAGTAACAATCTATCTAACTAGAATAATTTTCATTTGACTGGATTGCTGCTACAGAAATCAAATTATTTTTAATGATTTGTAGAATGTTTTCACCTCTACATTGGATAACCTTCTGTTGTTTATACTGGCTGATTCAATTAGAATTACCTGAAATGGATAATGGATATTAAATATATGACACACTGCACACCTCCCCAAGAGAGCTGAGCTGTGTTTCTGTATGAATCCCCTCATTTGTTTAACTGACACAGTCGCTATTTAAAGGGAGCGCTGCTAACATGGCATTTTGGTGCAGAGGCGCTACAAGCTGAACATGTTCACTTGTGTTCAAGGAGTTACTTTCCTCTGTAACATATCGCTTTGTACATGAATAATCCAGCCATAATAGACATATTTTGGTGATCAGGGCACTGCTAGTCTAATAACAATTCACTAGGATTGCACCAGGTTTAGTAGGTTAAAAATACAAGCTTTACTAGAATTTGATTTCTTTCAAAGTAGCAGAATAACTAACATTTTAACAGAGCAAATTCTTCAAAATTAAAAGATTTTGCATAGCAACAAGCAAGTGTAGAGTTGTGCTGGTTTTGGCTGGGGTAGAGCTAATTTTCTTCACAGTGGCTGGTGTTGGACTGTGTCTTTGATTTGTGCTGAACACGGGATTGATAATATAGAGATGTTTTTGTTAATGCTGAGTAGGGCTTACACAGAGCCAAAGCATTTTCTGCCTTTCATACTGCCACAGTAGTGAGGACGTTGGGGTGCATGGAAGCTGGGGGGAGACACAGCCAGGGCAGGTGACCTCAACTGACCAAAGGGATATTCCAGACCATATGACATCATGCTCAGTGAGGAGAGGAAGGAGGGGACATTTGGAATGAGGGCATTTTGTCTTCCTAAGTCACCATTATCCATGATAGGGCCCTGCTCGCCTGGAGATGGCTGAACAATTGACTGTCCATGGGAAGCAGTGAATTAATTCCTTGTTTTGCTTTGTGTGTGTGTTTCCCTTTTGTTTTCCCTATTGAACTCTTTATCTCAATCCATGAGTTTTCTGACTTTTACCCTTCTGATTCTCTCCCCCAATCCTGCTGGTGGGGCAGTGAGTGAGTGGCTGCTTGGGCTTGGCTGCTTGGCTTGGCTGCTGGCTGGGGTTAACCCATGACAAGGGGATCTGCAGGCTCAGTTAGGGGCTTCTGGGAACACTGCCTTGGAAAATCATCTAATTTCAAGCATTATTTTCAAAGAGTACTACTAAATCTAAAAGTATTTTTAGATTTTATAATATATTTGAAGTATGACTCATCAATCAACCTTGTTAAGAGACAATTCACCAAAAAAATGGTGATCAGTGCAAAACACATGCCAACATTTCTTGTATCATTAATTTGGAGTTTAAGGCTATGAAAGTGCACTTATATAAGTTTTTGCTTATTTCTCGATCAACAGGTGCGCCTTTATAAGTTTTAGATTCTATGGTTCTATAGAGTTGTGCATTAATGATCACCTTTAACTTTATCCTAGTGACAGAAAATAATTGGAATTGTAGTAGTAGCCATGTCAGCTTTTTGTAAAACTGTCTGTCCAGTCACCTCCAATATTAATGAAGGATCTGAATTAAGCTGTGGGAGTCTATTAAAACCTACACTTGTTAATTCTGCATTCAACTTTTGACAACCAGTACTTAGTTAACAGTCTCTTGTTAAATATTTAGAAGTTGAAAAATCTATATAATTAAGCTTACTCTTCTTTAAAACATTAGGGCAAAATTTTCTGTGTTTTTTAAGTATCTGCCTTTCTCCATCATAGTTTATATAAAATAAGGAAAAAATCTGTAGTTTCTCTTCAAAGTGTGAGTTGGTAAAAACCATTTTGCAACAGCAAACAAAATTAATAAAAAATGAGGTAGGACGGTGAATTAAAGAAATTATTCAACATATTTAGAAAATAAAAGACTTCCAGATTATTATTTAAATTAGCTCATGGGATTAAGTGATCTACACAAACTCCTGCTTTCCTAGTAGCAGATTTTTAGATACAATTCAAGGCAACATTTACAAAAGTGGATTCAAATATGGTAAGAACTTCTATAGCAACACTTTGCATGTACTTCTTTCATATAAAATACTTTAATAAGTATGTGATCATAGATTGGACTGAAAAATGGGCTTGATGATTTTAATCAATCTTCATTTGGCCAATATAACCCATGGAGCTATTTAAATGCTTCAGAGCGAATATACATATAAATATACCTACCTTAAAGAATTCTTTTTTTTCAACTCGCTCATTGCCATCTGTATCCAACATTTTAAAGGCAATCTGAAGTCCAGTCTGGGGTTCTGCAATAAATTGCAAAATAGCTTTATTGAAAATACACACAGAGATGCTTACACTAGTACTCCAATAATGATTGCAAAACCAATAATGACTGCAAAATAAATATTGCCTATGGTTCAGTTCTCCATGCATGCATGGTATTTCCAGTGAACCATACATACCTCTTTCAATATCAGCAAACTTTTTAAACAGCTTTTAACTATCATTTAAAGGGATAATTAATGCAATGGGAAAGTAAGAAATGCCAGCAGTGCCTAAGTACAGCCATAAACATCCATCTGTATCTCCTACTGTCCTGGCCTAAATATATTCTCTAGGGATGTCTCCATAATCCCATGCTGCTTCTGCAGTCTAGCTCTTGCTTGTTTATTAGAGCTCCTTTTCAGGTGAGAAGAGTGGAAATTGCCTTAAGAAACCAATAACCATCCCCAAGCTGTGTGGAAGAGCTAGTGTACTCCTCAGGTACTTGCTGCATGGATGATGATATGCCACTATCCACAGTCTTCTCCAGCAGACAGACCGATGTTGTAAGGGCAGCCAAGCTCTCTTGGCTCCTGCTCCTGCTGTGTTAGCCCCAAGCCTTTTCTCCCTTCCTCCCTAAACAATGTTCTCCAATATTACTGAGATGTAATAAACTACTCTTTCCAGCCTTTTTTGACAAAAGAGTGTTTTGTATGACTCCCATCAAGCTGATTTTTCTCAGGAATTTTACACAATTCTACCCTCCATTTCCTTCACCGAGTGGATGTTTCTTTTCAACAGAAAAATGTAATGACTTCTGAGTCTTGCTATAAAAACACAGTGTGTTTGGAGCAACTTCCCATGATTTCCTGGTCTTACTTCACTTACAGGAGACAGCCTCACTCATTAGTGAGCCCACACAGGAGCAGCATGCTGCTGAAAATGTAGTTACAGTTCACTGCAGTAGCAAGCTCTTACCCAGTAATTTCTGGGGCAGGTGAATTAATTCCACAATCCACTCATGTCAAGCATTAATATGAAAGCCATGGACTTACCATCTCTGGAATATATTCATGTTTCCAAGAACAATGTTGGACCCATGAGGGCAGTATCGCTAAAAAACTCTTAATGCCTTCAGAGTTTTGCTTTTGGAAATATATTCTTTTAGTTCCATTCTGTAAAGTTTTAAGTCTGGCGCTTTTTTTAAGAATGTTTCTGCAAAGGTAACAAGCTGAAGAAATATCCCATTCCTTTTAAGTCATAACAAGATGGTTAAAGAAAGTACTATTTTTACATTTTAGAAATAACTACATCTTCAGCAGTCAACTAACATTCTATGTGGATCAATCTTGTGATGCAGGGATATATTATAAATACCACTGCAATCTGCACAGCAGAGCCCTTCCCCAGAAACTGGGTTGTAATAATCAAAACTGGCTAAAACTGCCACATGCTAAATTTGTGTTACTAGTACAAAAGCAAGAAAAGGCTATCCTATAGCATATTTAGAGAATAAAAGTAATTGATGTATTTAATAGTAATTCATACCATCTGTGCTCCAATTTTCAGATAAGAGAGCTGTTACTGAAAATACAGGACCTAAAGCTGCTTATACAGAGATGACATACTTATCTGATATGATGTAACCCCAGAGGTATGTGTTCGTAAAATAAGCATAGTTCAAAGACTACCACAGATATATTTGTATTTAATTAGAATCAGGCAAAATTCCAAAATCTGAACAGAAGAGCTTCATCTTGGCTGTGAGTGCAGGTTAGACCTAGGTGCTTCCTCTCCAGCTATTCCTGTGTTGAGCAAGCTGTCAATTTGTGTGACTGGCTAATTGAAATGAAGCTTTGAGTAAAGGTGACAACTTCAATTCCTGGACTTCTTCACCAGACAGGGCTCCATTAACCTATTGCTAGAAATGAAATTCAAGACAGCACTGGAAGAAAAAAGATAGCAATGATACAAGGCACGTAGAAAAGAGAAAAGAAGGTCACAGGGCCAAAAAAATAAAATCTTTGTCTGCCACAAAATTACATTTTTCAAGTTCAGTGTTGTTACAGACACTGCTTTTGTATGACAGGCAGCATGGTCTTGTCAGCAGTGTCCTGGAACCAGGAGTCTGGTGACTCTTTTCCTGCTTCCCTATTGCTCTGTTGGTGACTTAGAAGAAGTAATTTAAATATTAATGCCTGCTTTAAGAAATCTCACATTAATTCTCACTAATAAGAGAGCCAGTTTATGTAACTTGGGGCTGACTGACATGGGATACTTGTTAGGCAAAGAGAAAGGCACTAACACTTGTTGACATTTGCTTTCAAATTGATCAGTATGATAACCCTGTGTGTAACCCAAGCAGCAACATTAGCACTGCATTTTTATCCAGCATCAAAAACTGCCTTGTTTTTGCAGTTCAATATATTTCTATAGAAATTCTGTGAAAAATGGTGTTACTTGATTGTCTGGAGAAGTGGAACAACTTGCTGTGATACTGCTTCAATTTTCTAATTGTTTCAGCCAATAATTCATCATGAATTCACTTTCAGCTGCCATAAATTTTTAAAGAAATAGAATCACTGGCACCTATTTCTGCAACTTTAAGGTGTTCTTCTGAAGTTATAATTTGGCTGTCATGGTTGTCCTCTTCTAACATAAACCCACCTTTTTTGAGTTGCAACAAATATTTTTAAATCAGTATTCTAACTGGGCTAAACACTTATTTCTGATTTTAAAAGCCACTTGAACACATGGTATAACTCGGGTTCAAGTAGGGTGTAGCATGGGACAGACACCACTGCTGAAGCAGCATATTTGTATGTTAAATAGGTTATCTTAACGCATATATATATACACATATATATAATTTAATACTGTGTACTAGCTGAAGTTGTCTAAGAGATTACCCATCCTTCACGCCGCGTTAATAGGAACTAATGCAGTTCTGCTGACAAATGAGGTAAGCTGCAAAAAACCTACCGAAACTGTGCATTATCAGGAAGGCTGGATATACTCTCTCCACTCGCTGGAGACCAACATTATTTGTTCATATTACACTGTGACAGGGTAGGTTTTCAGTGCAAGCAAAGTTTGTCCATTTGTTCAATGCCTCAGCCATGGACCTCATGGCCATAGAAGTGATGAAGGTCAAGCATCTACAGTCCATCAGGTGAAAGTGACTGCTTCCTTCTCTCCTTTCCCCATCTACTGATACAATAAAACTAAATGCCTGGTTTTGTCCCTTGCTGAAAATGTTAGACCTGTATAAGTCAGTCGAACAAGACTGCACATGTGGATTATTCCATGGACGTGCATGTGAACTACTTCACTGCTAGTCTATGTGTAATGTTCATTCACACATCTCAAATCTTGGTATTTTTCAGCATCACCTACACTTCATCATAACAAGCATGGTACCGGGTGAGGAAACCCAGAAAATCCGAGATCACTTCTCTGCACAACAAAAAAATGCCTGCTGTTTGCAGAGAAACCAAGTACCAAAATGTCTGATGGAGAAAAAGAAAGGAAACAAAGGAGGAGGGGCAGAAACACATGTGAAATATTTGGAGGAAATAAAGTCAAGAGGAATAGAGGATAAGAAAAAGGATTAAAAAAGCCAAACTAAAAGACACCGGACAATTCTGCTGTTTATGTGTTGCATCAATTGCATACCTGAAAACAAAAATAGTAGGCAGCAACCTTTGAGACACTACAACGGTTTTTTATGCCACTGCACAAGCTACAGTGTTAATGTCTCATTGTCCAAAATGACTAAAACTACTATCCAGAAGGCAAATTATTTATCTTCCATCTCTGTTCTTCCTCCCCTTATGTGGTTTCAGAACCAATGTCTCCTCTCTCTCAAAGTCTTTTGAAAGGCTTTTCTGATCCCACGATGGAGATTTTTAAAGTATTGCTAGGGACCAGTGATGACACTATGGAACTAAGACCCAATCAGTTAAAGTTATATGCATTTATATTAATGCATTAACAATCTCTATATAGTAGTTTTTTACATTTGACTATAACGCAGACCACTGATGACACTACGGAACTAAGTTCCAATCAATCAATGTTATATGCATTCATATTAATGTATTATCTGTATAGTAGGGTTGGGTTTTTTTACATTTTATTATAATGTAGAAACTATGGCCATGCCACCCTGACACCCGATCCCATCAGATCTTGGAAGCTCAGCAGGATCAGCCCCAGTTAGTACTTGGATGGGAGACCTCCTGGGAATACCAGGGGCTGCAGGTTCTAGTCCTGAGGACTTCATTGTCACTGTCCAAGCTCGCTCGGCCGTGGCAGTTGGACCTTAGGACTTAAACAGTTGGGCCAGTTCTGCACACGCTGTGCCTCACCTAAAACATCCACTGTGCAGGCTGGAAGGGCACACCCACGTGGGGAGAGCCCTGCCCAAATCTGCGTTCACGAAGCTTAGTCATGATGATTATGCTAAAAGTAATTTATGCTAAAATTTAGAAGCTAAAAGTATCAGAAAAAAAGTTCCTGGAAATATGTTAGCAGCTGAGTATTTATATCTATGTGTTTTAAAAATATAATACTTACTTGTAAGGATCGTCAACAAAAATAGGTACTCTGCATATGATATCAACCCTGAAATAAAAGAGTTAAAAAGTTACTTGCAAAAAACCCCCCAAAAACTCATAGCAGGACTTGAAAGATCAAATCTTATAAATATAAAAAATGTAGCTTGACATAGTATTAAATATATTTATTAAAGTAAGCCACTTTATTATTTAATAAAGATTTTACTTTTGTTTTTAGTACTCTGAAGGCAAAATTCCCAAACCAGAGACTCATCAATGTTCACGTCTAATCAAGAAAGTAAAGTTTATTTGGTATTAATAAAAGGCCTACACTAAATCTTTAGATTCTCACTGAAAACATTCAATGTTTATATAAAAGGCAAATAAATTAAATGTGCTTTGTCACATTTAGTACCTGGGAGGAGAACTACTCTAACATTACCCTGAAGGATCAAAGTCCTCCCTCCTTTGGCAGGCTCGCAAAGGCAGAGAACAGCTTCCCTCTAATTCTCAGGGGGAACATGGCAACACGAAAAGCTGCCAAGCTGCTAGATTGTGCTGATAGTACTGCTGGGCTGAGTGCCAAGAGGAGGCTTCTTTTTTTTTTTTTTTTAAATAGGAACATGTCCTTTCTACAAGGTGAAAGTATTTTCCCCCCTTTTGAAGGAAAATTCCAGTGTTCTCTTTTGAAATACCGCCTTAAGTGAAAAGCCTGAACAAACACAAAGATGTGATAGCGTCAAAATAGAGTGTACAAGCTAAAGATAGAGAGTGCATAATGAGGGTGGTTAAACAACAGAATCTGAACCATCTGCCCCGCAATAATGTTTGGAGAAAAAAATGTAAAGGGCTTTTTTATAAATCACTTTTCAAAATAACTGAGCCATTTTTAAGTTGTGAGCTAAACATTGTATAATACTGAAGCTGCTTAGAATAACGAAGTTCAAACATGCCTATATGTGCAAAGATAAACTATTTTTATAATTTATATTTAGTTAATTGATAGATAAGGAATCCACTTAAGCTTCAGTGATAAACAATTAACTTCTGATAAATTACTATGCAGAGACAACAGCATTTGTATTTAACCTGAGATAGTGACTTAACACTTTTAAGTACCAGTTAAGAAATATTAAATTGTTAAACGCAAGAGTCTGAAAATCAGAGAACAAATCCTGGCTAAAGGCAGGTCTAATATTGACCCTATCACCAACTCAATCTGAGTCCATATTTCAGCTTTTCTCTCCATCAAAATAGGGCTACTGACCCTATTATCCAACATGAATCATGCATAAATGAGCACAGTAGTATAATCATACTGTGGAAATAAAAAATATTTTCACCTCAGAGACTTAGTTTTGCTTACAATTTTTAGCATTTCTACCACTGAAAGAATGCAAACTATTACTTGCATTGCTGTAAAACTAGGGAGTTGTGTTGCTAGATGAAATATCTAGGTTTTCTACAAATTCAAAATCAAATAAAACAGAAAGAACTCCTACCCCTTTTTTTTTAGCTTATATGCCTAAGTATAAGATAAGATGGAAAAAAAATATAGAAACAAATGAGGTGAAAGGAAATGAAGCCAATAGCGTGACGGGCAGTGATCAAGACTCCAAATTCTGTTTTGTGTGACACAGCAAAAGGACATCTAAGGGAAGAATACAAAGGAAGTCAAGGAGGCAAGTTATCAGGTCTGTATAGAAATCAGCCCCCAGTCATGGACTGCAATGGGGTCAGCACAAAGATCGCTGACTGAAAATTTAACCACCAAGCAATGAAGGACAGCACCACTGGCCAAGGAGAAGCAGGAGTCTGCCTCTCAGCTGCCTCGAGGTGTGCTGCACAGAGATAGTCTAAGGAACACCTGGAAGTTGAAGGCAAGCAGCTTATGCTAAATAAAACAGAACAAGGAAGGCCCAGTGTTGGGATACAAAATAAGAGATCATACACCCAAACGAGTTACGAAAGAGTAATGTATTTATCAAAGCCTTTGAAAGGATATTAACATGGCAGATTATGTTTGCTACAGTCACAGAAGAAAAATGTTATAATAACAGACATACAAAATACTGAGCCCCTGGAGAGTTTTAGCTACATGGCTAAATGGAAATTGTTGTATCTTACAAAATTTGCATAAAGGATCTGCAAAGTTTTTACCGACATGGTAAGATGTGAAGAAAAGGAAAGATCAGTTTCAAGACAACACCCTGCTTATTGGCTCAAGGGAAAAGCATTTGAATTGCAGGGGGCTGGAAAGAACAGCCTTGCAAGAAATGGCAGGGGTGAGACAGAGACTGTTTCCATCATCGTACTGTAATCTGACTGAATAGTCCCTATAGTGAAATTTGTAAAAAAGTAAATATAATAAAGATACATAAACCTACTCTGGACTGTTCTTTAAAACCTGATTCAGTGCTTTAAAGCAAATCCACAGCCTGCCTGATATTTTCTGGAGGACTGATTGTACTAAAATAATTTGTCATATGATTTTTTTAACTTGTGGAAAAATTTCCATTGGAAATCTTATTTTAATTTCATTTTCCTTTTACTACTTGTATTGAATGGCAAATTTACCTCATCCATAAAGCAATTGAAATACTTTGGTAATTTTCTTTTTAATTCTACAGTGATCATTACAAAGTTACTCAAATTGAAACAAACAATGCAGCAAATTCAAAAACCCCAAAATAAGACATCCCACTGAAAATTATAGTCCTATCCAAGTAAAATTTATGAGATAAAAGCTTCAAATACTGTTAAATGACTCAGCATACTTGCAGCCAAGTATTTGCAGCTAGCATTGGCAAAATATGTCATTTTCTAATGCTAAAGGAACCTTCCCTACCCCTCCCTAGAAATCTGTATCCTCAAACTTTACAGCAAATACTGACAGTACAATATTCTTAATGCTGAATAAATCATAAGTATACCCACAAAATATGACATGAATTTTAAATTGACCACTAGAAGGCAGAATTTGCTCGCATTATGTTTTGAAACTGGACTGATGACAGTTTTCTCTCTCCCTGACATTTAAATAACAATTTGAAGGTAGTTAAAACAACCTCAGCAAAACAGTAGGACAGGGGTAGATTCATTATTCTGGCACTTGTAAAAGCATAAATATTTTAATTTTTAAACTGTGATAATAATGCATCTCAAAGCAAAAGCATCAAAGTCACTAAACAGACATGATGACCAAAACTCTGTGTGTTGTGGGGACATATGGATGACTCTACTGAATGTTCCCACATCATCTCAAACTCCTACCTGACCTCTGAAGGACAGAGTATACAGACACACAGTGCTAAGCAAGAGGAGGTCCTTGCCAGAATGCAGAAGATGCCAGGCTGTGCATATCACTGAGCTCACTTTGTGCCAAGCACTCAGCTGGGAGAGGTGCAATAAAGAAGGCTGTGCTGACTTGCTATGTTTTCAGTTTCTCTTGGTGGATTCCCAGTTTTCACAGGCAGTGTGCTCTGGGAATTTGAAGTGTCCATCACTACAAAGGCTTTAAAAAAACTGCTGTAAAAAAGAAGGTATAGAGAGACAACATCCAAGACTTAAAGACTGGGAATACTTTAAACCAGATTCTGGGAAGGCACGTAGGCAGGGAATGACTATTCAATACAAAATCCAGCCTTCCTGAGGATAGGAAAAATTGTTCAGCTTATTCAGAGATGTTTCAGGGCTGCTAGGGTATGCTGGGGCTTTCAAGCAAGGCACCCAGCTGGAGCCCCCTCCAAGCCTGCACAAGGATACAAGAAATGAAGGCAGGCAGAAGGGGCCATGAGGCTGAAGGGTAGGGGAAATGCTGCAGGCTGAGATTGAGGGCTGCTCTCTTGGCACAAGCTGCCAGCTCTGTCTGGGGATCTGCTGTGCATGGAGAGAGCATGGCTCAGGCCTGCCAAGGAACTGCAGCAGTGCAACAGCAACTTTATTTTCCAGAAACATCCATGGAATAAGGGGTTCAGGCTGGACTGTACAACACAGAAAGTTTGTGAATAAGCACTGTCAGTCTTTCTCATTAGTTTGGGGATTTTGGTCTTTGTTACTGGTGAAATGGTTAATTACTCTTCTATTTGGTTTCCTTGATCCTCTTGTTTGTTTTCCCCCTTCAATTAATTTATGCTAATGAGATGTTTATTTGGTGTTCTTTAATTCCCTGTTGTTACACAAACAATATCCCAGCTCTCAGAGTTTTCCAATGTACGGCAGAAATGCTGGGTGAAAAGCAATCAAAGCACATCAGTGCTGCAAAGGGTCACAGAGCTCCTCAAGAGGGAGAATTAAGTTCAACTGCTTTTGGAATCAGGGATGCCTCTTTACATAACTGGATACAAATTTTATTTTTAGTCTTAGTTTCCATGCATCCAAGTTATATAGTGAAACAGCAGCTTCTTAACAAGTCTTAAAAAAGCCCATTTTGTGCTGAAGTTATCCCTCTTAGCCCCTTTCTCTTCTCCAAGTAGGTTTTTCAGTTTCTTTCATGTTTCCTCCTGCACCTCAGAAGGCTTTCAATTCCCAGCCCTGCCTCTTTACTCTCTTGCATAACTGAGAGATTTGCCAAGGAGGCAGCTACTGGCTAGATGGGGATGAAGTTAAATCCATAAAAACGTCTTTAAAAATACATTCAATTCATACCATATAATGAGATAAAAAGCAAGATACTCTTTTTCAGTATCAAAAGTGCTCATTACCTTTATCACCAAGGTCTCTAAAAAACGTCGGTCCTGGTTTAGCTTTGGCAACATATAGCAGTGCAGCATCTGCCTCCTTCAAAGACACAAACAAGAAAATATAAAGCCAGTTTTGAAAGAGACTTAATCACTTCAGTAATAGAAAGAATGCAAGTTCTTTTGAAGAAGGAAAGGAACATTTTGCTTACCTTTTTTGTCAGTTTCTTGGCTGAGGCTTTGCCTATAATAAAAAAAAATCATCATTCAATAACAAACTGACTTTAAACTTTGATCAGATTCTCTGTGGCATTTCTTCACATTTTTATGGGAAAATGCTAAGTAATATGAAACAGAATATTTTGAAACAGGCAGTTTTTTTCTAATTCCCATAATGATCATGAAAGGACAAGATTCAAAAGTAATATGAGCAGTCTGTTCAAATGTTCTCTCAGCCTAGATGAAACCACAGCCCACTTTGGTATCTACAACTGCCTTACTAGTGTGACTTTGCACACTGTGAGCTACAAATGTTGCACAGATTCCAAAGCAAGATTATACAGTATTTGGGGATTTGCACACACACTTAATAACCCTTGAAGTGCAGGTTTTGCATGTGATGGCTAAGGAATACTAAAAAAAAAAAAAAGAAAAAAAGAATGAAAATATTGATGTTTCTTTTAATCAGAAGTGAATTGAACAACTCTGCTTTCTGAAAGAGCATCAGATAAAACACATGCAAACATCTAAGTGTTTCTTAGGTTCAAGTCCATACACTTGAATAGGGGAGACACCGGCAGCAGTATAGGCCGTATTCCTGTGTAGATCAACCATTTGAGAAGCTGCAATGTATCATCAGTGTAACATTCCAGCTGGTTAGACAGGGATCACAGAAATCCTGTGGTCATGGACTAGCAGGAGCTGTGCTCCATCCCTTCCCAGTCTCTCTGCCCTATCACACTGATCTGCCTCCTCAGCATTTCTCCTCACACAGTTCTCAAAACCCTGTTGTCCTTCACTCTTACCACTCTCAGCCCATCACTCTATTCCTACACCACCAGTTCCTCTGGATTCCGGCCAGCTGTTCCCTCCTATTTATTCACACTGTGTAAGCAGAAGCTGAGCTGCCTGGATTTGCTCTGCAGACTGATGCTGCCTGCAGCAGCCTGGCATGCTCCATGCTCAGACTCCAAGGCTACTCTGCTGCTTCACAGGCATCTTGCGTCCGAAGAGTCACCAGCGCAGCACCATTATTTGGAGA
This sequence comes from Sakesphorus luctuosus, assembly GCA_013396695.1. Classification (NCBI taxonomy): domain Eukaryota; kingdom Metazoa; phylum Chordata; class Aves; order Passeriformes; family Thamnophilidae; genus Sakesphorus; species Sakesphorus luctuosus. The sequence goes on along the minus strand of VWZD01003534.1, from coordinate 322,808 downwards.
TGGACATGATGGAGGCAGCCTGGTGGGCAGCTGCCAACAAACATCTACCAAGCATTTTCACAGGCCCATAATTTAGCCAGACAGAGGTGCATTCTCAATAAAACAGTGAGTTTCCATTTTGCTGGCAAACAGCATGCCCAGCTGCAGGGGCGTCTCCATTGGCAATTTTCGGCTTTGGACAAGGGAAGCTGCTGGAACATCTCAACCAGCAACAGCTCATTTTTCAGCACAAGCAAACCAGTGCCCTGGCCTCTGCTCTCTGAACTGGCAGTAACAGTTTTGCTGATAAATTCCTCTCCCCACACCCCCTCCCCCAAATCAGCCTAAGGCAGACACCTGGCACATAACATTTCAACACAAATGTTTGACAAAAGTTATAAGCAACTAAAATTAGGGGTTTAATACTGGAGTGTTGAGTGACCCCAGCAACAGGTGTTGCCAGTACCACCTGTTACTGTGGATGAATACATTTTTGTGCACTGCCTATACATATATCTACACCCATAAACACACACATAAAGCTATATAGGTAACTAACTCAAACAATGCATGAAGTCCTCAACTTTGCCTCATTTGAGACAAAAGTCAGACCAATAACAGACTGGGAGAACAAGCAACAATGCAGTAAGACTGAGTCCTGAGCAGTCTGATACAACATATGTAACACTGTTCACTGATGCAGAGCATTTTAAAGAATGGTTATTTAGCAAATGAAGTGATTTAGATCTCAGCTTTGAAAAGTCTCTGCTTCTGTACAGCACATTTCAACATGGAACTAAACTATAGCTGTTCCTTCAGCTCTGGGAGACCCATATAGTGATCGGCCTTATAGAAGCGAATGAGTCAGGTTGTAGGTCTGTGAAAAACAGTATCTGAAAGAAAAAGGGGAAAACCATCCTGCAATCTTTTTCACTGTACATGCCCTTTGTACTCGCTGTCTGTACTGAAGCCACCACGCACCCTTATTTGGTTAAGAGCAGTTCACTCATTTCATTCTCCTGGTGACCCCAAGAACATCACATCTGGAATGGCACCTGCTACCACAGCAGAGTACTGGGGTAGCCTTTTGCCAGCATTCAGGAGGTTGACAGAGGGAGACAAGCTCAACTCTGCAAGCTGGAACAGTAAAGGCTTGGATAATTGATGCAAGGTATGGAGAGAGCACCGGGAGCTACAGCTGAGACACTAGTTGACCAAGTTTGTGAGGCTCTACATTTGCTAAATCTGTGCTTCTCTTCTTTTTGTTGCATTCAGAGCAGTAACTCTGAAACTCCTCAGCTACCTGGTTTTGGGGTACAACACATCCTCAGTGGGAATTACCACATCCTGATAAAAATTAAGCAATGAAAGGAAAGTCTGTTGTAGACATATGGACTCTTCACCAGCCAGCAGCCACAACTGCAACTGGCTAGAGCTCTGCCCTCTTACATCCAGCCAGTCACCCTCCAAAGCATGTGTAAGATGCTGACATGTTGACTGACCTCTTTCAGAAGTGAATAGACAGTAACAACAATGATGCAGAGGTGGTTATGCTCCTGTTGCATGGGTGAAAGGATTAGTGGAGGAAAAGAAGCAATAATTATTTAAATATTTCCTAAGAATTAAATCCAGATATATTTTATTGGTACTATCATCATATAAAAATCATGTGTGAAGACTCAAAATCTCAATTTTCATCTGGAAACATTACTGTAGCACTAATAATATTCCTTGAATACTAATTTAGCTCTTGGTGATTACTCTCTCAATTTATTTACTTCCTAACAGTGAGACCCCTTTAAAAAACAACAAGGAAAGCTCTATTAATATCAAACATACAGCCTTCTGAGGAATCGGGTCTCTTAAGGCCTTGTCTACAATGATTAGAAGAAGTTTAACTCCCCTTTGCAGAAAATGCACTGCAAAGGTATGAACAGACCTCTTAGCCAGTTCGTACACTGGAAAAAAAAAAGTGTCTCTTCCTGTCTATGAATTAAATCTTGGTGCTGTCACTCCTCACATATGATGACAAAGACATCAGGATCTAAGTCTCTCTCAGGAATACAGACAATAGATATTAGATTAAATAGTTCCTAATAATTATAAGTAAAAGATCTGTATGCTGCAATTTTCTACAGTTTTATTCTTTAACATTATTAGATTCTCACTAATAGGCAAATTAATGACATTATTATAATACCTGTTTGTAGCAGTATTAGTCTCACTTTCATATCAAAAAAGAAACTTGGATTTTTTTTGTTTTGAACTTGCATGAACGAGAAGAAAAACCACCTTTTTTTCCCCTACAGACCTGCCATGATTATGGAATTCGGGTTTAAAGGACAGTGAGTATTTTCAAGGATCTCTACATATTTTACAGATGCCATCATCTAATTTTCACCATCTATAGTGTATCTATGAAACAATGAGGTACACAGACACATCTTTCACGAACAAAAAGGCATTTTAGCTTTTTAAGTTGAATGAATACTGAGTCTACTTAGAAGCACACAAATTCTGTGCTGTTAGCCAAGAAAGTTAGCTGACAACTGTAATTAAGAAAACACCACAAGAGCATATCCGTCAGCCTTAATTTGCCCTTGGCAAACCTGGGTGATTTGTCACATATATTTCTTACAATAGAAGTGTTTCCATCTTCTACCATTTTTTTACACTAATCTGTGGAATGGACCTGACATCAATGTTAGGATTAATGTTAGGAAAGGGCTGAATCAAACAAGTACCCACTTGCATTCAGAAACACCCATTTACACCTGTACAGCTAAGGAAAGGCTTAGATCTGACAAAAGATATTTAGATTAAAAGAATGAACAAAATAACTAAGATCAACAATTATAACAACAATAATCAAATGCCAAAGCAAAAGTAGTTACTACCACCTGCAAGAAAACATAATTTTACATGCCTGCAAGATTGCTTTATGTTTGTAATACACAAAATTAAAATTTGAATCAATCTTTCTCCACAATCTTAACTTCAAAGGAGAACAGTGTAAAGTAGGTATCTTTCCCTAGGAAGACAATAAACTCCTTTTTATCAGCGAAGTCACTGAGATGGTTTGACCAGGATCTCTTTTTAGCTCTATTTCAAACAGACATTGTGACAAAGAAATAAAAATTAAAAAAATACTTCCCAGCTTTTTAATTTTAGATGGCAATTACTGCTATCTCTACTGAAGCTTGCCAAGTTCAAGGTCATACTGGGGTACTATTTAGCTTTTCATGAAAAATTATTAGGAGAATAGCATTAAGTATATTCACAACTCAAACAAATTCTCATTCTGCAAGATGATAAGTGAAACTGGATGGGATTTCAGCAAAGTCATAATCTGAGGATCAGGGCATTTTAAAAACCAAACTCAGTGTGTGTAGCTCATGCTGTGGCCTTTACAGCAGAGCCCACCCTGCAGCCTTGCCTGCCATGGGAACAAGAAATTGTATTTCTTCGTTTTAACCGGCTGCCAGCTTTTGTGCAAGCTGAACTCTGAGAATCCTGCACCAGTGAGCTGGGTTAGATAAGAACTGTGTATATTGATTTCCTTGGGGAGATGCTGCTAAAATTTTTGTTCAAATTAGCCTGAAATAAAAGATCACTGAAATTCAATAGCTTGTATTTCATTCTGAGCTCTCTCTTAGATAATTTTAATAATACTGGACAAGTACCTTAAATTAACAAGGTATCCCTTTTTTTTTTACCCACCTTATTTTTGTCCTCATTCTTTAAGGCTCTTCTATGCATTTATAAAGTACTTACTGCTAATTAAATCAATAAAGGGCAAAAATTCAAGCTCGTAATTAGATCTTTAAGGTCTCTGTTTGAAATACTGGTGATATCAGAGATAAATCAAGGATAGCAAAAAATATTAATGCTTTTTGAAAGCATGACAAACCAAGTGTTCAGATTGCTATGATAGCCCCTGGCAAGCCAGCATCTGAATAATAAATGAGCATGCAATTTAAATGAATTAAGAATCCACTTCAGCTAGAAAGCTTTTACTGAACTAGTGCATTACTCCATTGAAAGATAATTGATAAAAGTCATTTCAATCACATGAATTAGTGAATTGAACCACCTGAATTAAAATTCAAGTATGCCCAGTGGAAAAGGCAATTTGCGGTAATAGAAGCTTCTGCTATGCTTTACAAAACATGCTTTGCATCTGTCCTTCTTTATTTAAAGCAATTGTTCCTCTGAGGAAACAAGAAATACCCAGTGCTGGGCCGAGGCCAGCGCTGGCAAATCTCCCTTGCAGAAGAGCAGTTGCATCAGAGCAAGTCAATACCAGGAGGTTTCTCAGTGAGTCAGGCAGCTCAGGGTAAAAAGGGTGAGATGCTGATGCAGGGAGAAAACATCAAAGGATGACACAGTCTTTTAGGACACAGAGACTGAACACTAAGATAAGCCAGTTTTCAAACCCTGTTAAAGAGACCGTGGCACCGAGTCACCAGCAGTGCAAGGAGTTCCAAAATAACCAAAGGCATCAGGGGAAACCCTGATGCTGTGATGCCCACGACAGAGCTTGTGAGCAGCTCAGTCCTCGTTGGAACTGTAGTAGGAGTCTGTGGGGGTGGCAGGGAGAGCAGCAGAACAACTCCTTAGGTATTGAGGAAAAGTGACATACTCCCAGACCCTTTCTCTTTCTAATAACATATCCAAACTGCAGATAAGGAAAAGCTGAGAATATGTTCAAACTTCTAACCTTGCCACAAGACTTGTACTGCAAAGATATACAGCATACAGAAAGTTACTTTTTCCAAACGACTGGAAAAATCTAAGAGGCATATATTAGCAGCCCTTGGCTGCACAAGGAGCATGTGATGTGAGTTAAGAGCTCACGTGAGCACACAAGCAGTAAGAAGCCAAGCACAGAGTGCAATTACAGAGGGGCATCTCACCAGCAGGAGAGGCTGCCATTCCTCTGGGCTGGTTCACAGCTCATGACTGGAGGGAGCATCCTGAGGAAGAATTTGTCATGTGAAATGCAAGTCCTCAAACTCCCAACAGGCACCTCATGCTTGGTTCCTCTGGCTTCATTTTGGATGCCTAAATCTGGCTTCAATTGGATGCCTAAATCTGAGATAGTGATCTCTATGGTGCTTTGCTGTAACTATGATGCTGTAAGGACATACGCAGAAAAGGGTTTATAATTAACTTTGAAGTCTGCTGCTCCTATTTCAGATCTGAAGAAGAGCTCATATGCCCAAAAGCTCATCTGACTTTTCCAACTTACAGCAATGGGTCTAATAAAAGATCGCTGTCTACAAACCTCCCCCTGACTAACCCCAGGCTCCCATTATATTCAGGGGAGAGAAACTGACAGAGCGAAAGAACAATTTATCCCAGGTTGAGACAGGTGTCCAATTCAAGCCTTGGATTTGCCTGTTTCCTTCCATTATCTTTAAAGAAATGCTACAATCGCTTGCTCTGGCCTGACATTCAGCTTTTACATATCTAAACTAAGCAGGTGAGTCCTCCTGCATGCAACTACATAACATACACTATGACTGCTTTCTGTATTTGTTATATCTGCAATCCGTTTTTTCCAATCTCCTATCTATCAGCCCAGTGCTAAGGCAGGTATTCTGTTCTAATAAGAACTTAATCAGATACAAGGGCAAAGCTTACTACAGTTTAAGAGGGAGAACGGCTGCATAATTGGAGAAATAAAGTCTTATAAAGGACAATTAACTGGAAGCTGTATTCATAATACATGTTTCTGAAACCAGAGAACAATTCCTGCCAATTTGCAAAGAACATTATGCAGCTCAGACTTTCAGGATAGATGGCATTTCCTGAATCTGTGCAGAATCATGGACCTTCTCAAAAAATGCAGGCAGACAAAACCTCATTTCAAGAAAAAATCCTGTTACTAGGTTTGAGAAGGTAGTCAGTCTCATCTAGCAAAGACCAGACTATGCCTTCAAGAAGACTCAATTAATGACCATCAATTCTACCCTGAAATAAAGAAGCTATGATTTCTGTAGCATCTCTCTGCTTTAAGTCATCATCTCCTATTGCTAACAAAGACTAGTTTTATAAATACGATAGTGTAGCAGCATGTGCTAAGTTAAGGTACTAGCGACAGATGAAGACAAACTATTATGATAGCCTCACAGACCAGAGGTTTAATTCTGTTCCTTTACTAGGGAGTGTTAGAAGTCATGATCCCTGACCTAAGGGTTCTGTAATCTACTTTATGGTTAGAGAAGATAAGTATAGAAGAACAAATAAAGTAGGATAAGGACAACAACAATGAAAGGACACAGTCAAAAATCTGACTGCATACACAACTTGAGAAAATTGCATTTTAATTGTAAGCAGAGATTAATTTGGATTCAGAACGAAAATGTGTGCAAATCAATCTCCCATAATCAAGACGAAGAAAGAAAAGGTCAGCATCTGAACAGAGCCAGAAATTGATTCTTACCTCACTGTGTAAAACATGATTTAATTGTATGTGCTCAATATAAAGCGACCATCACCACTGTCGTAACTATTCCTATTGTCTCATTCAGCTACTTTGTGTATAATTTATATTCTGAAGATCTTCTCTGTCATGACAAACTGTTACTTTTCACAGGCATCTTACAACATACAACCCACCCCCCTCAAACCAGACTAAGCACAAGAACATTAAAGATTGCTTATTACCAAGTGGGTTCTCTTGCTGGCAAACACAACTAAGGTGCCAGGTGAAGAATTCCTCCTTTCTGTGGGAATTCGTCATTAGCATAAAGCTACCTTACTGATCCTGGAATAAGGACAAAAACGACATGTATCAGAGAGGACCACCTTTTTCACCTTGTCACTTTGATGCAATTTATCCCCTAAGCAGGAACTGCAAATAATTTCAAACTGTGTCAAATTATATGAAGTAACTGTATGGTTTATTGTTCTCTGATATGTAATGAACATTCCAACATACAAGAATTACAGATAACAATGCCAGAAATAATCATGTGGCTCAACTACTTTGTCCTATTGCTCCGAACAGACTTTTGCTCATGCATTATCTCATCAGTTTATGTGCACACAAATACATGTTCACACATTCAGAAGATAGTGTTAATACTAAACTGTAGTTTGGAAAATGGCTTCAAGTGACACCAGGGGAGGTTTACGTTGCATATTATCAAAACTTCCTTTACTGAAAGGGTTGTCAAGCATTGGAACATGTTGTCCAGGGAAGTGGTGGAGTCACCATCCTTGGAGGTATTTGAAAGATATATGGGTATGTTGCTTAGGAACATGGTTTAAGTGGTAGGCGTGGCAGTATTAGGTTAATGGTTGGACTCCATGATTTTAAAAATCTTTTCTAACCTAAAATGATTCTATGATTTGGGATCAAAAGACAACAGAACCACTAAGGCTGGGAAAGACCTTTAAGATCACAAAGTCCAGCCATTAACACAGCACTGCCAAGCCAACCACTACACCATATCCTCAAGTGCCACATCCATGTGCCTTTTGAACTATTCCAGGGATGGTGATTTCAACCACTTATCTAGACAGCCTATTCCAATGCCTGACCACCTTCCAGTGAAGAATTTTCTCCTAATATCCAATCTAAATCTTCCCTGGTGCAACTTAAGGCCATTTGCTCTCATCCTGTCACTTATTACCTGGGAGAAAAAACTGACCTTCACCTCACTACAATCCCCTTTTGGTAGCTGTAAAGAGCAGTAAGCCCCGCCCCGAGACTCCTTTTCTCCAGGTGAAATGAGCCCAGCTCCCACAGTGGCTCCCCATAGAGCTTGTGCTGCAAACCCTTTCCCAGCTTTGTTGCTCTTCTCTGGTCCCACTCCAGCACCTCAACAACTTCCTCTCAGTGAGGGACCCAGAACTGAGTGCAGCACTCAAGGTGCAGCCTCACCAGTGTGAGGTACAGGGGCACAATCACTGCCCTAGTCCTGCTGGCCACACTCTTGCTGATACAGGCCAGGATGCCATTGGCCTTCTTGGCCACCTGGGCTCACTGCTGGCTCATGTTCAGCCATTCATGTTGACCAGCACCCACAGGTCATTTTTTGGCAGGCAGCTTTCCAGCCACTCTTACTCCAGCCTGTAGCAGTCCCTGGGGTTGTTGTGACCCAAATGCAGCACCAGGCACTTAGTCTTGTTGAAGCTCATACAGTTGGCCTTGCCCATTGATCCAGCCTGTCCAGATCCCTCTGCAGAGCGTTCCTGCACTCCACTTGGTCAACATTCCTGTCCACCTTGGTGTCATCTGCAAACTGCTTGAGGGTGCACTCAATCCCCTTATCCCAATCATCAATAAAGATATTAATCACGACTGGCCCAAATACTGAGCCCTGGGGAACACCACTAGTGACTGGCTGCCAGCTGCATTTAACTCAGTTCACCACCACTCCCTGGGCCATCCAGACAGCTTTTTACACAGCAATCAGTGCACCCATCCAAGCCATGAGCATCCAGTTTCTCCAGGAGAAAGCTGGGGGAAAGTGTCAAAGGATTTACTCAGGTCTAGGTAGGCAACATCCACAGCCCTTCTGTCATCCATTAGGCAGGTCACCGTAGTGACATTAATTCAGCTGCTTTATTTATGAAATAGTTTACTACTTCTTCAGCTTACTCATCCAAGTACAGACTTCAGTTGATAGTACTTATTCCTAGTGCAACAGAATAAAAACCCCAAGACCTAATATTTTGATATATTTTAAAAATTAAAACTGGAAATATTTAGTGAAAAAATTGAATTTATTAGTGGTATCAGCACAAAAAATGAAGTGCCACTATTGTAATTCTCTTCAGATATAGGACATTTATAGTAGTTGTGTCGAAGCAGTAAATAGCTGACATATTAGTCCATCTAGGCAATTTAAATTGCTGCAGTGTGTAAGTAACCAGGAGCACTGACATTTCACATAAATTGAGTGGGTTCTCAAGAGTACTGTAAATATAAATAGCTACTTAGATCCAGTTTATATAGTAGCCCACTTTTTTTCCTGTTTCACCCTGTCACATATCAAAATTATTTACACCATCATTAATGCTTTCTTTTTTGTTATGTTTTGTACTTTTAAAAGAAGATTAATTTACTTCCACTACAGCAACATACACTAAAAGGTCTTAGAAATATTGTAAGAAGTGTTCAAAGAGGTGATAGCTGACTAGAAAAGTATAATGGAATTTTGTTAGAAATACCAGGTTTGGAAACTTTCATCCAATATCCCAGCAATCCCTAGTAAGACCTTTGGAACAAAAAACCAACCAACCAACCAAAAACCAAACCAAACCAAACCAAACAAAACACCAGAGAAAGAGGTGGTTGATGTACTTCTGTACTGCTGTTGTGAAATCTGGAAATCTCAACAGCAGGATGCTGGATTTCTACTGCTGCACGATTCTAATGATGGTGATAATCATGTTTCCTTCTCCTACTACCTTGTCCTTCCATCACATGTCTACAATTTGAGTCCTTCAAGGACTGCCCTCCATACTCCACAGAATAAACACACCCTTTCCAACATCTTAGTACTCTTATTTCCTTACTGGTGGAGGGAAATGTATTCTATTTCTAGAGAATACAGAACAAACAGCACCTTTTTGGTGATTGTGAAAGACGGTGTCAGGAGTTTCAGAGAAGCTTGTGGGACGACCCACACAGAGGGGTTCCCCACGGTTAAAGGAAATTACCTCATTCACAGAATAGCTGCAAGTTGGAAGGGAGCTCTGGAGGTTATCATGGCAATTAGAATGATGACAACAGGAAAGAGCTCAAAGCAAGGTTAGGTAGGGCAAGTTGCCCAAGATCATGTCCAGTTGGGTTTAGAATATGCTTGCAGAGATTTGTTTCTAGAAGTGTTACAACTAAAAGACACCCCTCTCATTTAATACAGTCACCTCACCAATTTTTCCAATAAGAAAATATCAGTTTACGCCCTTTTGTAACATACACTAACACCAAATACAGGCAATAGTTGGTAGGTTTCATATGGAGTTTTAGGATTTTCATCCCTTGTTTATATCAAAGGCATCAATATTCTTACGCAATTGAAGGCTGTATTCTGGCTTTAGCTCTCACTGACCACCTATGAAAGATAAGACAGCATTTTAGCCTTATTTGTCAAGACATGAGAGCATTAAGTACTGGACTTAACAGGAATTGGGGCATTTTACTGAAAGGAAACAATTTTATGTTGGTAATTTCATTAATGAGAGCAGTGTTTAAGCTCAAGGCCTGGGATATTTTGTCTTGCATGACAAATACCAAAACCCTCAAAACCTTATTATGCTTCTCTCCCACAACATATCCCATTCCCAAACATGCAATTTACAGTGACTAGTTGTCTGAGGGCATTGATTTTGAGTTTACAGAACAATTACTTCGTAAATTATAACAAATATAAATTCCGCTTCGGAATGAAAGCATGAAGTGAACACCCACTAGATGGTGTTAAATTCCTGCATGGGGTGACTGGGCTAGTTACAGCTCCAGCTCCTGTCCACCTTTGCTTTGGAGCAGACTTCTCTTGAAGAAACGACAAATACTTTTGTACTAGAGGATAAAAAGGGGATGAAATAACTCAACTAGAAATTTTTAAATACTTTAGTAAATTATTTACCGTCTTTGTTAAATATGAGTAAGTGGAACTTCAAAAACATACGACAAATATAAACAAAAGAAAGTACACAAAGGTGTTTTGGATCCACTTGTTATTAGTCTATAGTTTTACTCCAAAATCTCCTGGTTTTGTAATTGATGAAATTATCCACCTGTTCTTCACCCTCTCAAACTCTGCTGACATCATACATTGAAAGAAAAGGGTTAAGAATCACTCACCAAAGGAGAAATATCCATTCTGCAATTAGTTTTATTAAAAGGATGAACTGAATTACCAGATGTCTAGCCCAGCAGAACCTAATGCATCACTTTCTTTTTCAGCAGAATCTTAAAAATTGAAACTAATTTCTATTAGTGATAGTGAATCAGTGTAAGAAAGTAAAGAAAAAAAAGAAAATAATGAAAGTGCTATTTTAAGGAAAGAGACTTTGGCATAGGTGCAGTACTGTAGCACGTAACTTCAGATATTTTTGACTCCTGGAGATTAAAAGGATGACTAGTGATAAAGGGAACTGCTATTCAGAGTTGAATTAACCTAATACTATCACATCACAATTTCCAGAAGGAATCTTTTCCCTTTATAGGCTCTGAAATGCAACCTTACATGAAAATTTTAGGAAGGTCATTTTAATGCAGATGACACTCAAGTCATGACATTACTTTTTCCAATTGCCATCGTGAGAAGATAAGGATATTCTAATAACTATGTTTGGGAATTTTCTGACAGAAGACTGTCTACTGCTTTGGGCATTTACTGATCCTGCACAGCCGTACTTAATTATTTCCATAACTCTCCAGATTCAAGCATTATTGCAATCTCTATCTTTTCATTCCTTTTTCCTTCTCTTTTAATCAGAGTGACTTGCTTTCCTTCAGTTGATGGTCCATGTCATTCTTACTTTTATCTTTAAATTAGCCAGGAGTTTCTTTCCATTTCTAAGATTAGCTCATTCTGTTCTTAGCACATACAGAAGCTCTGAACAAACCAGTAACAGCCTCTGCTGAGTCTGACTCGTTTATACATCATTAACATCTGCCACCTAGCAATTAACAGATGTTTGGAAAGTTTTCCTACAGCAGGGGCTCCAAGGGTACGTAAATGATAACAGAATGCTCCCGTTTTTTAAGCTAAGAAAGGTTTAGCCTATTTTTGTCACACAAAAAGCTTAGTGAAGAGTTCTAGTTTTGGTTAATTTCTCAGAACAGCAGAATGAAGACAGTTACATGAAACCAATTTGAAACACTGTCTTTAGATAAGTTGGTAATGGGAAGAAGAGCAGGGTCATGAAACTCCCTTAATTCTGTAAAGAACTAAAGTGAAGAGAAATCACAGAAGAGCTTAAAACCAGGTATCAATCATGCCTTATTGCAGTGGCCAAAAGAGTTTGGTTTATTCGTAACTTAGAGAAAAATTAATGCTGCTAACACTTCATTTAAAAATAAATTACTGACATGAGGTCCATCAGCCTTCCATAGTAGTAGAAAAAGTCTTGTGCACCAACTAGAACATCTCCTCTACTCTAAGGAGTGACCTTTGGAGACTGAATAAGAGAAGAAAAGATAAGCCATCACTTGACCCTTTGACTTCAAATTCCACACATAATAAAGAAAAAAAATCTGGCAGAAAGAAAAAACCCCATCTAGACAAAGAAGTTAAAGAGTTTCTTTCAAAAAAAAGTTATTCTTTTCTAGAACTGTCTTATTTCCTCAGAAAAAAAACTTTCACCTCTGAATTTAAATAATCTGATGAAGTAAACCTAAGAGACATTTGGCTTTACCTTGGCTTTTATTTTACATTCAGATTTTCTGATGAATTCTGATCTTTTTAAGTACCAGAGGAAACACTGCAACAGGTCAAGACAGAAAATAGAACAGAATATTTATTCAGTAAATATAATGAAGAAGGCAAATCTGAATGCAGAAATACACTTTACATCAAAATTCCCACTAACGTCTTATCTGACTTGTGGCAGCCTTCAGTTATACTGTGCTTCTGTGTCCACTACCTGCAATTTTCCTTGCATTGCCTACTTCTGCCATCCTCTGCTTCTCTGACAAAAATAACTGCTCCTCCCAGAGCAATACTGAACTGAAAAAAAGAACAATTTTTCCTGTTCCCCTGCAGAGGTGTACATTACCTGAGGGCACCAAGCCTTTGGCCATACCTGATCTTCTAAAAGGACATTCTTTGCCAGATCTCTCTTTTTCTGTTTTAGCCACAATACTCTGATTATGTAAAAAATTTCCTCACCTACGAGCACAGAAAATAATTTGCTCTACCACAGTACCCTCAGCCTGGCAGACACATGGAGGTACAAATGAGGACCAAGACACCCATGTTGCTGGAAGCTGTTCTGCACGTAGTGACTGTGAGTGGAGCACAGGCTACACACGTTCCAGCATTTTGCTCTAGTGAGCATTGCTTTGTACCATTTTTCTCCTTGACTGAAGCTGCAGTTTCACATTCAGATGTTTCAGTATTAATTTAAGAAGTTCCTCACTTCAATCCTTGTTCCATCCTTTAGCCACAGTGATTGCTAGCAGACTGTGCTGTAAGCCAGGGAATGATGCTGGCTTTACAAAGAGCAATCAGGCTCAGAAACACATGGAATAAAGATACCTACACAAAGCCACGGAACGGATGGCGTCGCCCAGCCAGAGGAGTTAAAAATAAACTCAGGTTTGCTTAACTTAAGACCAGTGCTGAGTTGTAAATTAATTATCTATAATGTATCATGGGAGTAAGGTTCCAAAGAAAGAAAACCTCACTATTTTAGGTAACGGGAAGTGTTAGTACAGGAGTAAGAGGGTTTAAACAGACAGCGACTAATTTTAGGTTTGATGTCAGAAGAGTTTTTAAGCAACAGAGGAGATGTTGTGTCAGTGTTTTCCAATATAACCAGTGGTTAAAACTGATTGTAAATTGAGTATGAAAAAATGCGTCAGAGGTCCATATTTTAAGTTTGTAAACTGCTAAAATAGGAGGTGATTATTTAGAATATATATGATAAATTTTGACACACTTAGCTGTGAAATGCTGAAGACAAGTGATAAGCCATGCAGTATCTCCCTAACAGAGGATACAAATCCCTAAAAATACATTACAAAATATTACATGTTAATTACGTGAGCTGTGGCAATATGTATGAGTGTTCTTAAAGTGGTGCAACTAAGCAGATATGCTTTTTCCACCTTACAGCAATACAGGACCTAAACAATAGCAACCGTCAGCTGGAAATGAGAATTTATTTTAGCTGCAGAGGAGAGAGATGGAAATGAAACACGAATCAAATTTTAAGCAGGCTTTTTACAATTCTCAAAGTTGGTGCAAATGAAAAGCAAACAATAGACAGCTTTCTTCTAGTGAAAGTGTAGAGTCATTTATGTTGCCCACCGTACTTTTAAAATGACCATACTGGTTTAAAAGCCCCTCTTACTTTTTCAGTGGCAGAGACTGCCTGTACCACCATACACATCACAAAAAATGATTCTCTTTAGCCAATTTGAAGAAAGCCAGAGAAGCAGATGAAATTTTTTAGCATTAGGTTTTGTGTTTTTTCTCAAGAAACTGACAGGGAAACAGAAGTGAACTCTCACATTCTCTGTCACAGACAAATCCACAGAGAAGGAATACTTGTTATTGTCAGGGTGTGGGTGAGACACACACATGTGCACCCCTTCCACAGGAGAAATAAAAATGAAACAAAAAACCTTTTAGAGAGGAATGAAAAAAGAGAAAAGTCCTCTGTTTTCTGAAACTGGCAGTTTTCTCTGGTGGGATAAGCAACTTACTAAACACTTGCCAATACCAATGCTGAAGCAAGATTCCACTGTCTCACTCGTTCCAGTAGTATTAGAGGTATTGGAACAAAAGACACACATTCAAGATGTGAAAGAAGGCTGGCGCCTGGGAAAATGAGCTGTGTCATTCTGAAGACTTCAAAGCATCAGTTCTTCTGAAAGACTGAACAACAGCAAAAGGTAGCTGTCCTGGCCATGTGTTCTAGTTAAATCCAATGCAAGAAGCCCTTTTTGAAACTTTTATTAAGCCAGGTAAAATCACAGCTCTTGGTGAACAAAGTTGCTGGACACTGGCTTTTTATGTATACCAATCAGCTAAAAAAAGTAGCTAGAAAAACCACAAATGGCCAAGTAGGATGCACTTGGACCTAGCAGCAATAGTAATTACTTTTTGTCTGGTAAGAACCAAGAACTTGGTGGAAAATATTGCATCTTCTGTTAGCTATGCCTGAAAAATCCTTACACTTTTAGGCTTTTCCAGGTTTGAGAGGAAAGATATTCAATAAAAGACACAGCCAGCAGAATGACCAGGTGCTCGCCAGCCTTATGGATGGTGGTGTGAGGACCTGAGTTCTCTGATGGACCAGACAACACTGGAAGACTGATTTGATTACTAAGAGCTGGCTCTCACCTGTATTCTCCTCTGCAGTAACGAAGCTGGTAAGCCCATGGGAGGGCACAGCCATATAAGCAGGTGGCTCTAACAAGAGGAACCTGTGTGTTTTACACATGGAAAAAAGTCTTTGAACTCGGTATTTGCCTTTGTTTCACAGCAAATGAGAATGGCTACTGAGCACAGTCTGTGCTATAACTCACTGCAGGTGCAAGGCTGGGGAGTGAAAAACAGAGCATAACCTGGCTAGTTTCTCCCTTAAGGAACTGATGCCAGTGTTTCCAAACAGGGAGCAATGGAACTTCTCAAAGCTGCCCCTGGAGACACCAGCTGCTTGGCAAGTAAGGACAGCTCCTTTCACCTACCAAAGCAGGCTGCACACCTTGCCTGCTGCAATTGCCTAGAAGGAAAGTGATTGATACTCCATGGCTCTACTTCTGACATTTTCTAAAAACTCATAATGTAACATTTCTTATGAGAACAAGCAGGGAAAAAAATAGCCTATACTAAGAGTACTAAAAAAAGGATAAATCATATGACTGATATGATAAAAAGTCAGCATTGGCCTAAGGAAAGCACAGAACCATCCTACCAAAAGAGTTACAAACAACTGAAAATGTAAAGCTAGAACGGACGCTAGATATTGGCAGGAACCTGACCTGCACTCCTGGCACCTGCTATCATCTACCAAGGGTCTACCAGATCCTAATCAGTTCTTAAATATCTCAATGCAAACAAAGGAATTTTAAAAACAGATTGTACTTCTTAGGTACAAACCAATACCTACCTGTCTGTGTTGAGGACACACGTTGCAAGATATTAAAATACACTTAAGAGTGGAAAAAAATCTACTGAGTCTGATTTTAATGCTACATCTGTTAAGACTCCATTGTCAGCTAAGCTTGATGTTTCAGAACTGATTAGGTTCCACTGAATTTATTAAAAAATAATATTAAAATAATCTGTCAAAAAGTATTCAGAATCCATGGCAGAACAAATCCCAGAGATATTTTCTGTGGTATTTAGACAGTACATTATAAAAGTAGTTGAAACAGTGTGTGGTGTTCTACAAAAATAGAAAAAATCTTTACAAATAGGAAAAATATTCAAAGATCAAGAGTGATTGTATGACCTCTTGAAATTTGTCCATATGTATAAAAAAGTGACTTCTCTGTTAGGTATTTTAAATATCATAGTTGCATGTCACAAAATTGGAATACTTACTAAAGCAGAAACTGTTGCAAGACTTCTGAAATTCTGAGGCAGACGATGTTTATACAACAAGCAGACTCCTGTTATTAATAACCAGATCTTTCCATTACTTGCACTACAAGTATTCTGTATGCGCACAATATATTTTCATTCGTTTCAAGGAATCTGTTTTCCATTCAGATGCCATTAAATAACCAATAACTTTCACACTTTAAACAACTAAATCCTTCAAGATGTGCATTGAGACTACTTGCCTCTTGCTCTCAACTGTGCTGAAGCCCGATCAGTTTTACTATCAGTTCTATTTTTGTGGTGAGTTTTTCAAAATTGCTTTAATTCATGGAGAAGCTGTAATGTATCTTCTCATGGACAACTGTTCTTCAGAAAGCTAAATAGCTAGTAATGTATTTTCAAAACAGAACATTTTGGCAAGGTTTTTACCTAATCAGGAAGCACTGCAGTCAATCGAGATAAGAACTCTAATTCTGCATTACTCTTCAGCCAGTCAGCAATGCCACAAAGGGAAAAACAGGAATCAATCACAACGAAGCCACAAGCCTATTATAACCTTACCATTGTCTCACACAGTCATAACCACAGAAAATGAATGCAATTAATACAATAGTATAATTTTAATGATTGATCAAGGAATGTATCGCAGGTATCTCAGGTACCTTCAACACTGTCTCGCAACATGGCTGAAAGCATGGAAATGGAACTGGAAAAAGGAGGACATCTTTTCCCTGTGCAGTGATATGCTAAAACATGCTGCTTCTTAAGTGATTTTACTCCATGGTTCCCTTTCCACTGAACACCACTGCTCGATCCTTCCTCCTGCTCTCCCACCTGACCCTGTATGCCTTCTTGCTGGTGCAGCTGCAGGGGCTAAAGCACTGGAAAGCAGCTCTCACCTAACACCTCTGCTCTCAGGGCAGCTCCTCCTGCAGCTATTTTTCATCTGCTGCTTTTCTCAACCCAATAAATTTTTCTGAGAAACTGAAGCAAACAAATAAGTTGTTGGTGCAGTAGCCAGCAAATACACCAAAAAAGCAGCTTGGCCAATGGAGCAGATTTGAATGCTGCGGGGAGGAAGACTCCATTTCCCCTCAAGAATCCCAGCTCTGATTCTGTTACACAGTAACTTGTGATGCAACCACTATGAAAGTGCATTAGTGTTTATTTTGATTTTGCAACAAAGCTTATGGCCAGATATAAATACACATGATCAAGATTACAGGAATTTCTGCCATATTTCTCTATAAAAAACTCTTTACTGCCAAATTAATGTTTAGATAAACTGATCCCATGAAGATCATCACTGTTGCATCACACAGCCTATGTAACTAAGTTCTCAGTGTTACCATATTACTGCTGAGGACAGAAGAAGAAACCAAAAAAATCTTATTTAGCTTATCTATTTACCAACAATTGTCTGAGGTACAAAATTTTATCCAGAACATCAATATTAATGTTGTATTTGGATACTTAAGTGAAAGTGAAAGGCCAAATGTATACAACATGTTAATTTGAAGACTCTCATAGGGTTGTGGTAGGAATGCTATTTGGGTGATGAAGGATAGCTGAAGATGAAAAATTCACAGTATGGAATGGTTACAAGGCAGAAATTTTCAGCAGTCAATATTTCTTGTTGCTTGTGTCTGCAAATCCCTTAACAGAAACATTTTCCTTCACTCATAACCCCACTTTAAGAAATGAGTAAACAGTGATGACTAAGAAGCTTTGGCTAGAAATCTCTGATTTTGTTTCATTTTCTAAAATTCAGAAGAGATTCATATAATGACCTTAAACTGTCAAGTTGCTTCTTTGGCTTAGTTTCTCTTTACCTTCCATCTAGCACTGGGCAAAGGGTCATCTCGTATTCCAGCTTACAGAGTTCTCTACTGTATTTGGAGGATTTGGGCAACAGCATATCAGTACTAAAAAAACACTAAATGCAGAAATAGAAAACAATTTCTTTGTTGTCACATTAGAAATTTGAGAGGATTTAATTCAGTTCCCAGCTGTATCAATGGTTCCCTGTATAACATTTCAATTCTCACTTCCCATATGAAGCTTCATCACTTAGACAAGCTTAAACCTTATTCTTTAACTGTGAATCCTAGATTTTAGATCTGATACTGATGCACATCTCATATCAGTCTGATTACTTATCGCATACGAAATTCAGGTCAAAACAAAGACACTGAAATATAGGCATCTGAACTCCCATTAGAGGCAAAAAATTCAAGATCCAGAAATAAAAACACTGACTCAGCTTGTCCTGAAATGCTCATCTACTGACTGGCCCCTCTTGGCTCTCCAAACACCACTGACTGTACCAGCACTGTCCTCGACTAAGGACAACACGGAACTCAATTTTCGAGGCACTGCAGCCTTGCACTGCATCCTTTCCTCAGATTCACTCACACTCATGACCATGCTGATGCTGTGACAACATGAAGCCACACATATCACAACTTTGCACTAATCATGTTTTCACAGAAAGCTTAATCCACTTGAACACTTCTCCCTGCAAACCTGCAACACACTAATACTCACTGACAGGTCAGACTCTGCCACAGCAATACTGCCTCTGGCACCCTGGTGCTGTAGAACACAGGAAAATCTGGTTTACTGCAGCTGAATGAGTGAAGGTGCTGTGATACATTAAATGAGGACTGAGTATATACAGAAGGATCAAGATCTTTATTTACAAGGTATCAATTGTTATCAGACAAGGTAACCTGAAGGTTAGGTTTCTACTTCGAAGAGGAACAGAATAATTTTCTCCAGAAAAAATGAACATAAACACTGTTCAGATCCAATGTACCGCAAAATCTTCATTTTCAAAAGGATTCTTGTAGTCCTTTTCAAAAATTAATACAGATTTACTTGTATATTCTACAACAGCACATCAGAGATGATATTTCCATGGAGAAGCTCTAACACAACATTTGCTGCCTAACCTGGAATATGAGCCTAAGTGGGCACAACTGTTTAAGACACAAGTTTTACATGAAGGGTCTCTCAAAAATCCTCCTGCATTGCAATGAAAATTCAGTGTAACTCAGTTGAGTTTTATCTTTCCCATACCTGTTGTCTTAAAAATGCTGGAATTTCTGATGCAACACAGCAAGTTCATAATATTCTTATTAGTTATTACTACACATTGTGAAGAATTTTTACAGTAACAGAGGACACTTTTTCACTGAACTATCATTGCATCAGGTATGATGATTTACATGAACATCCCACAGATAACCCAGAAGAACTTGGCTGGTTTTGCATGGTTTGCCACACATCCCTGCAGTAACGTAGTTTTAACACAAGATGACATGGCATATAGTCATGAATCCAAAAATCCCAACGGTGCATTTAGCTTGCACTGCACTAACTAATACAAAACACTGCTGTAGGTGTTTGGTACTGGCACAAATGCTGTGCCACGCTACCACATCTCATTTACTGTTTGCTGCTGTTTATACAGAGGTGGCTGCTTTCTTCCATAAAATAACTAACAGCTATAGAATTAGGCAAATATTTACAAAGTAACTCAGTGTGAAACACTGCCTCTAAAAAAGAAGCAAACTCTTTTCAGACTGTGCCTTTACTCCTTTATAGAGCTCTTTGCTTTGTCAATATGCAGAACAAAATAATATAATAATAATAATGATATGGCCAATCTTCGCGAACGAAGATTTGGGAAGGGCTCACCCCCACGTGTGCCCTCCGAGCCTGCGCAGTGGATGTTTTAGGTGAGGCACAGCGTGCGCAGAACTGGCCCCACCGTTTAAGTCCTGAGGTCCATCTGCCATGGCCGAGCGAGCTTGGACAGTGACAGTGAAGTCCTTAGGACTATCTACAGCACCCGGTACTAACCGGGGCTGACCCTGCTTGGCATCCGAGATTTGACAGGGTCGGATGGCAGGGAGGCATTGAACTGCCGGGGGCAGTCTCACTGAGACTCAAACTCGCAACCCTGGGAGTCAGAGACCGGAGTGCTCTCCACTATGCCACGGGACCGCCCAGAACAAAAGAAGTCTGTCAGGAAACTGCATTTGTTATCAGCTCATTCTCCTTAGATGGCAGTACTGTAAATATTTTTCTTCATTATCACTCTGTCAGTAAATAACTTTGAAGGTGTGATTTAATCAAGAGGAATGCCAATATTTCACAACTTTTGGGCTACCTTAAAGAAAATGAGTAATGGAGAAACCCATGCACCAGGAAACAAATGACCAGAGGTAGTGGACTAAAGTCTATCAAACAGGGTTCAAGATCACTTGGGTTGGATGACAGTTGATATATTTGCAGTACAGTTCATCTGTTTTCTTATCTGGTAAAGTGTTCTATAATAAATCAGAATTTATTGCATGTTTTGCAACCTTGTCAAAAGGCACGCCTAAGATTTTTGCTTCAGTAATAAATTCCACCCAACTGTGTACAGGAATTCACTTGGCAATTTGGACATAGCTAAAATAGTTTTATATTTTCTAATGCCAGAACTTTTGATCTAGTACCAACAACTCATTTGGTTTACACAAAACATTTACTTTCTACTAAATTCAATTATATTCAAAAACTAATAGGAGATTTCGAAGTAATTCTCCAATGACTACCCATGAGCAAAAAAACCCAAGGCTGGTGGCAAAGGACCCCTATTCTTAACCCATAACTGCTTCTCATCCCCCTTTTTATTCGTCTTTTTCCCTTCTGGGAGTGTTTATCTCTGAATAGGAACAAAGCAACACAATGTTGTGATCAACCTCAGCAATATTTCTTGGTGTACAAAACTAAATTGCTCATGAGGCTGGTCATACATTTCTGCATGTTGCCTGTGGAAAAGGCAGCAGAAACAAAACTTCAGAATAGCCCCAAGCTTTTCATATTATTATAAACAGCATGCAGTTGGCAAACTCCAAGTAAATATTTATGAAGATGAATGGTTACTGCCAAAGTGCTTCACATTTTTCGGAGAGTTTTTTTTACTTATTAGTAATCAAAAATAGGTAGAGAATAAACAAATCATTAAAGCTTCAGGTTCAGCATTATAAGACTCGCCATTTGTATGCAGGATCACATGTTAAAACTGCATCTAACTATCATAGAATCATAGAATCGATTGGGTTGGAAAAGACCTCCGAGATCATCAAGTCCAACCCTTGGTCCAACTCCAGGCCATTTACCAGACCATGGCACTCAGTGCCACGGCCAATCTCAGTTTAAAAACCTCCAGGGATGGTGAATCCACCCCCTCTCTGGGCAGCCCATTCCAATGCCTGATTACTCTCTCTGGAAAGAATTTTTTTCTCATCTCCAACTTCAATTTCCCCTGGCAGAGCTTGAGCCCGTGCCCCCTTGTCCTATTGCTGAGTGCCTGGGAGAAGAGACCAACCCCCACCTGGCTACAACTTCCCTTCAGGTAGTTGTAGACAGTGCTGAGGTCACCTCTGAGCCTCCTCTTATCCAGGCTAAAGAACCCCAGCTCGCTCAGCCTCTCCCCATAGGGCTTGTGCTCCAGTCCCTTCCCCAGGGACTATGCATGCAGTAAGTGGAGGGCTTTCTAGGATAAGGACAGGCATGGCTGTTTTCCTGTCTACAGGCATTGTTCAGGGTGAAAGAGAATTATTTTTATTATATAAGCAGAAAGTTTCCAACAATAATGGCTGCTTAGCTATGAAGTTCACTATCTTAATCTACTCTGAATATACCAGGACAGACGCTTGAGATAGGTCTGTTTATTATCCTCATATGAAACTCTTCTAAACACAATGAACAAACAACTGCCTTTAAAATACTGCAACTGACATTTTTCTATGCTATCAAATTCTATGTCTGTTTGAAGTTACATGAAAACCTGAAATCCCAAGCAATATGACTTCAAGAATATTGCTTACCATGGTGCTTATGCTGCTGGCCAAAGAATCACACCAATGATGTTTAAAAAAAAGTTTAGGAGCATTAGATACAAGGGTTAACATTTTTCTATTGATCATCTATTATGCCATAGCTGTAAGCCTGACCTCAATTTGAAATGCTAAATATGTGTTACTGCAAGGACTTTTTCCTGTGTCATTATTTATTAATTTCTGTTTAATGCTGTTTGCTACTCATATTAGCAAAGTAACTGAAATGAACTTGCCTGCATTACAAAGAAATATTACTGCATACCACTTAATTAAAAATCTGCATGTGTGTTATTATAGTTTGAGTAACCAATTAATACGTGTGAACTGCTAAGACTGGAAAACACTTATTTCTCTAACCTTGTTTTCGGAGACAACTGCCTGAAACCTACACCTTTAAAACTAAAAATTTCCATATTCATTGTCTTTTCAGGTTGGAAAACTCAAAATAATATCCCTTCTAGATTTTTAACTTAATGACTTAAGTTTTGAAGGGGAAAGAACTCTAACACCCATACATGAAAAAAATACAGTATTTTGAAAACCTTCATGACTTTCAAGGTCATAAAGTCCTTCTAAGGATTTATATTCAACTTCATTTAATATTAGAAGTTATGTGTCAGCAGTGAATCCACGTATCCTTATCACCTATAGAATTTTGGCAGACTCAGGAAAACTTCTTTTATTGCAGGCAATTGTGTCCTATTCTTTGACCACTTGCAGCTCAGTAAACTGTCTGCTGCCCCAGGTTTTATATAGGCTTGAATCAAAGCGCATTCGGGTCTCCTTCCTCCCTGTCTCTCAAGCCTTTCCATAGCACCTTGAATCCCCCTCTGTATTTCCTGCTCAATATCCCCAAGTCCCTGACATTTGCTGGTAGGTGGGCAGAGCATGCCAGGGTATGAACAACCTTTGCCAGACAACCTGCTCTCCCAGTGGTTGGTGTGTGCAGATTGTAGCAAACAATTACTAAAGTCGAGATTTCTCCCTCTTTCCCTCAGCAAATGTACTGACAGAGTATTTGTCCTCTAAATGACAATCCTCTCTGGAACTTGGAGAACTTAACCTTTCTAAAGCAAAAAAAAAAAAAATCTTGGAAAAATTGTAAAATCCAAATTTTATGAGAAAAAAACCTTATATACAATTTTAACAAATTACTGTAACAGGGATATAACAAAAGATGATGCATAGATGAAAGAAACTTAAGGAGTGAGGCAGACTTAATGAGGACAGAAAAACAGGAGAAAAGGAGGAAAACAACCTATGCACTTTTTATTTGTGTGCTGTTCTTACAAGAAATATGCATGCAATTTTGATTTGTTCTTAATTAGGTTTTGTATCAGCTAAAGGGGATTTGAAACCCAAAGCCTAGAACTGAACTCAGTGCTTCATTACTCTCATTCAACTCACTCCCATCACTGCCTCTTCTAAGAAAAAAGGTCACAGAGTACTTACTGGTGAAGTGGAAAGACAGATAACGGGGCCAGGAATGGTATGAAGACCATTATAATTCACTCATTATATTTTTTATGGCATGTAAGTAATTGAGGAGCTACATACTGATCAGACATTAAATTGTGCAGAGATGCCATGATCAAGTCACCAGATTTCTAAATCAGCCTCACTTTGCTTGTGTAAAGGGTAGTGGTGTCTGTGAGAATCCATATGGGCAACATTTTTAAATTGGCTTCTGCTGATTTATGTAAGATAAAGGATCTTATCCCAGTGATTTTCAAATTCCATCTCCAAGGGGACCTGCAAGTTTCTTTTCCTTCACAAACACAATGATGAGAAAACAACTTACGTTCAACTTGGTCAAACATTACTGAGAACAAGAAATCTCTTGGTGTCATGTAATATTCTCCTTCATATTCCAGTGATGCAAAATGCATGAAGCGGTGCTTGCGAAGAGACAGCCTTTCATCCACTTCTGCATGAATGACATCTTCCCTCTGAAAGAGAAAAAAAATCCATGCAGAAGGATTCTTGCACTTGTAGACCAAAGCTGTAAATAGAAAGAATCCCATACCCAGTCTTGATTAACCTCAATATTTTGTGGGTAGCCACAAAAAGAGACCAGGCATTAAAGCATTTATGGTACAGTCTTAAAGAATTACATGATTATATGACATACAAAGTATTTTTTGGCTTCATTGAGAGCATGCTTTAACAACACAGCTGAGCTAAAATAATGGCTTGCTGTCACCAAAAGCTCCACCTGCTTTCCACTTCCCTGCTCTTGGCTATGTGGTCCTGCTCCTCCTTGTTTCCCAACTCTGCTACTTGCTGGACTCTTGCTGAGGTAAATTCAGCTCAATAACTCAAATGAAAAACTAAACCCACCAAACAGCAACTAGTATTTTTCCACGTTAGTGACTGGCTCAGCAAAGGCTGAAATATGCTCTGTATCCATGCAAATGACCCACTCCTGAAGTTAATTATCAAGTTGTGGAGCAACTAAAATGGGAGAATAAAGATGTTCTAGTTTGAACATGTGTCTGCCTTTGAGAGAAGTCAGAAAAATGGGAAAAGCAATGAAAACATCAGCAAAAGAGTCAGAGATCCTATCACCAAACCCAAAGATTCAACTAGCCAAGCAAACAAAAATCTTCCAACTCCACCCTCTCCCTTTAAATATTGAGAGACTCCGATCAAAATCCTGCAAGTTGACAGCACTCTCAGGAGTAGTAAAAGCACTTACTGGCGGCAAGAGTGGCCATAGACACAGTGAAACAGAGATGTTTACATTTTAGGATTTCAGAGATGGTAAGTGACAACAGAAAAACAAGAAATCTGAAATCAGAACACACACTGTGTGTATTTGAACATTAACCATGGAACAACAATTGTAACCACATGTAGTACTGTATTGTACTTAACTGCATGTCTATGAAGGCTTCAACTTGCCATTAATTCCACACGTAGCACCTCTGTGTTAGCATTAAGGACTTGTTAAAATACTTCACTGCATGATAGGACACAAGCACCTTGTTATAGTTAATTTTAGTTTCCCTTTGTAGCATGTTTGCTTCACTCAAACCTCATGTTTCAATGAAGAGAGGGAAGGAACCAAAACAAGAGAAAAACCACAAATACTCGTAATTTAGATTTAAAACAGTCACACTCTGATATGCAAGGAAAATGAGGGCTACTTCTAAGTGTCTGAAGCCAAGATTTGCTTCGGTTTGGATAGAACCATTTTCTACCACTACTACTCTTTAAGATTCTCACGCAGTACAGAGTTTCATCATGGCCTAGAACACAAGTGCACTGCTGCTGTTCAGATTTGTGTTCTGGAACACACTGCTTAAAAATACGTCCAATGCAGCAAAAACTTTAGATTTATTCTTTCTAAAACTTTAGGGGACAAGTGACTCTGTAATTGCTTACTTACAAAATGCTGTAGATATCAAATGAGTAGTTCATAGCTGCTGGGTATTAACATGCAGCATTCTTATTAAAATCATCTCCTTCTCATAGTAAGAGAAGCAATTTTTGCCTGACAGCAAATTGAAAAAAAGGGAAAATCGCTTCACAGTTGTTTTTTAACTAAAATTATGGAATGAAAAGCAATCTTTCTGCACAAATATAAAATAAAAAGTATGGCCAAGAAATAAAGTTAATCCTACGACATCTTCAAACCAACTGGATTTTCAAGTTTCCCAAGTCCTGCAGTATTTGTCTGAATACTGTCTAAGGCTAAACTTGTTACTGATATCAAAGCACAAAATTTCAGCAATCTACAATTTTATTTGAAATCAACAGGTACAAATTCACATATTAGCTCTGAACAGTGCCTTGTATTTGAAAAGAATGTACTCCCATCAGAATTACAGTAAGATGTGTCTATGGATTCATCAAACCATTTATTTTTGTGCAACTAGCACCCCTGATTTGCAAAACAGCCTTGGATAACTTCCTAGGAAAGTCAGCTTCAAATATGAGCACAAACGAGATAAGGAAACCTTACAGGATGAAATGCATCAGCTGTGCCATCTCCTACTTTGTTTTAAGAGCTCTTGCAAAATTCCTGACATCCTGTCACTGTATGAGAAACTCAGCATCTGCAAAGAGCATTGTGACCCCTCTGGACATGAGCTCAGGCAGAGCAGTTGCAAGCTCTTTTAAAAGCTGTGTCACTCCCTCTCCTTTGCTGTTGTTTTCTCCACTGATACATATGTCTCCAAGTCTTCAGCAAGCAGGGATTCCAAAGACCAGGACCCACCAAAGACACTTGGTAAAGGATGGAAATACATGGGAAGAAGTAGAGAGCTCTAAATTCTTGAAAAAAGATTAGAAGCATAACTTCCATTTGTTCTGAGATGAGTGAATAACTATTCTCATCACTATACCAAATGCCTAAACAAAGGTTAAATAAAAATTACATTTTGAAGAAAAGGCTGATTCAATCATACAAAATTAAGATTGATCTTCTTTTGAAGTACCAATCTCAAGTGTGCACAAGGAGCACGCTCTCTCAACAATTCAGTATCCTTCTCACTTCAAATAAATCCTGACTAATTTCCAAGTACTTTTTCCTGAGTCATCCAAAGAGTCCTTCAGATAGAAAAGATTTGACATTCCTGACATTTCTAAACACACTGTCAAAGCTCATTTTGCTCATAAAAATGCATGTAATGGGCAAAAAGCAGAGTTTTCCTCTCTAATTCTATTCCACAAAATGAGTTTCAAGTAAAGACAAGTATACTGCAGGAAATAATTATGTATTTACGGCTGAACTTCAGATATTAAGGTATCTGTAATCTAACACCTCAGCAGTTTCCAACAGTGCAAACTCAAAGCAAGCTGGATACAAAAATTCAAATTTTGGAGAGGCAATGAGTGAGAAGAATCTATTACTATTGCTCTGACAAGATTCCTGTAAGCATAATTTAAAATGACTCAGAGCTTGACGTGGGCTTATTTCTGTCTTTAACAGTACCATAGAAAAAATCAAACCACAAAGAGCTATGTGGCATTAATGGTAAGGCTTGGGCTGAAATTCCATTCTTAGCTTGTTCTGTTGTGTGTGGGTCCACCCAGAGCTTCAAACGTTGAGTGTTCCCACATATTCCACAGCATCCCCACAACCATGCGAATTGAAAATGAAGTTTCAGCTTTAACTTGGAATTTGGTTGCCTTTGTGGTTTTATGTCAAGCCTCCAATACCAATTTCAGAATGTCCATGGTAAAGCTACTATAGTTGATGGTAAATCAGAACTGAATGACATAAAAAGGGCTCTAGAAGGATACAAGTGTTTTGCTCTGCAGTCAACACAGCAAGGAATCAGTGGCTCCCAGCTACTGGCGTCTGCAAACATTCCCAAAGACCGTGGTTTCCTTCTTGGCTTCCTACACTGAGAAGTGCCTAAGGGCAACAACATTACTTCATGAAACTAATTTTCAGGTTGATATAATTAATCTGTTTATCAGTCTCTTAATTTAAGCTGCTATTAAAGAATTCATGGTGTTCCATCTTTGGCTTTCACTTTTTTTTTGGCATGAAAACCAGCAAGCTTAAGTCAAATAAAACCCTTATGTTTACTGTATCTTTCAACTTTTATTAAAAAATTACATTAAATAAAAATGAAAGGTTACATAAATAAAACCTTGATAACCCTTACCTGCGCTTTTAGTTACACTGCTGATCACTGATGTTTTCTGTAACACTAATTCTGCTTCCATCTAAGTTTCTGTGTACAAACTCAGATATTTACTGATGATTATGGGTTAGAAATTACTTAAAATAGCATATACACTTATCTCTCCTTTCAATTTAAAATTATGTCTTCCCCTTTCATTCATTTTATTTTTTCTTCCTTTGCACAGAATTTAGTGTTTTGATGTACCTGTGGCCTTTCATGTTTTCTCTCTTAATTTCTTTTGCTTTGAAAACAGAATACAGTTTGTAGTTAATTTTTTCCAATTTTCTTTCTTCACTCTACTCCTTTCCATATAATCTACTTATTTTGCCTCTTTGTATCCTTTCTTCCATCATCTATACAACTTTCACTTTCCCTTCCCCTTGGAAAAAATTAAAATTAAGCTAAAGAGGATCAATGCTTTTTTTCTCTTCCTTAAATCTGGAAGAATTAACTTCTACCACTCATTTTACCAGCTACAAGAATAACTACACCAATGTGTGGGACGTAATTAAAATCCAGTTGGTGCCAGCGGGCTCTCTGGGAGCCTTAGGTTTGGATCCATTAATTCACTCTAGATCTACAGAAGGATTTAGTAACTCTGTATCGAATTACTGTAAGACTGATGAAAACTTTGCAATTAACTAGTGTCATTTTTGTACCTCAATTTCAACTCAATCCAATCTGAAATGATCAAAATAACAGAAAATGTAACTTGACCTCAAACCCTGTTGCACACATTAACACACCCAGTACGGATGCTGAACGTACAGAGGATCATGGTTGGAGCTCAAGGTTTCAAAGTTTCATATGATGCAAGAATAGAGAGATGAAAAAGACTTTTGACAAGAAATCCATTTGACAGAAATATGTGACTTACAGAATCTGAAGATCATAACATTTAAGAAAGCTTGTATAAGTATGCACAAAAGTAGTTTGTGCTTTCACAATAAAGAACACGAGTCTTGTATTATGCCCAGTCTTGATCAAATGCACCAGTTACCAAAACCAACACCATGTTAAAGACATAAAATCAGAACCAAAATGTTCTCATGAAGTGGACTGATCTGTATTATTTTTTTCATTGTTATGTTTTATGACCTTGCAGATCAAACTGCTAGACTGGACATAAAGGAAGCCAGGAAAAAAAAGAAGCACTGAACTTATACAAAGAACTTCTTTATCTGGAAATAAGTTCTAAGTATCTGAAACAGTGTTCAGCAACATGAAACTAAATAAACAACTACATTACTGAAAGCTCTAACAGTCTTGAAATCCCTAAATATGAAAAGGGTAAAAGATTAAATACCTTCTCAGGAGCTAATTCGGAGACAGAGAGGAGACAGCTAAAATAAGGACAAGTGGAGAAGGAGAAGGCAAAAGTCTTGTATCTGGGTGCTCTTAACACTGCTGAATATAAACACTCAAAAATTAGATGAAGCCCTTTCCATGCACTAACAGGTGCCACTCCCCTTCTTTCATTCAAATAGCTGCTCAGTTAATTCTGCTGTGCTGGTACCAATTAGTGACGGTTATGTTTGAAACAGCAGCTGAACAGTTTATTTGCATCTAAACCCCCGGACATTTTTGCTTTTAATTTTTCTCTCCTACTCTTTGTATTTCACTGAGTTCAGAATAAATTGTGCACACAGAGCAGATCTTCTACTGTTACGAGTACCCTTACCAAATGGAGAATTAACTCAAATATGAGGATCATATAGAAAACTGTCTCAGTTTAAATGTTTTTAATTTCAGCATTTAATTCTAGAAATTTCAGCCTCAGCAGAGCCTGTTTTTAAACATAAGCTTAAAACAAAGTAGAAAACCAACACATTTCCCCTAACAGAATATAACAAAGGCAGATAAGGTGCCTGAGCTCTAATAAGCCAGGGAACCAGTTAATTTAACAAATCATATATTTTCACCTCTACTTGCAAGTTATCACAGCGCCCTACTTGCACTTTCCCCCACTGAGGCTGACACACCACTGGAACACCCTGGTGCAGAAGTACTGAATACACACAGAGCAGCAGGGGGACTGCATTGATGCCTCAAAGCAACACAACCCGCAAACGTGTTCCTACAGCATCCTGGGAGAGCTCATCATACTCTGTGGTATTTCACACTCAGTGGACTTAAGTGAAAAATGTGTTGTACTTACCTCTCTCTCACTGATCTTTTTCAGTCAATCACTGCATGTTAAAGTTAAAATGTGAAGACACACATACATTTATCTCAGAGAAGCTGGATATTTCTGAAAGATACTATGAGCAAATGTGTAAACAGTACATGGTGCTTAACTATTTGCCTCTAAAGTAATAGAATTGTAGAATGGATTGGGTTGGAAGAGACCTCAAACACCATCTAGTCTCAAGCCCCCTGCCAACCAGACCAGGTTGCTCAAAGCCCCATCCAACCTGGCCTTGAACACCTCCAGGGATGGGGCACTCACAGCTTATGGACAATGTGTGCCATCTTCACAGTAAGGCACTTCTTCCTGACATCTAATCTAAACTTGCCTTCTTTCACTTTGAAACCATTACCCCTTGTGACATGCCCCCTCAAAAAGTCCCTCTCCAGCTTTCGTGCAGCCCCTCTCTAGGTACTGGAAGGCTGCCTCATAGCAGAGTTGCTCCAGGCCCCTGATCATCTTTGTGGCCCTCCACTGCAGTTGCTCCAGCAGGTCCATGTACATTGGAGGTCTCAGAGCTGGATGTCATACTCCAGGAAGGGTCTTGTGAGAGAGCAGAGGGGCAGAAATCACCCCCCTCGACCTGTTGGTCAAGCTTGTTTTAAAATGCCGTACCATCTTTATTTTATCCCCCTCATTTCAAATGACGTATGGAGTGTCTCTCAGCACACCTTCTCGGGAGGAGCCGGGAAAGGCTCTAAGCCACCTGATTTTGTTTACCCTGAGCTTGAAGATCTTTAGGATTTTCAAGTTAATAGGAGTTTACCTTAAATGTCCTTGTGCTGTAGAAGGAAACCACATGTCCTTCCAAATAACTTCTCACTTTGTTTGAGTAACTCGGATAGCAGCTCTACTTCATCTGTACCCCAAGAGATAATCCTATTACGTGAGGTTCAGTTTTAACTGCACACACTTCAAAATGGGATTCCATTTGCCTGAGTTTGAAAAGTGCAACTTCAAACTGTGGGAAGTTTTGCAGTCCAACTCAATCATATGGTGCCCAATATTTATCTGATGTTTTACAGCTTTAAAAGGTTTTTACTGTCATAGTCCTTGGTCCTGGAACAACTGTACAGACAGGGAAAAAAGTTAATGGCTTTAATAGTAGGTGATTGAATGCTAGACCAGTTTTTGTTCTAAACAAGAAGGCAAATTAATTCTGGACTCACTGCTTTTACAGAAGAATATAAAGGAGAAAATAAACTGTTTCATGACAGAGATAGTAGATTGGCCTAAGCAGAAAAACAAGGGAATGCATGTTCAAAACTGAGACTGGGAGAAGATGGCAAAAAGGGGAAGTGATTTTCCAACAGGCAAAGTAAGCAGTATAGACTGAAAAGAAATTTAAAGTGATGAAATGCTGAGGATAAGGGAGCAACATGAAAGACAGTCAAGTTACATAATAACACCCAAAGCGGTTTATGTTTTCAAGATTACTTTTTTTTTTTGTAATTCAACAGATAGATCATGTTAGCATGAATAGCTGTGTATATTTAAATATATCCATGTCCATGTATGAATAAAAGATATTAGAAAGAAGATGGCTAATCTTATTTATTTAAGGGCTGCACAAGAAACAGTCAATACAATGGAATGGGAATTAAGATAGTAGGGAGTTTAGTGATAGTTGGAAGACAAAAGCAAAAAACCAACCAACCAAAAACCCCAAACAAGAAAAAAACCCCACCAGAAATATATAAAATAGATACATTATATATATATCTGCTATATACGTAAAATATAAATAAACCAGAATTTGTCTCACAAGCTTTTTAAAACAGCTTCAAAGTGCCGCTGTCAGTGGTTACACACAATTTCAGAAGTTCCCTACACTGTACATTTGCAACAATGTGCCACAAGCACTCCTGCAAAGCCATTACTCCCGCACGGTATTTTCCATCATGAATGCATCATGTGCTTCAAGGGAAACACTGTGAAAGAAACTGTCTCTGTGCCATCAGACAAGACTGTCACTTGCATGATTCCGAAACAACGTTTCAGAATACCAATCTGGTTTGAGCACTGTTCTTAACGTGTTTGCACATCCAAAATGTTTTGAACAGTGGCTGAAGGCACGGTGCCATCCATAAGGGAGGTGTAGAAGAGCCTCTATTGCCTTATCACTCCCTGAAACACACTGTGTGCCAAATATAATCACACATTAAAATGCAAATTCCTTTAATTTTTAACCGAGGTACTTTGGACTTGCCCAGCCAGGGAATTTTCATGACAACCCTGGGACAGCATTACAAGAAACACCCAGTGCTGCAGTTGCCAACCAGGGGAACACAGCCCTGATCAAAACCAACCACGCAGCAGCAGAACCTGAACTTACAACTACTTTTCTACCAAAGACAAGCACCCTCAAAGCAGAAATACCCTGTGACTTCATCTTCCTGGTTTAAGAACTATATTTCTGTATAGAAGAGTAAACAACTCCAACCAAATACGATGCCCACGTAAGCCTTAAAAATTCTTATATAACACTATCAAAGAATGAAAAAAAAAAATTAGAATCTCAAGTATGCAGTATCATATATGCTAGTTGACACCAGTTCCTGTAAATGACAGCTTCTATTTAGTCAGTCTTCAAATACTTTAATTTATTATTAATTTATCCGAATTTCAGTGTTTCCCTTTTGGAAGGCTTTGACATAAAGAAAACTCAGCTCAAAAATACAATGATTCTTGGAAGAAACTTCTGTTGGCCATTGCTCAACTGAGACAGGAGCAAGATGACAAAAGCAAGATGAAAAGCAAGATCTTCAAGACGGAGCTTTAAGGCTCTTGTTTTAATTCACACATGTATTTAACAGTGTTACAGGTCACCGTACATTGTACCAGTGAACATACCAGTTGCACACTGGTAGGATGGCTTTATACAGCAAAGCGGCATAAAAACATTTACTGGTAAAGGAATTAGGAATTTTACAGTTTGTGGTTTGTTTGGGTTTTTAAAAGAAAAAAACAAATAAAAGTAACCAAAGCCACAACAAAAATGAAAACATAACAAACAAAATAGAACAGCCCATGCAACTACACAAGCATTTGTTATAAATATTCTGNTAAAGACACATACAAATTGCGGGGGGGGAGGAAGACATGTCCCAGGTTTGCATAAGCAACCAAATTGAAAACAAAAGAAATACTTGACTGAATGTCAAGGTATACTTTTTACTCTACAAAAAGTCTATCAGATTTTAATCCCCATTATTAGCTATGTTACACCAAGATATTTTCTCAGTTCTTGGAGAGTGTGGTACTTAAAAAGGTGCCATAAGTGATGGGGAG
>VWZD01003534.1:215580-288735 GCA_013396695.1 Sakesphorus luctuosus | reverse complement strand
TTTATTTCAGTGAACTATCACTATTAGATAAAACTTTCAGAATGGCAAATTAATCAGAGAGTAACAACATATAAAGGAAAGAAAATAGAAAGTGTTTAAAGCTTTCCTTTCTGACTTTTATTATTTTTCCTTTTTATTCATTAAACGTTTAGTCCTACAGATGAAAAACAGCTAACAAGTTAAGCTTTTTAGAAGAGCGGTCAGAGTTATGCTCAGAGGATTTAGCAGGTCCCAGGAGGTACCGAAACAAATATCCATGTGTCCTGTAAGATTAATACAACAATAACAACAAAGTCATTGCAACCACAAGAAATGTTTATACTGTAATTAAGTTGTAAAATTATATTTATTTCTCCATAAAGCTGCTGACTTCCCTTCTAAACAAATGATTTGTTTTCTGTAGGAGTCACTGATCTTGCGACAATGTCATGTGTAAAACTTGAATGTCTCAGAACATACTATATTATCCAATGACGAGGCATATTTTTCATAGACTTGTTTATTTTTTTAAACTTTCTACCTATGTAGAATTTTTCTTCTAAAGCATTTCCATTTGACACAGAAATCACACATGGAAAGACCGGATGAAAAGAGATAGCTAAAACAATCCTGGTGTGCCACTTGCTCAGAAAAGGAGAAAACACAGTGAAAGTTTTATCTAAATGCTGATATTCCCATTTACTAATTACAATTTTTCATCAACATTAGTTTCTAAAGAATTCACAATTCTAAATATTTGAAGCAAGAATACAGAAATCTAGAATTTCCCTTATTCATATTGACATATTTCCTTTGAAATAAGGACACATTATTTAACCAAAGATTTATGTTATATATGAAGTTTTCAATAGAGTGGAAAATGCATCATACACAAAACTAGCAAGAGTAATCTGAAAAGTTCCAGCACAGTGCTGTGTAGATCAGAACACTTAAAATCAGTTTTTGACAGCCTCTAACAGCAAAACTACAGAAAACGGAACAAAGATGAGCCAAAGTTAAGGGCACCAGCAGAATGTAACAGAGGCTTGAATTTGTTAAATTTAAACATATACTGTATTTGCAAAGAGAAAATGTCTTAATGCCTCTAAACTGGGCATCATGGAGATGACTTCAGAATATTAGATTGACATCAGAGAAATTCAAAAGATCCCTTTTCCATTCAGTATGTTCAGTAGGTGCTATGCTGAAAGTTGAATTCAGTGTGAACTCAATGAATAAAGTAACACTGACAAATATTTATTTTAATTGAAACCATTAGAGAGTGTAAAACCAGTGTATTCCTGATTACAGCAGAGTTGTAAGGACCCTTCATTTTTTACCACCGTTTATAAATTCCATTCTCTAATTTTGAACTTTTCCTCTATAATGAAAGTTCAAGTGTGTTTTCCCAACCCTGCCTTCAAAGCCCATCACTGCTGCACCTTCAGCGAGACTGCAAGGTCACAACACAGCACTACAGTTTTCTTCTCTGCAGCATCTGAATTGAGGAAACCCCCGTACTTTGTAGGTCACCCACTTGTCTGTGCTACATTCCTCGGTACCAGAGATAAAGTTGTTTTCAGCCATTCTGGCTGCACCTTAAACAGCTTTTGCAGAGGTTGTAGTACCATTTAAACAGGTCATCAAGCAGCTGCTGATTTTCTTTCTCAGGACCTCAGTGGTTATCAGTGTTGCTTCATTTATCAAAGCTGCCATATTCTTGGAAGCAGACTGTGCTATTAGCACAAACCTTACATTTCTTTGGGAGCTTCAGAACTCCACCTGATGCAATCCTCTCTTCTCCTCCTCTTTAAAGTTTTTAAGGCTATCTTTATCTCAGACTTCTTTTGTGAAATAATGTGACTATGGCATTTCACTTAAGAAGGATGAAATTGTGTAAACTCCAGATTGAATCAAATTAATGACATCTTTGTCCAACCACTTTTCTCTCAATAAAGAAATGACTTCTCAGAAATCCTAAAACCTCAGGCATGTGTACAGTTTTCAAACACAGGCTGCCTATTTGTACAACTTTACAGTAGTAAGTAAAAATAACACAAGTAAATATTCCCCTGGTCTGCTGGAGAAGATTTCACTAGCCATCACTATAACGTAATGGTTTGAAAGCACAGTAATGAACTTGATTTCTAGCTAGTACTGATCATCAACCACAAAAACCAGATTCATTCTGGGTCCGTAGCGCTGATGTCAGTGGAGAGGTGGGTAGAAACTAGTTACAGGGTTTTCTCACTGCTCTTAGGGAACACCTTGCTCATTTTGAAAGTCAATGACAGAAAAATGCAGGCTCTACTGCATCTAGGACTTGGGCTCCATAAGGCTCAAACCCTCCTTTCCATCATATATGTTTAGGCAGGGAGCCTTTAGGGAACACCTGCAGTGAGAAAAGAAGTCCCAGGGCACCTCTTACTGCAAAGAGATATTAATTTAAGTAGTTACACAGATGCCCTGCTTCTAAGTGCAGAAAAGGTGCCCTAGTGTCCCTTTGCCCAAGGCTCCGTAGTGCTCCACAGCCTTGACTTGCCAGTCAGGTTGTTTCAATTTAGTGACCTGTCAGCAGACAGACAGATTCCAAAAGCACTTCTATCCAGAAAAACAAACAAATGCACACACACACTGCAATACTTCAGCTCATGGCCAGAGCTGAACTCATGCATGTGTCCAGTTGTATCTTGAAAGTATCTAGGAAACATTTAAATGTCTTCCTGAACTAGGTCAGAGGTGGTCTCAGAAGAATGGAGGAATGACTGTGCTGGGTCTGAAAAGTTCCACCTCCAACATTCTTTCTCTTTCCTTAAGGTCTGTGGCGGCAAGGTTAGAGCAGCTGAATGAGTCAGATGTATTTAAAATCCAACAGCAGTGTGTCTGCATCAACTCAAGCACTGGTCATAAGCAAATGCTTAGAAAGGAATAAAAATATTCTCTCAGTATTAGTCTATTTTGAGCTCAGGGACATCCTGAGCTGGATGTGATTTCTATGTATTTAACAACCCTTGGCTATATCACTTTCTGGCACTTACTCAACATCTCCTTGAGTCCATGCAAACTTCTAGTGACTTCAATGACTTTTGGCATGGAGTTTCACACATCTATTGCCTATTCTGAGGAATTGCACAATGGATAATAGACCCTAGGAATGTCAAAGGCATGTCAAATTATATGCTGGTTTTGTGACTGAACTTAAATATAATTGATTATTTCTCTCCAGCATAGATGTTTAACACACATCAGTCTCACAGTAGAGATGAAAAATAGTCCATAAGAACAGTTTCCATATCAGTTCATGAACTGCATTAAATAATAAGATGATATCACCACAATCTTTTTCGTTAATGACTTATCCAGGGACATAAAACTTTACTTCTAGGAGAAAATGCTATTTCTTTATTCCACTAACCAGTCCTTTAAAAATTCTTTTACAGGCCACCTCTTAAGTCCTTTCTTATCCATTTTAATACACATTACTTAATAGCTCTGCACACTGCCAAAATCCATTATCTTAAGCTGTAAATTGATAGCTGGAAAAAATGCTTTAACTTCAAAATTAATATAAGCATTGTGCTTACTATACATTTTGTTTTCTGCAAAAATGCAGCTGCACATTTCAAATTAAACTATACATGGTTTTACTCATAACTGATCTAGTTTCTCACACTTCATTGATCTCATTGATCCAGATAGAGCAGTTTTATGATTGCCAAACTGCTTTTAAGGTAAAGCTGTTCATATCTGAGTCTAATGATTATGTATGCCCCTCTTCTCTAGATCCTGGAAACAATCTGAAGTCATGTTGTCAAAAGTGGGGCGTAAGGACTATAGTTGAAAATCGGGTTTTATTTTATTCAATTATTAAGGATTAACATTTTCAAATACATCTTTGGGATAGATTTTTTTTTTCCAGAATTCAAACACTAATTGGGAGGGGTGTTAATAACAGAACACATTTCAGGCATCTAAACTGCAGAGATCCTCAGCATGAGTAGAACAGTATGTTTCCCAGAGGGCTCAAGCCTTTGTGTAGGCCAAAGATGTTTTTAACTGTAGTTAGAGCAGTGCCCAACGGTATGGATATGGCCTTTTGGATAGGCCTTCCTTGAGACTGAGCAGGAAAGGAGCAAAGCTTGCTGTCTCTGAGTCAAGTTTGCTGAAAGCAAGAACCCATTTGCAAGGACTCAGAAGGCAAAGGAGATCTGCGTGTAAGTATCTTTGTTTTGTCTCCTCTAGATGCTTGAATTTTCCCTGTTTAAATTTCTGGCTTTTATTCAAATAATGGTGGTTTGCTTTTTTTGGAGCCTCATACAGGACATATTGCAGACAGTTCCCTGTCAGTCCGTGCTCGACTTGCTGTCCCATCATTAAATACCATTAAAGATACTGAGTAATTAAAAAAGGTATCATGGCCTTGACTTTGCTTCTGGCAAGTCACAATATTTTTAATGATCAGCTTTAAAGTGATTATATTTAGATATCTGTACTGTAAAAGCTGCTAGTTTAAGAAATGATGAAAAAATGTAACAGGAATATTGTCTATATGAACTTTCAAACATTTGTATATATAAAGCTACTGTAAATGTGATCTGGTTGCTGAGACTGTCTTAATATGCAGTACCAAGTTTTTCCCATTGATGGACTATTTTACTGACACTTCCAGTTCAGCTGACTAAAAGCAGATTTCTGACATGGCAGAGGAACATTTCTGGGAAGCAAATCACTCAGCCTATCGGAAAGTCATAATCCGCTTTTTACAGCAAAAGCAACATCTTGCTTATGATCCAGGTGACAACATCACAGAGAACATTCTTCACGACATACACTGTCACAAGACAAGTCTGTGTCTGTGGCAGCATTAAGTACAGAAAGGCAATATTTAGGTTATCTTTGAGGACTGCACTGGCAGTTTAGGAGCCATCACAAAAATACCCTAAACTCTGTTCTAACCAATACTTTTATTAGCAACTTGGATGACGGAAATGGAAAGGGAAGTAAAAGTGAAAGTAACAGTTATGTCTAGAAGCCATGATATGTGAGGAAAAAACTGAAGAGAGGATCTTTATACTGAAGATATCAAGGCTGCTATTTAATTTTGAAGTCCTTCAAGTTCTGCTTTGTTGTTACAGTAAAATCAAAAGTGAGCAAATTCAGATCTACAGAAAGCCCTGTGAGACTCAGCTATCAGCCAGAAGCAGCAAGGAGCTCAGCTGCTGCTGGCTGATAGGGAGGAGGTTACTCCCCAAGAATTCACATAGTAGGAATACACAGGACTCCGCAGGTGCACGAAAATAGCCAGGATGAAATAATATAAACATGGGACTTGTGAGAGATGGGTTCTAACCAATTGAAGTGTCTAGCGTGGTGGTGTGTTAACTCTTTTAGCCAATAAGCTGTAGTCCTAACCCTATATAAACTGTGTGCTATGTTTAATAAAAGGTCTTCACTATGAATCTCATAGATTGTGTGGAGTCCAGTTCCTCCACCGTTTATTTTTAGTTTACTTTACTGCTTCTGCATGCTGTCAGAAGTCACCTAAGTCTGCCTTGCCATAAGCAAACCAGTGTCTGTCCTGTGTCACTCCATCCTAGCTGAGATGAATGAAGAGGTACCGTCACACCCCAGTCAGGTTTTTGCTGACACAAAAACCCTCCCAAGATCTCTTTCAACATGCACACCCATACTGCTGCCTATCAGATTCTCATGGTCTGGAAGTCACTGGGAGTAGACAAGAAAGGGTTGTCTGCCTTTCACACAAATCTGATACTATCAAATGCTCAGTGACTGGCTTTAATGAGAGGCTACCTTCCAACCTGCACTAAACTGCTATTCAGAGTTAACAGCAGAAGCAGTACTGCCATTCACACTGGTTTCATTTTGTTGTTTACAAAGCTCCTGGACTTCATAACTCTCCTTCTGAGCTTCTCCATTCCCTTGGTAATGTATATGGAATCTGGGCACCTGCCTCGGAGGTAATCTATTTCAGGCTCAGGAGTGTCTACCTAAAAAGTAGAATCACACCAGTAAATGCTGAGTTCTGGGCTCTGTTGCATACCTCCACAGAAGTCTTGAGAAAGAAATGGCCACAGCACATGAAATACAAAGACTACAGCAAAACTGTTCTCCTCACCTTAACCATGTGACAACGAAGAAGAGGCAATCAGGACCAAGTAGCTCCAGAATTTTTAAAGTAGGGCATCAAAATAGAAAAGGTTTCCTGGAGAAGTTGACAAATTCCACCAAGTTTGACAAGTTGCTTTCTCAAAATTCAGTCCAGTGACCCACTGCATTTGGCTTAGATCCAAAGATGTAGATAGCCAAGTTCAAATCTGCAGAGCAATTTTCTCCACAGGACTGAAGTCTATGGAGTTATCTCTCATTTATTCCCATGCTGTATTACTGCTCCTGCAATAGCTAGCTAGGCATTATGAGCTAAGCATCCCACCCAGCCAAGTGCTGAATCCTGAAAAAGTGAGAGCTTTATTACTTAAAATAGTTTAATTGCTTTAGCATATTTTGCATCTTAACTATAACTTTACCACTTACATAAACTCTAAATGCCATATTCTTTAATATGCTTGGCTTTCTCTCCCCAATTCTTTTAATGGAAGAACCAGCACTGACAAAACAGCAAATGCTTCAAAACATTTCCAAACCTGTGGCAAACTATAAGTGCATCATCATCCTGAAATGGCATTGCAGAAGCACAAAATAAGCAGCCTTAACTTCTAGTTGTAGAACTGTAAAACAGAGAAAAGCAAAGGGAGAATGAACATAGGATTCCTAATACTCAGCATGAAGAATCTGAGTGCTTCCCAATGTACTTAAAACTGATCTTACCAGGCAAAGAACCATAATTCATAAATAAAAACTATGTGTCGCCCAGTTACAGGCCGTAATAAGCCTGAAAACCATGCTCATCCAAGTCTCCAGCCTTTAAGAGGGGAGGGAAGGGAAACAGTTTAACCTTCCTGCCTTCAAATTTAAAAACCTCAATCACAGATTTATCTCTGTTGATCATTCCTTTTAGTTCTCTTCCTGAATTCTATTGCATTTATGTATATTTTGTATTCTGACAGATTTTCTGAAATAATAATTTATTCCAGGTCCTTATGACATTCAATATGCAGTTTTAAGTGGTCTATTTCTGTTTCCCTATTTTTAAGATTACTCCCAACTTTTAATCTTGCACAGAGAAAAGGACACAAATCTGTTTTACTAGATGATCTTCCCTAATCTTTACACATAAAATAGTTATCTTTGTTACTGCTTTTGCACTCTTTCCCAGACAATATATTCCTTGTGTGGCACGGTGACCAATAATATATACAGAATTCCAGATGGAGCCTAACACTCCTGTAACTGTATCACCTCTTATTTTGTATTTTATCCCTCTGATACAACCTAGTAACTGACTTTCTTGCAGCTGTGCATAAGCCTCATGGTTTCAATGATTTTTCCACAATAACCTTCAAATCCTTTTCCTAGTCAGTGTGCTGAATGATTGTTCCATTGCAGCACACACTGTGTTTCCTTTAGTTTCTTGCTCCCAGACTAATTATTTTACATTTTTCCACAGTGAACCACATTTGCCAGCTGCTGGCCCAGTCACCTAAACAGTTCTAAATCCTTTTATATCTGATTGTATTGTTCCTAATTCACTGCTCTGAATTTTACTACAAAGAGGGTGGTGGGGAGGATAAATCTCAGCGCACAAATATACATTACTTATATGGGGGCCATATGCATGTGATCAGTATAATTAATCATATGGTTTTGCAATCTATCAGGCAGCCTTACCCACCTCGCTTGCATTTTTCCAATATTCCATCCCTGCTGGGACTACTTTGATCACTCCACACTTCTGAGCAGCTTCACACAGCTGCCATGAAAGAAACCTGCCACAAAACCCC
This sequence comes from Sakesphorus luctuosus, assembly GCA_013396695.1. Lineage (NCBI taxonomy): Eukaryota > Metazoa > Chordata > Aves > Passeriformes > Thamnophilidae > Sakesphorus > Sakesphorus luctuosus. The sequence continues at coordinate 280,837 of VWZD01003534.1, read as the reverse complement.
CTTTTACTTTCCCAAATCTAATCCTGCCACTTCAAATCACACTTACCTGAGGTTCAATATTCAGTCTTGATAGCCAGCAATATTTTGTCTGGGATCTGGGACAGGTTTCTTTCTGTGAACCCTTGAGGATGAAGGTGGAAACTAAGTTCACCAAACATTCACAAACTCTACCTACCTAAGCATAGAGCAAACAGTTGCTTCCAGATTCTACTTGCAAGACAAATATCAGAACTTCAAATAATAGTGCTGTGTGTGTTGCAAGACAATTTTTAGTACTATTTCAAATATTTTAATTTGCCTTCCTAATTATACTCTGGATGTAATGAAGGAGTACTCTGCTCATATGCCAACAGCAACCCAGGACATTGACCACTCTGTGTGCATATGAGGGAAGGGCAGCTAAATCACAAATTGCTACCACTCACACACTCTGGTCTTTCTGTACATTTGTGCCTTCTTTAAAGGCAGTCCTAAATTGCCACTTTTTCATGCATTTTTAAACTTTGGAAGGCTGATGTAGAATTTTGCATTGTATTAGCGCAACAAATATTTCCATTTCAAAGCTCTGAAGTTACAACTCATAGTTTAAAAGGTACCCTATCACCTTCTACCTCAATGGGCAAATTACTGAACTCACCTAGTAGCTGAAAGCCTCCAGCATCACTATCTAATCAGGCTTTTCTTTCATTGTGAAAGAACAAAGTTGAAGCATTTGCTACTCTTCAGGCTATTGAGTCAGGAAACACGTTGGCAGTCCTACAGCATCTTCTACTCTCTAGAAAAGGAGCTCAGAAAAAGCTTTAACAGAACTTGCAGGTTTCCATGATCTCTCCCACCCATTCCTCATTCTCTGCCTTTAATTCCTCTTCCATAAAACAACATTGCTGTTGAGACTATCACAGACATTTTAAAAAGAATCATAAATGATATCTCTGCGATGCAATTCTTGTGACATTACAAGAAAATTATTTTAAAAGAATAAATAGTTAAATCTAAGATCTGATATAAACTTGTACTGATTTGCTGAAAAAAACGGTGTGGGACATGAATTAGTTTTGAAGACTGCATGCAGTGTAGCATCAGCACTTGGCAATATGCTAGTTCTACCTACACCACAGAAATGATGCAGAATAATCAACGCTCAAATTAAATGTGCTCTGCTCTTTACTTATAAAATTTTGAAATGGCAGTGTCTGTTTAAACAGACTGAAATAAAATTACTTTAAGGTTTTTAGTTTAATTATTACTTCTAGCTTTTGCCAGAAATCCATTAAGGCTACGGAACCTGACTATAATTCTTGTCAATTGTCTGATATTTGATGAAGCAGTTTTCTTCCACATTTTAATTATTTCAAGTAGGTTTTGGTTAGCTGGTTTTTAGGGTTTTGGTTGTTTTGTTTTTTTTATACACAGGAAAACATGAATCAACATGTAAGTGTTTTAATAGAAACCACTGAATATAAGTTATCTTCACACAGAAGAATTTCAACCAATGAACACAGTTGTTCACTGACTGGTTGACTTCTCCCTTTCACTCTCTCTCAGTTTACAGACTGCAAAGACCATTTCATCTGGCAGGGGCACTGAACTGTTCCATTACTGCCACTTTTTAAATTATTTATGCTGTTAAATTAAAGTGCAAGAATTCCCAAAAAGGAGTTGAAAGCCATAGTGAGGCAGAAGTCCCACAGTGAAAGACAGATATAAATTCATTTCTCAGACAATGAAGTTTGAGGAAAGGATATACTGTCAGTAACTTCTGGCCACGGCAGCAAAAGAGAAGAAATTAATGTGTTTGAAATTAAATTTCTCCTTGAATGCCAAACAAGAGTTAGCATGGTCATCTGGGAGCAAGGACAGGTCATTAGCTCAAGGCCCCAGAAGGTTGTTCACAGCTCACTGTCTACATGCTTGTGAAAAATTCCCAGACCCAGACTAAAAAGGGAGAACTCAGTTACCTCAGATTCCTGGCTTCAGTAGAGAAGGAGGGAGTCACACTCCACCTGCTATCTAGGCACCTGATATGTGATTCATCCTCTGATAAACCTATGTCTTCCTTAACTCTGTCATAACCAGGTGTAGTAAGAAATGAGACACAGCACAAAAGTTGGCAATAATAACACATAACCCATATGGCTCACACGAGTAACTCAAACTGAGAAAGGCAGGAAATCCTTGCTGAGGAAAATAAAAGTATCAAGCACTATCACTTTCTTGCCATAATTCTGGAAAGAGAACAGACAACATCTAATGCCCAGGTCACAGCAACCACAGCAGCTGTAGCTGCGCAGACAGGGAAGAAAATGAGAATGCCTATTCCAACCTGCTCCTGCATTAAAAACTAGGCTTGCTTTTCTTTATGGAAGTGTAAACTGAGGATGCATCCTAGAAGCAAGCACTACTCAATTATACATAAATCTGGTCAAACCCAGAGGGAATTGTATCAGTAATTAACACTGTCCTCTACTTTTCTAATCCCAAATTTACAAGAAACACCAGAAAATCCTGCATTAACTTCTACTTTCAATATCTAGAGAAAAAGGGAGTTGATTTTTCTTTCCTTTTATTTTTAACTTATTTTTCAGATCCTATACATGTTGTATTTTCTAAAAGTCTAAAATAAATATATAAAATCAATATGTTGACCACTGATTATTTTGGTTATAATTAAATAGTAGGTTATTCTCTCTTTTGTAATTTAGATGCTTGACCAGTAACATAACCTACGTCTCTGACTAAAAGCTGCCTTCATTTTCATTATTTTACAATGGAATTCAGAATAAATACAATACTATCATGGCAATCAGCTGCAACTTGACTAAACTTGACTAAATGTTCCAGTTTTGACTGCATAGCTGGAAGTGGGAACTCTAAAAACACGTCTTAGCAGAGCAGGCAGATGATGATTGTCCTTCCAAATGTGAACATGTCAGTGGACTGACACAATTACAGCCTGTCATCACTGCAGCCTGCTGAGTAACCACGTCCCCAGGGTCCTGGGCAACGGAAGGAGGAGAGACCCACTTGACAGATGGGTGGTACCACTGCTCACTGTCCCACGAGAGTTATCACTGTCTGAGCTGCAGCAGAACCCACACACACTCCAGACACGGTTGCACCAGCCGTTTCACACTGTCCTTTTATACTGAGAACAAAGGAGCAGGACACACTTCTCGCTTCATGTAGGACTGACTTCAGGGATTTTTCAGGTCCAGCTACTGGGCGAGAGTGCTCCAACAGTATCTGCAAATGCAGTGACAACATTCTGCAGTTACACCTTTGCCACTAGCAAAAAAGATGCCCTTACAGCTTATTTGGTAAAGAATCAACTGCTTTAAATAGGATGCTGTTGAAAGCAAAAAAACCCTGGCTTTTAAACACCTCACTTGCCAGGACACTGGCTTTTACCAAGCCCCTGGAGGTAGACTCACCTTCATCAGTGTATTGGAACATGTTCACTGGAGAATATGTATTAGGAGGGACCATAATGATTATCATGAATAGTACATTTTGCTTTTTGGCTCATCTTTGATAATGACAAGACTGTACATACTGCTTATCATTTTCGTGAACTACTAGCTACATCTGAAGAAAACATGGACAACGGGGTGAGTTTACATGTGTTTAAAGCACAGTTATCTTGTCTGATCAAGCCTATGGCTCCTGGGGACTTCAGAACAAAAAATCATCTGAGTCATTATTGGACTTGTACTCTCTCTAGTTCCTTTGATCAGCAACCACATAGTTATCACCCACACTTACATGTTCAGTGCTCAGCACTTAATTTAAAAGACTAAGAGACCAACCATTCTAGCAGATTTATGCTTTCAGAAAATCTAGAAAAATGAAAGATAAGCAGAACATTGCTTATGTTTATATTTGGATACTTTCTTCACAGTCACAGAAGATAAAAATGAATGCCAGAGTTTCTGCATTATCTATGAAAAAGGTGCTCTGAATCTTCAGCTTAAAAGACAGAGGTGGTGTTATACCACATCTTTAGCAATAAATTCCTACTTAAAATGCAATAAACATTTCACTGTTTGAACACATTAAGAAGCCATGACATTATAGCTTTCAAACTTTATTTCAAAGAACTTTAGAGGAGTAAGCAATACTTTGCCAATGCTAACAGTATCAGAACTTGAAAATAAATCTCAGATAACCCTCACAGGAGGTGGTGCAAGAAGCGAATAGGGTAAAGGAAAAATGCTGAGGAGGAAGAAAGATCAGCTACAAAGAGTGGTATCAGGGGACATTTTCAGACAGAGATGTGCTGCAATAAGTCTCTCTTGCATCAACACAGCCTATGGCAGTGCTAGAGAGTGAGGCTTTTTAACAGAAAAGAGTAAGCTGTATATTCTGAAATTGTTGGCATCAAGGTAGAGCATTTAAATGCTGAATTAACTCAATTAACATAGTACTGAAGGGCCCAGCTTGACATATGTATACCACAATTGGTAGCAGAACCATTTGAAGTGTGTAGCTGAGGCTTTTTTCACACTGGCAACTACCACCCAGCAACAAGTCAGGGTAAGTACAAGTATATGAGTTTGTAGCCCTGAATTTGAAGGTTAGGATGAGATGGGATGGAGTAAGAAGTCCCTCCTGCAGATGTCCACAGAGCAGTACAAAGCCAGAGATGACTCTTTAAAGCCACTGGTATCTGAGTTTTCATTGGTATGAATTTTAGGAACCCTTCATGTAGTTAAGTACATGTTATAAGACACTGGCAGGTAACTACTTGAATATTTTCATGCAGTAAAAAGGAAAGAAAACATTTCTCATATATTGCAACAACAAAGAATTTCACTCTGTGATAGGAAAAGTAACAGAAGACCGTTCATGATGGATACAACCCCAAGCATGAGTGCTGAGAATGTGAAAGTCAATTTTGCTCAGTTCTGTAAACACTGCTTCAAGAGCAGACAAACATGTCAGACACTGTAGAGATTCTGCTGCATCCTCAGTAATATATTATGCCTATCCAAGAACAGCTTCTTGATTAAATTGTTAGGCAACCAAAGCAAAATCCCATAAATTTTCCTAGCAAAGAGTTAAGTCTTCAAATACAAAACTGACAATACAGTTACAATGCAGGAAGTCTGAAATAACCAAGCAAAACCTGGAAATAAATTGGAAGCCAGTCCCTTCTCTGAGCATCTGCCAGCTAGAAGAGCTGAGATCCTGCCTCAAAAGGTGGTCCACTCTGGAAAGACAAGATCAAAGTCCCTTTTGTCCCATTTACACCTGATGGCTATCAGGCTGCTATACTGTGTGCAAGCAAAACTACAAAGCAGTCCTAAGGGCTCTTACTCTTTTTTTCCCCCTAATAAATTTAACCAAACTCACTGTGTTAGCTATTCTTTATTATCTCTGGACTTCTCTGAGAATATAAACGAAACTGTTTCATGTTACACATTATCTGCAATAATCCTTTACAATGCCCAGACTCTGCCCTATGCTGACTTTTTTTTTCCTCTATCCATCTTCCTGCTTAGGAAATGAAGGGACCAATCCTGTCATGCAAATACTGCATATCAGAAAAACTGCAACGTATCTTTTCTATTTTATTTATTTCATTCCTTCCAAGCAATTAGTTGACCAACAGGCTTTCTCATCTGTACCTGAAGGTCTCATGACATTTGCAGTTTCTCTTAAATCTGTGAACAGGAATATATTCTTGTAACATCCAATACTTTGTTTATAAATAAAGGAGTGGGACAGTCCTGTGGCAATGGAGAGCATGCCGGTCTCTCTGAATCCCAAGGTCCTGAGTTCGAGTCTCAGTAGGACCATCCCCTGGCAGTTCAATGCCTCCCTGCCATCCCATCCCGTCACATCTCGGATGCTCAGCAGGGTCAGCCCCGGTTAGTACCGGGTGCTGGGACAGTCCCGAGGACTTCCCTGTCACTGTCCAACCTCGCTCGGCCGTGGCAGATGGACCTCAGGACTTAAACGGAGGGGCCAGTTCTGCGCACGCTGTGCCTCACCTAAAAAATCCACTGTGCAGGCTGGAAGGGCACAGCCACATGGGGAGAGCCCTGCCCAAATCTGTGTTCATGAAGATTGGCCATTATATTAAATAAGGGAGAAAAAAACCTCCCAGGGACTGCTTTAATTCCATTAGTAAGAGACACTAAGAAATGAATAGGTCCCTCCCCATGCATACTTATTCTTAATGCTTTCCAAAATTCTGGATCAGAGTTCAGCAGGAGATGATGGTGTTATGTAGAGGCAGACAATGAGGATGGGCAGAAGTGCAAGGCCAACTGCCCAAGGTGCAGGAGAGGAGCTCTGTGTTCAAAAAGACTCAGAAATAACCAGCACATCTTACAGGCACTGTCTCCCTTAAATGAATTGAACACATTTTTAATTTCCTGCAAGTGGAAAAAAAATTACTAAAAAGTCCATTCTGATGGACACATAGCAGTAGTCCCTTCTTCTTAAAGAATACAGGAAACTAAGTTAACTACTAGTGAAGAACAACAGCTATTTTTCAAACACACTATGAAAGGAAAATAGACAGGCAGATAAAGACCCAGCTTTGAAAATGTAAAAACCCCCAACTAATTAAAAAATCAGATTTATGTGTCTGACAGACACCAGTGTCCTTCAAGAGGTTAATATCCTTTCTTCCATTCCTTGCAAATAATTTTGTACCCAGGAATTATTAGCACTATTTTCACACTACTTAAAAGGATAATGTGAACACAATGCTCTAGCAGAATAAAAACTTACTCAACTACAGAACCTGGCAATTAATTAACTGCATATGCAATATAATCTTTGGTAAAACAGAGAAAAAAATACGTTTTTTGTCATCAACAGTAAAGTGAATTTCCACACTGATCAATCACTTCCCAACTTCCATATTGAAAGTTGGCTTTCTGAATGTCTGATAGGAGGTATTTAATTTAAATATTAAAGTGTAAACTCGACACTGCATTAACTTGTAAATGTGTGAACTTTAATGATATGGTACACTTCTAGAAATTGAAAATCTCTAAGAATTGGGACAAAATACACTTCACCACAGCAGAATCTATTTTGTAATTTGACATTTCAGAAGAGCAGCTTGTGAGAAGTGGATGCAAACTTTCTACAAACGTAGCATATCACTTAAAATGAACCAAAATAGAACACCAGTTAAAGTTCATTTCTTTAAGTATATTTGTGAATTAGTTCATCTTAGTAGGACCAGAAGCCAACTACAAGCCCACACAATTGGCTCTTGAAAGACACATTTCAGGAAAAGGCCACTGATGTGTCTTTATAATTCACTGGAATTACTAATGGGATATTGCAGCTTCCCTCACTTTCAGTACCCTACAGCAACACAGTCGCCTCCAAAGAAAGTTTACTCAATTCTTATGAGTTACAGGGTAAGTTAAAAACATACAAGACTCCTCTGCTAAGAGCAGTTTTTAAACTATCAAAGCACATTTTCAAACATACACACTTTATTTCTGCACAGCGGGAGCGATGCTGCATGTCACAGATCGCCTCCTTTCCCTCTGCACTGTTCTCCAGCACACACCCATCAAGACATGAAAAAACTGAAACCACAACATTTGCTTTGGGACAATGAAGGTGTGTGAGATTTCTCTCTATGACTCAAACAAGGAGAATTGGTTTTAATCTACAATATAAAATATCAAAATGCATGCTGTAAAAGCCTTTTACTTATACTAACATTTATGCCTGTATCATGTTTTATTTTAAAATAAAATTGTGTCAGTGAAGTCCTTTGATCTTTCTGCTATTCAGAGTTAAACTTTTGGGCTGGTGCCTTGCATACATTTCAAGCCTGTTATGACTACCATGCTATTTAACTACACAGGGATTATGTGGGAATTATTAGAGGAAGTTTGATCTTTAAAGGAAAAGCAAATACCCAATCACCTTTGCAGAATTGATTCTTAAGGTTCAGGTGGATCTTTTCCTTTAGACAATTTTCAACATATTCATCTTGACTTAGATTTGCAGAAATGGTATGACAAAACAAACTCTTCTCAAAGTTAGTTAAGCCTGATGTGCAGTGAAAACTGCACTGCAGACTTTTGTATCAAACAAAAATATGATGAAGCACAACTCAAGGGAATATCAACATCCAAATCTGTAAAATTAAGTATTTTATGTTTCAGCTTATAGGCAAAATTACACTAGAAAATAAGCCCTTTTCTTTGTTTTTGATGGACTAGCAGATGTAACACACTACACAAAGTACTACTTATTCTGACTTTACTCACTGTTGGTGGTTCAGTTTCTGAGGCTGTAAAAATTAGTGGAATGAACATGAACGCTATGTATTTATTTCACCTTTAAAACAATATTAGCCTTATTATCACCTATAAACTGTAAAAAAAGGAAAGAATAATTAAAAAAAGAAAAAGGACAAGTACACTTAAATTCAACAAGGTTCCTTGAAAACAACTTCTTATATACTACAGTCCAATTTCCCAGAGATTGGTTATTGTAAATTTTTTTTTGCAACTGTTGGTCAGTTGCTCCGCCCATGGCATTAACATGTTGTAAGAATTATGGGATTATGTAAAACGAACCCTTGGCCCCAGCTAGAGATTAAGTAGTCATGTCATACTCCTTCTATTCTGCCACCTTGAAAAACTATTTCAAAGCCATTCTAAATCCATCCCAGGGTTTTAAATACAGTGCTTCAAAAGCCATCTGGAGAAGAAAGCGCACCAGAAACAAGACAGGTATCTATTTTAAATATTTCTGTGATTATTAATCTTGAGACACTCAAAAAAGGGTTCAGAAAAGCTCACCTCTAACAGCTACCTACAAAATAATAAAAAAAAATCAGTATTTAATCAGATACCATAAGCATAAATCCTTTTTGATAGCTGAAAAAAAATATCAGTTAACAATGTTCACCTGTTCTGAGCTTGCCAGCCTTTATATATTTATCAGGGGTTACTTAAAGGCTGAAACTCTATGGTAGCAGAATCAGTGTCTATAATTTTGTTCAATCCTGACTAACTGGAAAGCAATCCTAGAAGTAAATTAAGCCTTGCAACTTAACCCAACCCTACCTGAATAGACAGGGAACAAAAGGTAGATCCTTAAATTAGTAACAAAAGTATAATGCTAAAGATATTTCAAAAAAGAATAGAATATGTGACCAATGGGAAATACATTGCCACTTAGTCATAATTTTTTCTTTGTTATTTCAGATTTCAATAAGATGAATGGCTACACAGTTTATCTCTAGCAAGGCTCAGGAAATCAGTGCTATTTTATGGTTTCCATTGTACTAGTACATGAGTGCAACTCATGGGTGGGAGTCACCTCAGACTTATCACCAAGCAGTTCTATTATCACATCTGTCAAAGCCAGTTGTCACACACCCTAAGGCACAGAAATCAGTTGTCCAAAGATTAACAGCCATCTTTCTTCAAAACACAGACCTCAGAAAAAATCTGCAATATGCCATTTGTTGATGGACCACCTCAAGAATGACTTTCTAGGTAACTGCACGAGCAAAATTACACTGTAACCAGAACACACAAAATTAGTTTTTCCACCATATGAATGAAACCTACAAACTTCCTCATTTACTTCTACTGCAAAGACAGCAACCTTCTCCCTTCATCCATACAGTCCTGCTCTAAGGTCAGCTCCCCAGGCACTACAACAGACGAGCAAAACACATCCCCTTGCCAGCACAAGCAAAAAGCCCCAGCCCAATACACTCAGCTACGTAAAACCAACAGTTTTATCACTTCTACTCTGAGTAGAGCCACCCATGACACCCTAACCAGCCTAAGGATACTGAAAACACTCCCAGCAGGAAAGTATCTTCTCTTCCAACAGAACACAGATACTGCACAGTAACTTCCTGCAGCACAAAATTTCTGTCTCCCTTCCTGCAAACGTGTCAGACTGTTCCATGGTAAAAAGCATCAAAGAGCAATCAATACACATACTCGGAAAAGAAAAAATTGAAGGTGTTTTCCAAACCCCATTTTTATGACTTTTTCAGCCTTACCTAACTCATTTTAAGTAGCAAATCTTGCAAGAATCAACCATCTATGTCACCACAACAACCATTACAAATGCCTCCTAACTCATATTAATATTTCTCATTTTCCATCTGAGTACATACCAGAAGCAAAAACTGATCTCATGGAGACCATAAAATAAAACTGCCAACAAAGGCACAGCAGAATGAACTCACGAACTCACGCAAATGAACACAGAAACAGTCAGTTGCCAGCAGACCATTTTTCAAAACAAAACAAAAATCAGAATCCCTCTGCCTCTGACCTTTCAGTTCTGGCCTTCATATACGACTTACAACATATTTCCAGAAAGTGAGCTTGCAAACTAGAGCTTACAGTTTTACTGTACACTAAATGGAACAACAATGATCCCAACTCTGGTCTTATGACAGACCTCCACACACCTACAGCTGTGCCAGCTCACTGCTTGCTTCTCTGTTCGAAGCTGGCCAATAATATTTTGCCTGTTAACATATCCCTCTTCCCTGCAGGTACCAGCCAGCCTTTTATCTTCATTTATAAAACTGACATTTAAATGCTACATTCAGAGCAGCTGCTCCTCAGTCACCCTTGGTTTACATCAGATCTGAGGGACACCTTGTGTGATCAGGACGTTATGTGAAAAAGTGGACAAAACACAGTTATACCATCACCTAATGCACCTAAAACTACCTACTATCGCAGTCAAAAAGATATTTAGCAATGCAAATGGTGAAATCCTCCTCTCATAGTTCTGTACTTGTCACCAGAAAAAGTGACTGCCAATTGTGTCAACCACGTCAGATAAAAACATCACTGCAATGAAGACTCAATATCCCTGGCATAGAAGATGCTCCTCTGTTCATTAGATAAAAGTAATCCTAAAGACAAATAAATCAATCTACAATCTGGATGAAAAAGCAACAAATGAGGCTGCCAAAAGTTTTCTTTTAGTGTAGCAGACCTAATATACCATTTTTTGCCTTTGGAACAAGGAGAATCAACAACTGGTCACAGTTCTTTAACTGCAAGGACCAAATAAAAGAACAGCGAACAAACTGAGCTCACAACAGAAAAGAACATGTGTAGTATTGAACAACTGGACTCTGTCTTCTCATTCCGTTTGAAAGCTTTTAGATCCTCTTATGCAAGGATCTGATCATGGCCTGAAATTGTCTTTTGTGTAAAACCTACCATGGAAAGTACAGGTTTGTAGTGTGATGCTTCAATAAAAAGCATTAAGCTGTAAAAACTAGAAATAAAATGTAATTATCATAACAAAGTACTCTTGGAAGAGAAATGAAGGTTTTAATAGGCTGGTTACTCTTTGGAAATATAAATTATATCCCAAAAGGAAGCAAAGATACACAACCAAGTAAAAGGTATTCTTAATTACACTTTAACGTGAAGCAGCTTTTGTTCCTAAACACTTTTAGCACATCATTATTTTCATATCAGTGATGCATTAAAGTTTTTGACACAGCAGGCTAGATGGACAAGCGATAAAAAGCTACATACATACTGGCTGTTCTGTAAGCAAGAGTCAGGTTGGGGAGCTCAGAAAACTCTCAGTTTGAGATGTCTTGCTCAGCACTGTCTGCACTGTGAGCTGTGGCGAGCCCACTGCTGCCTGTAGCCCACTTGCTGAGCTCTGTCCAACACAGGCAAGGTGGACACTCATTCTCTGCCACTACCAAATTACCATGTCCCTCCACTGTTTTTTAAGTTAAATGCTTGAGCTACTCTTTGTCTATTGTGTCTTCATATATCATGGTATACTGATGATGCATAAATTACCCTTCTGCCATTAACCCTGACTAATTCAATCCACACCTCAGTCTTAATCTTTGACAGCCACTCTTGAGTGCCTACCCACCTCCCTAGAGGTGAAAGGACTCAGACCCCTCTACCTCTTTTTATAAGAATTCTACTCCTTACTTCATTCTTTGAACTGTTGTTATCAATCTCCTTGGTAACATTTTAAACAAGGAGTCTCCTCTATGTCCATCTTTCATGTAATGCAAGTACCTTTGCTACTTCTTTTTTTTCTTTCTACATAGGTACACTTTAGAGAGGACTTTAACATTCAGAGCTGCCCAACTTCTCTTCAGGAAAATGACAACTAAGATCATGAATTGTGCTGAATGTTTTGCTCAGTGGCATCGTCATCTTCTCCTCAACTCTCAAACTTTTTTTTTTAAAAGCCCCAACCCAAACAAACACCAACCACAACAAACAAACACACACAAAAAACCAAACCAATCTCCCCCCCCAATATTTTAACTTTGCCCTCGGTTTCTAGTATCTGGGTTACTTCATGTTTTACTCACTACATTTTATACTGTAATTTTACTAGTCTGCTGTGTTGAACATTAAAGCCACAAAATCAGGGACTTAAAAAACTGCCTGAATTATAACTACTAGTTCAGTCATAACTTAGCCTTCCTTCTTACATATAAGATGTAGTGATATGACTGATTTTTTTTTCAATTGTTTCAGCACTGTAAAATACACCTCCTCCATGTTATGCCATATAGCACCATCTGTACTCTGTAACTACACTTCTCACCACAGCATATGCCTCCACCATTTGAGTTGAGGGAGTAACTTGTACATTCAATAGTATCTTATCTTGATTGACTGAAGGGAATAAACCCCCACAACTCATATTTTACAGACAGCAAAGGAACATACCAATATCAGACTTCCCAGAACACACAGTTGACAGAAACTGTCTTACCCCAGTTACTGCCCAGTCCCTCAGCTGCTCAGTTACCCCTTTGCTAATCCCTTTACCAAACCTGCAGCTGGTTTTATCCTTCCATCTCCTGGTCCTGAGTCTGCCGCATTTCTGTCTCCTGCACCTAAGACACTTCCCTGAAGGTGCCTTTACCTTCCATTTCGTCTTCACTGAAGTTTCATAAAAATCCAGCTAAAGCTGACTCCTGGCACAGAGAATTTCAGAGTGAGTAGTTAACGTTTTGACACTTGTGAACAGCTGGAAACGGGTTTGTAAAGAGAAAGCATGAGTAACATTATCTACCAGCAAAGCCACTGGAGCTACCTGGAAGCTGTAAGCATCTGTGACCTCAGGAGCCCATTAACTTTAATTTTGCCCCATACAAGTGTCAAGGCACAAGTGCTGCCAAAGCTCCTAAAAGCAGGCATCTGTAAGTATCTGTGTGCATGCAGACACATAAATAGTATGTCACAATTTATCTGTTCTCTGTCCAGGTTAAATATTTATCTGCAAAAAACGGTCAAGTACTTTACCACATTGTATCAGAACACCATGGTTTAACCATGGAGGTTCTAAAGTGCATGCCATTCCCGTTTCTGTTGGATGTGATATAAAACAAACTCATTAAATCACCAGCAAACAGTTACTAGCAGATGATGATACAGAGCTTTCACAAACTAATGTGCTTCAGTAAAACATGGTTTTGAGGGGCAAACATTTCTTAATAGTGGAGAGGTGCAATTATGGTGAATATTTCAGGTGTGTTAAGAGCTGTCCACGTGGACTCACCCTCCAGTGTCTGCCAACACACAACTTAAGTGGTTGTAACAATCTCCTTCAAAAATCCCTGAAGAGCACTGTAAGCATGGTTTGGAAGTCCATTCAACACTTCCTGTCTTAGCCACCTTACTCAATTAGTTGACAATACAACAAGCATTGCTAACAGCTGCTTTATGAAATAATGTTGAGGGTTTATGACAAAATAAAGCTCAGCGAAGACTGTGCCCTTGCTGTTTCTTGGACTGCTGCTGTGCACACCGACAAGGCTGTTTCAGAAACATCAGTGATAATGAGGCAGTTTCAAAATAAAATAGGCAAAATGCAATGTGTTTGCTTGGTCCAGTAAATACATTTATTTGCAAAATGCTGAAAATAAACATGGCTTCTATTCCTGCCTCCGAGGGGAATGTTTGTTCTGGGAGACCAAAGGTAGTGTGCAGTGACTCTAGTTTTGACAAGTGAAGGCTCTGCCACAAAAGGGTATCCAAAACATCTTTTTTTTGCAGCAATACATGATATGCAATGGCTCTCCACTACCACAGGGTGTCACAAGTTTAATAATGTTTAACAGATTCAAAATGTTGCAAGGCAAGACAGGGAGAGTCAAATTGCAGCTGAACAGGGGCTGTTACCTTGCTTAACTCATCAACAGCAGCTGGGAAATTTGTTATAAATTTTAATGATGAACAGCAGCTACAAGCAGGACTGAGGAGCAGTGAAATCACAACATTTCTCAATATGTATCAGCTTGAATTAGTTACTTCTACTGAAATATTCTAAATGTCTTGTTCCTAACTCAATTTTTATACCTATTGAGCCTAGAAAACATTACCATTAAAAAGAAATACTTCTTCAGAATCACCACCATTTCTTACTTCCAAAGGTCACAAGTAAATAAGTAATTGCTATGTTCAACCAACTATTAATAGTTTTGATAGCTATGTTACTTCTTCAAATGAATCATCATTGATTTCAATACTCTCTCTTTTTTGGACTAGATAGATACCACTTGTGATACTGAAGCATGAAAATACTGGGGGAAGAGGGAAGGGAGAGAAAGAAGACATGTAATGTACTCAGAAGGGTGAACTTTTACTATTGGAAAAACCCCCAAAATATATCCAGTTTGAGATTTTCAAATATGTGTGTGTATGCACACAAACACACCCACCCTACTACATGTGTACTGCATTTTACATATGGGCAAACACACAAAAAAGGAGTGGGAACATTCACACAGAATCACAGACTATTCTGAGTTGGAAGGGACCCACAAGGATCATCAAGTCCAACTCTTAAATCAATGGCCCACACAGGGGATTGAACCCATGACCTTGGCATTATTACAACCAAGTTTTAACCAATTGAGCTGATCTCAGTGTCATTCATTACAGGGTACCATTTTATGAGTTTAATATATAAAGAATAGTATGATTCCCCTTAACTTCAAAATAATTATAGTTTTTCAAGTTTCTTGTGAATGTGCTCCCAGCTCCATGCCAACCTTCACGCCATTTTTCCAAGCAATTCAGCTGGACCATTTGCTCACATCAAGCTTCACCAACTACTCTAATGCTTGTGTGCAACCACAGCTCCCTAAATTTTCCCTTGGAAAAGTATTTAAATGTAAAAGATGCTGAAAATGGATATTAAAATCTTCTATTTTCACTCAATAACTTCTTTTGTACTTTAGCTCTGTAAATACTCATGTTTGATGATGACAGTTCAGTCGAGATGTCTTGAGGGCAGCAGTTTATAGGAATAGCACACACTTGGCCACGTTTCCCTTTCTGGGTTTTAATATGACAAAGGCAGCCTATTGCTACAGACTGTGAGGAGACTGTATGACCTTAAAGCCAAACACCTCTGACTCTGCACCTCCAAACTAACAAACTGTGTTTTTATTAGACTCAGGAATCCAGGTAAGAGTGCTCAGTAGATCATGGCAGATCAGCACAATTAAATACCTACAGAACTTGTTCAAGTTTCTTTCCATTTGACAAAACACTTAAATCTGAGCTCAGTTTCACAGGCACATTTATGCTCAGTTAGTTTAACCAGAACTTAAGCAGACAGGGATTAAGCATAATTTGAAGGTACCTTTTTCAAAAACGTCCTTTAGCCTGCTTTTTTAGCTGAGTTGTCAAATCACATTTGAAAATTAGGTATAAAAATGATGTTCTGTGTATACACACAGATCGGTCTCCCTAAATGACATAGCCCAGAGAAATTCCTAGGCCATTTTTGCATTTTCCCCATATTCTGCATTCCAGAGTTAGGTCAGGGAGCATGATTTCCCAACTTGGCTTTCTGCTTTTTTATATTTGAACTTCAAAGTGACTGCAAGACAATTAAATTTTGTCCCACCTGCCTTCTCCCATTGTTTGCTAGCTACTCGCTGTTCAATGTTTCTCTTTAGTAGGTGAAGCTAGTATCAGAAATCAGAAAACTCAGATCAAGTCAGTGGATTTATCCTGATTACAGATCAGAGAAACAATTTAATTTTTATTATTGTATGAAAAAAATTACAAGCTTGGCTAATTTTGAAATAGTGCTCTGAGACTACTAAGCATGAGCCTTAGCTACAATATACTCACTTGGACAAGCGGTGATGCTTTCATCTTAATATATACATACATATGTACACACTACTAAGGGAAGGGGAAAAAATAACAGTCTTAAAAAAATGAGCACATGGAATGTGGATTTTTAAATAAACACTGGAAGCCACTACTTGAATTAAGGAAGGGAGTTTTATTCATATATTCTAATGAATTACCATTCTAAATTATAAAACTGTTTCTTCATTAGTGCCAAAAATACGTAAGAAGTTGCAAGGTTTTTCATAGCTGCCTTTCACACGTTTTTGTCACTCTGTAACAGCTTTCTGTGGATGAGACGAGTTATTTCACTCTGTGCAGTCACAACTAAATCCTCTTCCCTGGGTGCAGTTTTGAACAAGCCAGTGATGTGATCACACTTGTGTCACTACACTTTTCTTATAAAACACAGGAGGGTTTTCTTTTTTTGTTTAAAATAGAGTCAAGACAAGTATTGCACATTCATGGAACAAGACAAACACTTGTTACCATGCAGTAAATTATTCTTCTACCCTTCACCATTAGGACTAAGAAAAGCAATGTAATGAAAAGCTCCCTGAATGCTGAGAATATATACCAAAGCAATGTGAAACACAGACAAACTTCATGGCTCTAATGTCAGAAGTGCTGGATCTCTGTCTTTTGTTTTACTTCTACAGAGGGGTTGAAAAATCATGACAGGAAAATGCTGGCACAAAACCTGTTCACAGCATGGTCAGAAGAGAATAGATTCCCTTTTCCCTAACATTAAATCCTCTCTTCCCCCAAATCATAACCCTAATCAAAATATTGGACTGACAGCTTTCACAAAGAAGGAAGAACAGATGCAGAATAATGAATTTCTAATCTCCTAGGAAGCACAACACAACTGAAGAAAGCCAAAAATAGAAAGTCAGGCCACCAAGGTATCGCCAGAGATGGTTATTGTTCACATTTACAGCAATCTTTCTCCCAATTCTTTAAAAACCTGAAGTTAATGGAACACAAGTAATGGCCTATTAAAAATAAGTGGCAAAGGGTTTAGTGACTCACATTGCTAATACAAAAGCATCATTTGGGGAAGCTTATTTTTCTTTCCTCAAATTTACTCTTCCTGGGGGAGTTTATTTTCTATAATGTTTCTAATTTTTTTTCAGCTTTAAGGCTGTAATTTTTCATGCCCATTGAAAAGCTTCTATAATATGAACCACCTCCAGGCACACACAGGAAGGCATATATTGGACTTTTATTCCTTCCTTCTCTGAGAACTGCCACTTTTCCATTGTGATGAGAATGCAATTACACCATTGTCATTTTCTAATTAACATTATGGCATCTAAAGCTTTTATTAATCAAGCAGATACAGGAATGCTCAGAGAAAGGAAATAATTGCAACCTCTGCAGTGCACAAGAAACAGTAACATGATCGTAAGTTCTGCTTCCAATCAGAAGAAAAGCTTTGGCATTCACTTAAAAAGAAAGCATAATAAATTGAAAAGCCCTCTCACTCCATTAGTTCATCTAAACAAAGTATGTTAAATTAAGATTGTGTATTAACTGTTCTTCTGAATTCAACGTTTACTTCAAACTGGAACAACATTCATGTAATGGCACAAACAATGCAATAATTGTTTACATGATATTTTAATAGAGAAAGCCAAGGTATTAACAGTCTTTTATGGCAGTAGGGATTTCAGGCAGTTCCTTTTAAGAACTATTTTTTTAAATAAAATAAAAGCATAAATTAGAAAACCCTCACAAATAAACCACTGAAGAAATCTCAGCTCCCCACCCCAAAACATTCTTGCTGTCGAGTCAGACAGCATTTTACAGGGAAGATACAGAGCTTCCCTTTGAGTAAAAAGGAAAGAATGCCAATAATTAGCCACCCAGGAGGCATTTGTTTCACAATATTTTTGTTACTCCATGGCTTCCATTGTGATAGGATTTGTGAAGACTTACAAGCAGCCTTGGAATATGGCTTCTAATTCAACATTGCTGGCTTGCCATAAGTAACCCTCATTTGTTTGTCAGAAATCATCAAGGTCGTTGTGTTTTTCTTGACTCTTTCAATAGGCACAGAAAAGCTAGGACTTTACTTGTGGTATACTCCAAAAATTTGAGCTAAAAACAACAGCAATTACATAATGCTGTTCTCAATTTCATTTAAAGGGACAAACTTGTTATTGTTTTAAAAAGTAAAATAGAATATGTATGGCCCATTTAAAACTGGCAGATACAAATAACTGAGTAAAGCTGATAATAAAAGACCTAAATATCTTAAGTCCAGGTGCAAAAATGTCATGAGAACTCACCAGAATTCTAAACAAAGACACTGTAAAATTTAAATATTAAAACTACAGGAATAGGTAAAATAACTGACATGAACACAGGTGCTTTCTTTCTGAAACCATGAAAAAATTTTCTCACAATCAAAACAAATAAAAGGTTCTATGAAAAGACTGTTATCAGTACATTTTTACAGTATTCAGGGTGATAGGCATAGGAAACAGAAAACACTGACATCAAAGCACAGGAAAGCTATGGTGCAATCTTCATACAAAAGTTTACATTTCTAAAACAGGACAGGATTTTTATTTAAAGAAAGAAAACATGGTCCTTTTGTTAATGATCTCAACAGGAAAGGCAGAGATGGAGCAGGTAAAACAACCACACTGACCTATCAACGATTAGTTAAGTACTTCCTCCATGGCATGCCTATTTCTAGGACAAAACAGCCAATGGGAAGAGTCTTGTCTTTTTTTCTCAGCAGTTTCAGAGTGGGAGCACCCACATAGATATACGTACACATAGATGTGTATATATTTAAGCTTATTGATTTTGCTGAATTGCCTATGTAGTTCTCAAACACTTTAGTATATGAATGTTCTGAAATAAATCACATTGTGGTTTTGCACAATTTCATTTCAAAGCTTCAATTTTATTAAAAAAAATTGCAAACTGCTACACATTTTAGAGGAATCCTTCACATAACCTGAAATTCTCCACTGTATCTGCCGGAGAGTTTCAACAATGCTTATATGCTCCAGAACAAGTATTTTGATCTTTTAGAAATTAGTACACCTAAGAAAACTCAAACTCTATCTCAACTGCAAAGCTCCATACCTAGAGCTTTAAGAGGGTCAAATGAATCCTTACTTAAAATACACTTTTATTGCCCTTTCTCTGCTACTTCATCTGTAACACAAATGCACCCATATAATTACAGAAAAGAAGATAAAGTAAAAGCACATTAAATTATCCTAACAAAAATCTAAATTTAATCAGTACACATTAAATTTTACTCATCATATCTAATGCTATCTGAAGTGGTAAAAACAAGTTACTACTGAGTCACAGTTCGTAAAACGATCAAATTTTTTCAACTCCTGCTCGTCTCCTCATGTGCACATCTTCCATTCTTGAGCCTAAAATAATTAAGACCTCCCTGGCAAAGAATAACTTCATTCTTTCCACTGGTCCAGGGACTGTAGTCTCCACCTAACTGATAGGATGTTTTAAGTAGGTCTAATTTACAGCAACCATCATCTTTTTCCGGGAATTGATTTGCCACGACAATTGAAGCCTGACTGCACACTCAAAGCACCAGGTACAACAAAAGTGCTTTAAAGAACACAAATCTGTCTTCTTTAATTTCCAGATGATAGCATCCCCATCTCACATTAAGATGTCATTCCATGTTAAACAAACACAAGGCTTTGAAATCCATCAAATTAAGGACTCAAAAAAACCCAGACCAACAAAAACAGGCAAAGAACTCCAGAACTGATATAGGCTTCAGAGAGAAAACAAGCGGAAAAGAAAATTCTAGCTATAAATCTATTGTAATTGCAGTTAATATTTTAAAAAGATACTTTATAGACTATTCTAGTTTTAGTCTCATACACTTCTTCTAATCATCAATAAAAAATCTTTGGAATCACACACCTAGATTAGTCTTACAATTACTAAAAAGTAACATAAAAGCTACAATACCGCACACAGGAAGTCCAGTTCTTCCTTCTTCACCTTAAAGCATCTTCTCAGTTCCCAAAGAGTAGCAGCAATTCACCACAGCAAGAGGACAGCGGAAAGAGTCAGTTTTAATAGAGTTTATTACTATCGTACTACGTATAAACCAATTTAGGAAGAAATTACACAAAAATGTCACAGCTGTAAAACATCAGAAATCATATGAAATATGCTTCTCAATTCCTACTCTACAGCCTCATTTTTGAAAGAAAACAACTCTTCATTGAAAATTAATTAGGCTTTATGTTGAAATGGCTCCACTCAAAAAACAAGCAAAAAAGTTCTGTTTTACATACTGGAGATGTAGAGAAATCCCACAAACTCATTCAACTCAGACTGAAAACTTGGAAAAAAGAATGTTCAGATTTTTTCCCCATAACATGTTTTCAGGCAATTGACAGGCAAATGAAATTACCTATGGAAAGACTACTTGGAAGTCCTAAATGGATTATTAATAATTTCTCTAAAGTCATACAGACTTGCTGGGTCTGAGCTGAACAAATGTAGAGATATTGTGCCTGGGTAGGTGCACTGCTGTCCTGCAAACCAGACCATCTCAACACGACACGGCAGCTGCCACAACCGGAGGGATCAGGCTCTGCTCAGGCTCACAGGAGGCCCTCGTATTGTCTGCCTCATGTTCCCAGCCCTGCTGAGTGGTGTGGGAAATGGTTCAGGTGAAAACTGAACCTGGCTTAGTACAGTCCATAGGGAGCAAGAACCTCTGTTTTGACAGATTGGGAAAGTTGAGAGTTATAAAGGAAGTTTATAACTAACTGAGGGGAAAGGCTAAGCAAAACGGGAAAGCAAATAATTATTAGAAACACAGAGGGGAAATACTGACCTTAAGCTAGGATACACTTTTATGACTGGACTGTGGGCTTAAGAAAACTCAGAATTGATTTTGTTGACTAAGCATGAGTTATCATCTGGTTAGGAGTGAACAGCATCAGCAGGACTGAAGTTGTGATAATTTTCAGCAAGTGTGAGCACTTCAAGAACAGCAAAAATTCTGAGCAGATACTTGGGCCCAAGAAACAGATTTAAATAAGTCTGTCTGGGAAAGCTTGATTCACAATGTTAGCAGGAGAAAAGACAATGAGCTGAGCCATTTGGAGCATGGCTCTACCACTTGACTTAAGAGAGAAGTACAGGTCACATCTTTTCATTCCAGTGCTGCTGGAAGATGCAGCTTAAAGCTACAGATAAATTAAAAGGTGGATGTCAGTGAAAGGAAAAGAGGGAAACAAAAAGTAACTGAGCAGCATGAACCACACTCTCAGAACTTTCCAAGAGACCAGCATTTTCTAACTTACGAGATCATGTAAGAAATATTCATTCATGTGTCACTAATAATACCACATTTGCCAGAAAAGATACACCAATAGTGATCAACACACATTTAACAGACAGAGTGGTTTTACAGGTAAGGTAGAAAAATGGGCATCTTTGGCACTTATTGAACATACACAGTATGCAGGCTTTTCTAATTTTCTTAAAGTTTTAAGGCTGCAAAAGTCCCATGGTGCTGTGGAAAACTAGTTTAAAACCTGTCTACAGGCATCTACTTTTCTAACTACTAATCACAGGATTGTTACAGAAATTCTATTGAAGGTTCTGCTCTCATCACATCCCCCAGGGGGTTGAAATTCTACTGAATTGCACTTCTTGACAGAAAAGAACAAATTACTTCACCTTATTCCTATACTATGACTTTTCACTTAAATCTTCTGAAGATACTTTAAAGTATTGGCAGTATGGGCAGAACTTGAAATATTGTTTGAAGATTTGCTTCTTTTTAATTTTATTTAAATAATATCCCACATAGGCGTTCAGAAATTTTAGCCAACCTTTTCAGCTTACCAAAATGTGACCTCTAAAATGAAATGCTTACATAACTTGTTTTATAACAATAAGATTGCTCCTTTAACAGCAGAAGAAGCTACTGACTTGCCAAATCCTTTTCCCCAGTATAGCCATAGCAGTTCCACAGCAAGGCATGACTTCATGTAGTGGGTTGACCTTGGATGGATGCCAGGTGCCCACCAAGCCGCTCTATCCAGACGGACAGGGGGAGAGAGAATAAGATGGGCAATGCCTCGTAAGTTGAGATAAAGCAGTTTACTAACTCAAAAGTGAAAGTGAAGAGGAGAATAACGAGGTTTATTCTCTAATTCCTGTTAGGAAGCCATGTCTGGCTACTCCCTAGGAAGCAGGGCTTCAGCACATGTGATGGTTTCTCAGGAGGAAAACACTGTAAATAACAAATGGCCCCCTCCTGCCTTCCTTAGATTTTATATCTGACCTGACGTCATACAGTTTGGAATATCCCTGTGGTTAGTTTGGGTCAGCTGGCCTACTTGAGTCCCTTCCCAGGATCTTGCCCTCTATGGCAGGGAGAGGAACGTTGAGAGACAGTGCTGGTGCTGTGCCAGCTCTGCTCAGCAGTAGCCAAAACGCTGGTGTGTTACCAGCCCCTTCCTAGCTAACAAAGCACAGCACTGTGAGGCTGCTACAGGGAAATGAACCTCATCTCAGCCAGACCCAACACACGTCAGGAGGAAGAGAGGCAAATAACAGTGTCAGGAGTGACTGAGGTGGAAGGAAGGAATCCCTCAGCCTTGAATGAGCACAGACCCCCAGAAAGCGAATTTGCAGCCCCCCTTCTGAGCCAAACAGAAAGCAAACCTCTAAATCATCAGAGAGCCCTTTTCCCCACCAGGGAGTTTGTCCTTCAAGTTAGACTTACTGAAAAAGGTTTCATGAACTGCAAAGGCAATTAGAAAGAAAGAGATGGATTTATGTGCTGCAGGACAAGCAAATATCCTTTCAGGGATGTACTAGAAGGCAGAGGGATATCCACAGGAGGCAGAGGGGCCACCTCATGCCAACAGTGGACACTGCCATGCAACCATGCTGCAACACTTGCAGAAAACATTCAAGAACTTCTGAACATGTCAGACTCAAATCTCAAATAAAAAAGGAGACATGGAAAAAATATATTTAGGCCAAGACAGGGAAGGAATCATACTCATTTTTGTCATTTTGTTTCTTGCATTTTCATGTATAAGAGAAGCATAAGCTTCACCAAGAGGCTTTGCATTTCGGGAGCAGTCAATTCTTGCATTGCATCTCACGGATTTACAACACAATGCAGCTCAAGGAAAGGTGCTCTGCAAGCGTTAGTACTTGGATGGGAGACCTCCTAGGAATACCGGGGGCTGTAGGTTCTACTCCCGAGGACTTCACTGTCACTGTCCAAGCTCGCTCGGCCGTGGCAGATGGACCTCAGGACTTAAACGGTGGGGCCAGTTCTGCGCATGCTGTGCCTCACCTAAAACATCCACTGTGCAGGCTGGAAGGGCACAGCCACGTGGGGAGAGCCCTGCCCAAATCTGTGTTCATGAAGCTGAGCCATACATACATATATACAAATGAGAGCTGTGAACTTCACATCAGAGAGATCAAACTCACACATCAGTATCAAACCTGGAAGTAATTTCATAAAGACATAGAGAATGCAGCACGTCTAAAAATGCAGTAATTATTTCTAAACAAAAAAACTTTAAAAACTACTACCGGTACAGAAATATAGCCCTTAGTAAAATCAGCTCTTTTCCTCTCAATAAACAGACTTTTTCTGTTTCTTTGCCACACAGAAAGCAGAAGAAAAGATTTCTTCTAAATTTTCACAGTACATGGCAGCAGAGATGGTTGTAAAAGAGGTTTCAGCACTGAAAATTTAATGTCTGGTGCAAAGATACCATAAAACAAAGAGAAGAATCAATTAAATTAAATTATTTAATTAATAGCAATTTGTTCTGAAACAGTTTAAAATATGGATGAGACAACCAATTATGCAGCTGCTAAATAGAACAACTCATTAAATAATTTAATTGGACTAATAATTTTGTAGTTTTGATGTAATTTACTTGTATGACACATAAGTCTGTGATTTACACTCAAGGTAGAAATTATTTTGTGATTTGGTTGCATTTTTTTCCAAAATTATTACTTTGTTTCTAGCTGTAAGTGTTTTATAAACACTCAACTTGTGATTATTTTCAAGTACTAGGAAAGGCAAACTGGCTGTATTGCTCACAGAAGAGGATCAGTGTGTGAATGCTGCTTTCAAGTATTTATTGAAAAAAAAATACTGGGGAGGTTTTAAGTGGGATGTGCCTGTACTGCACTTCTATTATACAGGGACAAGGAAACATAAGACAACCTCTCATTCATGCAGGACAAATAGCTGTGCCAAAAGCACAAATTACACCTAATTACAGGGTATAACTCTGTCATCTTTCTTTTTATAACCTAGCCATTTACACACTTTGATTTTTTACTTCCATTTGGGTTTATTAACATCAAAGCTTTGTCATCACTTATCTGTTTCTACAGACCTTTCTACCTGAGGCAATAAATAAAAAACTTCTTTGCATTTCAGCTTTTCGGATGCGAGGAAGGTTTAGTCTACATTGTTCTTATGATGCTTCATGCTTATTATACTTTCGTATGTTGTTGTAAAGATTATTGCCCTGGGCATACCAATCTTAAATGTACTATAATTAAACCTACTCTCATTGCATATAAATGCATTAGCCCTATCCTATGATAAATTTCATTCTTACTCTTAAGGCTTTTTTCATGTAATTACACTGTCTTGCATAAAAATGTAATGGACAATTCACTCTAATGCATTGTTTAGCTTTTTGTCAAACAAAAACTGTCAATACATTTTTAATTGAGCTATCCAGGACTTCTGCTCTATACAGATTGCAGCAAAAAATCTACATACATGACCATTCTTAAAGAAATGGACAAAGTAAAGTTAGTCTTACAAGGCTAAAATAATAACCTGGACAATCACGTTGAAGAGATAGCTCTGAAATTCAAATCAGAGAAAGGTGAGGGACAGATTTTTACCTGAAAGCTATGATTATACAAACACAAATGTATTGCCTAAAAGTCACGTGAAGATAACAACTTCTAGAATTCAAATTCCTACTGGAGCATTAAAAGGATATTTCAAAACAAATGTCTCTTGAATCAAATATATTACATTTGAATCAAGAGAAGAGTTCATCAGTTTGACTGGCCAATACGAACAAGAATCCCCCTATAAGAAAGAAATCTCTACAGTTTGGAATAGTCTTCTAGTTTTGGGTTTTTATTCAAAGACTTCACAGAATCACAGACTATTCTGAGTTGGAAGGGACCCACAAGGATCATCGAGTCCGACTCTTAAGTCAATGGCTCACATAGGGGATTGAACCCATGACCTTGGCATTATTACAACCAAGTTTTAACCAACTGAGTACTCCTTCTACCCCTGTCACAATGAGAAAAGGTTTTCTCACTTTCCTTCTCAAAGAAGGTGGATCAAGCAGGGGCCATGTAAACGTAACTGCTGATGTTATCTCATTTCAACTTGAATACTTCTGTTCCAGGCAGTCATTCAGACAGAAACTTTTAGAAAAATAAAGGCTAAAGAAACAATTTTTGAAAAAATCATTAATTTCTACCTTACTTTTAAAGGTGGGGAAATCTACATCTACACATCTGTAACCAGCTCTCCAAGGCCTAGCAGCAAGAAAATTTCAAAGCCTTCTCATGCAATCTATTTTTTATTATTTCATTAATTGCAATTTAGAAAGGTTTCTCTAGTATCTCCTTTGAGTCCTTCTTGGTGGAGTTGCAACTGTTGTTACATATAAAGGACACCAGAAACACAAGTGATCATTCCTTCATTTCTTCTGTAACAGCCTTTTACATATTAGAAAGCCACACTCTTCTGTGTCTTCTCTTCCTCAGGCTACACAAATGAATCCCCCTCGAAGGGATTTTCCTACCTTCTGATCACCTGTGATGCCTCTGTTCAGGATGGAAGGGGTTCAAGTCTTCCCTGACATGTCTTCCCAAGTGGAATACAGTATTCCAGCAAAGACCTCAATGATGTTAAAACAGGAATAAAGTTTGACTTTGCTCACTTTACTGGTTACACTTCTATCTGTACATCCCAGTGGCAGGACTATCTTTTGATACAGTATATTGCTATCAAATGAAAAATCCTAACAAATCCTTTTCTGAAGGACTTCTATGATGTATTCATGAGTGTCATGTCGTCTCATCTTCACTGAATTTCACCTACCCATTTACAGATTATTTTCCCAGTTTTACAAGATCATTCTGAAATATGATCTTGTTCTCCAGCACAGTCCTTCCCCTGTTTTGTGTCATCTGCAGAATGACTCTGGCTATTTTCTATTTTATCATTAAGTTCACTAGGTAAAAAAACTGAAATAGAACCAAACTCCAGGCAGGTCTGTAGAAAAACTCTGCTCAAAACATCTTTTTGTTCTGAGAGCAATTAATTGACAATTAATCAACAGAAATACTAATATAATCAATGTTGCACTTACTGTACACTAACTCCTCCTAGGTAACATTTCTCTGCATTACTTACAAAAATGCTACAGAAGACACTTACAAAGGGCATCAAATAAAGTAAACATATATGACAGCTACTGCTTTGTGTCTATTGACAGGTTCAAGTGTTTTATCATAGAGAGAAATTAAACTAGTTTGACATTATTTATTCCTGTAAGACCATGCTAGGAATTATTAATCTCTTAATTATCTGGCACATAAATAAAAAGTTTTATAATTTTTTTTTAACCCCAGTACTAAGATAAGTGAACCCTTCCTTCTTTACTCCTCTTCCTGCTTTGACAACTGGTACTTTTATCCTTCCCAATCCTCCAGTATTTAATCCACCCTGCACCATTTCTCAGAGGTAAGCTGCTATTAGATAACTTAGCAGGTGATCTGCTAACTCAAGTAGCCAGTGTTGGCAGCACTGTCTCCAGATAAGTAAATCTAGTTTTAGCCTTCCTTCTCATATTTCCTACAATGGCACCAGCTGGAAAAAAAAATCTCAAGAAAGGCAGCTTGGAAGCCAGAACTTTGCCAAGGAGCAGTGTATTTGCCTCCATAGCCTCAATAAAACCACTTTAAAATTCTGCATTAATTTGAAGTCACCTAAACCCACTAAGCTCCTTGTCTTTTGTCATGTGTCACATCAGCACCTATATTCTTAGTGAATTTTTTTCCACTTAAGTATCTTCTGAAAACTACGAACTGGTGAGGGAAATACAACAGAATTACAACCACCTGTACCACTTTTCTCACTTCAGTTCCTGAGTTAGTAGCCTACAGTGACCTCAGGGGCATTCAGATACAGACAGTTCTGGTAGGAGCATATGAAGATCTGAACTTTGCTCCCACTTGGAAGGTGCTAACACATACAGAAACCTTCTGCCTCTTCTATTGTGTCTTACTGTATTTTTTAATCTAAGATTGAGAAAAAAATGTTCACCTCCACTTTAGTCAAGTGTTTAATTTGACATTATAAATATCTAACACCATCCTTTTCATTGTCTTCAGACAGGACAGTCTTTAATTACTTTTCATGAAGCTCAATTTGCTTGACTTCTGACATGTCCCACTATCCCCTTTGACCTCCTGTGCAGCCAAGCACCTGCTCTGTCTTCTGCTTTTTGGGGTGCTTATTTTTTCTGCTATGTTTGCAGTCATAGAATCATAGAACAGTTTGAGTTGGAAGGGATCTTTTAAAGGTCACCTAGTTCAACCCCTCTGCAATGAGCAGGGACATCTTGAACTACATCCGGTTGCTCAGAGCCCCACCCAACCTGACCCTCTAATGTTTCCAGAGTTGGGGCATCTTAACATATGTCTGGGCAACCTGTTCCCATGTTTCACCACTCTCACTGTAAAACATTTCTTATACATAATCAAAATCCACTGTCCTTCAGTTTAAAACCATCACCTCTTGTCCTGTCATTACAGGCCCTGCTAAAAAGTTTGTCCCCATTTTTCTTATGAGCCTCCTTCATGTACTGAAGAGCTGCTGCAAGTTCTCCCTGAAGCCTTCTCTTCTCCAGGCTGAACAACCCCAACTCTCTCATCCTTCCTTGGAAGTTTCTCTTTTAGTTTGGTGTTGAAACTCCGATTTTCTATGCTTACACAATAACCAAGGCCCTGTGCATTTTTAGTTTTATTAATATTTTACATTAAAATTTATTTTCATCTATATAAATACAGCATTAGCCAAGCTCCTACAATGTCCTCACTGACCAAGATTTAGTCTACAATTAGCATATTCCTTTGCAGGCACACAGCAATGCTGTGAAACAACATGGCAGCTGGAACATACAGACCTTACCATAATTATTAGCATTTGTATGCCAGTTTATAATTGGGGAAAATGATTCTATGATTATTTCTGTTAGCATCAGTTTCACAGAGATACTTCCACTCAAATCCAAATCAAGTCCTGAAAACCTACAGCACACTTTGTGATGTTATAGCTAACGAGCTAACCATTACAATGATCAGCAGAACAAAGAATGTATTGAGAGAAAAATATATGACAGAAGTTTGACTTACTCACCCTAGCAAAATGAAAGCTAAAAGAGATAAAACTGTTCCATATAAAAATATGATGTAGTGAGGGAAGGTCTCAAGTATGAGAAAAAACTATTATAATTTTGTGAAACGCTCAAGTGAGGGCAAAACACTGATCAGAAATAAAGGTAGCTTAAACATAAGATGGTCCAGACCAACATGAAATTCTTGAATAGTTTTCCAATTAAAAGATTAGGAAAACAAAAGGTACAACCCACAAAGAGTTAAAATAGAAGTTGAGTAATTTGCAACTTGAATTCTTTAGTATATGCTTCCCTGCCACAAAAGGGTTTTAGATTTGAAGTCCCAAAGAACCCTACCCAGCTTTCAGGTTCTTAAAGGTCTACTGATTTTTCCAAATTGTTTTATTTTTTCTGCCCCTTTTTCTTTCCCTCTCCCCATTTGTGCCTCATAAACAAAAGATAAATTCACCATGTGCCATTAGGATATCTCTCTTTACCCGATTAAGTAGTTCTAGTGAATTTTCTTGACTCTATGCTTGGGCCTACAGATATTGAAGATATTTCAGCTGAAGGAGGCAATTTGCCTTCTTTCTTTTCCACCATTCCATCATCCGTGATAGGTGCTAATATCGTCAATTTTGCATGAAGCTGAATGGGGAATGCTCACTCAGTCTGGTCTGCCAGGAGAACAATCACCAGCTGCTGAATGGCAAAAAACTTAATAGAGGTGGTCACATTTCCAACAAACTTAGTACAGAAGAGAAAGTCTGCTCATAAAATAAATCTTACCTACTTATTTCTTCCTGCCACTTGTGTCCTACTTAAATCTCTTCCTTTACACAGCTATATTCTCATTTGTTTTACCTCTTCCTCTGTGGTACCAATACCAGGCAAAGAAACTTCTTTGTCATTCTCTCAAACTTTCAACTTCTCCCTTGCCCTTGGTTTATATTGGACTTTCTGTCCCAGAATCCAGAAGCAATTTGCCTCAGGCATTTAGTTGGAATGCACTGATCAGAGTCACCTTTTTCCAAATGCTTTCCAGTAACTGAAGAGCCTCAGTTTCCATCACTATCACAAATGACCTTCTGATTATGTTGTCTCTTTAATTTCCCTCTCTAAGATGTAGGAGGGCAGAAAGTAACCAGAACACGTGCCTTCTGACCATCGTCCACAACTTGCACTAACTTGCTTCATCATCTCAGCAGAAGTTTGACAGTGTCATCTGTCACCAGAAAAGCCAACTCAGAGACTTTCACCCTGCACATGTAGCACAGTGCTTTTTTTCACCTTGTGTCCACATATACTATACTCATTCTGCACAAAAACTATACCTTTCTGATTCTAAGTTCATTCACTTCATATCACACATTGAAAAACTTCCTAGGCCAGGATCTGACATTTTGATTCAGAGCGTATTACAGATATTTTGTTGGATATTGTAATTTTAAGATTTCTGCCAGTGGGAATTAAACAAGAAAAATCCTAACAAGGAATATAGATTCATAGAATCTATTGGGTTGGAAAAGACCTCCGAGATCATCAAGTCCAACCCTTAGTCCAACTCCAGTCCATTTACCAGATCATGACACTCAGTGCCACGTCCAATCTCAGTTAGGGATGGGGAATCCCCCACCTCTCTGGGCAGCCCATTCCAATGCCTGACCACTCTCTCTGTAAATAATTTTTTTCTGATCTCCAACTTAAGTTTCCCCTGGCAGAGCTTAGATATCATGTTGCCTTCCATGTGAGCACATGATACCACAAACACTTAAGTTTAATTTTGGAACTCATTAAGAAAAAGAAAAATAAGTCAGCAGATACAGTTCAAAGATGAGCTACAAGAATGATTCAATCTTGTAAAACACATCTAGAGCTGCATCTATGTCTCCCATCTAAAAAAGAACAGAGAGTAATTTATTTTAGTGTTGTTCTTACCTAGAAAAATATTAAAGCTTCTTTGTTTAGACATGCATAATCTACAGGCGTAACAAGACTAAATAACAAGAAGATGCAAGTTTCAGATTGGGGAGGGAGCATAAACAACAACATCAAAATGGTGAACTGATGATATCTGTTAGAACAGCTATGAAGATTGCTTTCTCAGGCTCTACAAACAAGCCAGCAAAAACCAACAAAGCATTTAAGATAGAAATACATACCTGGCTCTGCTCTATCACACCTTGCAAAAGCAACTTAGGACAGGTAGCACTGGAAACCACCATCAATAGAACTGGGTAAAGTGCTAAAATTCCTATAAATCTAGAAGGCTAATGCACATTAGGTGCCCAGGACCCGGAGCCTGAAACATCAAACTTCATGCACATGAGTCCCCTGCCACGCACACCCACACACAGTTGGAACCACACCAGGCAACTGCCTTAAACCAGGAACTGCCTTACCTGGAAGCATGACCCTCTCCCTGTCACATACAGGGCAGAAGACATTTTTTTTTTGTGATAAAAATCATGGTTATCTTATTTTTGAGGAGTTAATTACAGCCCAGATACTCAGTGTCTGTACTGGGCGGTCCCGTGGTGTAAAGGAGAGCACTGTGGACTCTCAATCCCAAGGTCCCGAGTTCGAGTCTCAGTGGGAACGTCCCCTGGCAGTTCAATGCCTCTCTGCCATCCCATCCCATCACATCTCGGATGCTCAGCAGGGTCAGCCCCGGTTAGTACCGGGTGCTGTGACAGTCCCAAGGACTTCACTGTCACTGTCCAAGCTCGCTCGGCCGTGGCAGATGGACCTCAGGACTTAAACGGTGGGGCCAGTTCTGCGCACGCTGTGCCTCACCTAAAACATCCACTGTGCAGGCTGGAAGGGCACAGCCACGTGGGGAGAGCTCTGCCCAAATCTGTGTTCGCAAAGTCTGGCCATAGATATACTCAGTGTCTGTGTGTGTACATGCACAAACACAAGCACACTTACACAAAGAACTATGTATTAACAGCTGTACACAGCATTCTGTTAACCAGAAAATAATCCCACTGGTATAAACAAGAAGCTTATGAAGTACATAGTGTTAGGTATTTTTTGTGCATATTTTTTTCCTCCATGTGATGGAAAATTAAAACACCTGATATTTAAAACTATCTACCTGCCTACTAACTACCCCTTGAAAGAGAGCAGTAAAATTTTATTAGAAATAAAAATTATAGAATAAAGTGAAGGAGGAGAGAAGTTATATTGATACTATTTCTTCATAACTGACATTTGGAAAAACATCACTTGAATTTTAAGCAGACTCTCTCTCTCTGTGTATATATATATATTGCTTTGGCACAAGTAGACAAGCAAATTGTATAATTTTTTCATCCTTTTGTTTAAGGAAACCAAAAATGTCTTATTCCCAGACAATTTGTGTTTCAGAATATTTTAAACTTAGAACAGCAACATACTTTCAAATATCAGCAAACACACAGTCCCACAGAAACCACTAACATGGAGATCTCTCTATAAGATTTATCTGCATTGTTTTCTCCAGTTCACTGTAGTACCAGGCAACACATATTTTAATTGCTACAAAACTGCTATAACCTTACATCTGTCATGGGTTTAGCCAGGTGGGCCTAAATTTAGGTTTTAAAATTCAGATTAGGCCTAGAATTGTCAGCTGCCTTGAGCTGAGCTGGGCTAGCTAACAGCTGACTTCTTTTAGCCAGTAATATTGTATTCCATACCATATTACATCATCTCAAAAGGAGTAAAATCCAGTGTGTGGGAGGGGCTTAGTTAGTTCCACCTTGGCCGAGGTACAGAGAAGACACCGTGCTGTCCCAGGAGGGATGGGGAGGCCCAAGCCCACAGCACCAGCTCACCATCATGTTATCTTAGGGAAGTAAAATGTTTGTTCTTAGTTCTTCTCTTTGCTTAAGTCTGTCTTTGGGGAATTGACTTTTTTAGAATGATGTGTAGTTAGAATGGTAAAATCTGTGCTTATTGGGGAGTGGGAAGTTATATATAACTTGTATAAGTGTGTGTTATATTGTAGTTTTATTTTAATTTTCTCTTTTCTGTATAAATACATGTAGTTAGTTTCAGCATAAACCTGGTTTGGAGGGGGTTTTTCCCCTCTCCCTCCTCTTTCTCCCTTTGGCTGGTTGGGGGGAGGAGGAACCCTTTTTCTCTGTACTTGGTCAGTTGGCATTTTGCCAGCTCAACCCGAGACAACATCCCAAAATAAACTTATATATAATTTTTTCCAAAGATACATACACCAAAAAGAGAAAAGGTACAAGAAAATATACTCAAACTATTACTTTAATTGAGTGATTCATTCACCACAGGTGGGGGCCTGGCAAACAACCACAGCAACAACCAGAAATTAAATGTAGTTAAGAATCATAAAATATGAAACGAAGATACTAAACCGTATTTCCTTTCTTTGATTTCTAGCAATGGAAGTGCACCTCCTATTAAACTTATCCCCTCTAATTTGATTAAATCATTGTCATTGCTGAGAGGAACTGCTGGAGCACAAACTAACAACAGCAGTTTCAATTCCAAAAGCTATAAAGAAAAGCAATAAATCAGACAAAACAATACCAGAAACAGAAGACAAGTGGAAAAAACAGAATTGAGGGACAAAACATGAGAACAGATCTTCAGAAACATTAAGACAGTTTCTGAAGGAAATAAAAGGGGGAAATTGATTAATTAGACATCCAAAGTGATGCAAGTAATAGGAATAATTGAACAGTAAGATTCTAGATAGATAAACTAGTAGAGAAATGTGTGAAGATCGATATAATTTGTTCCATAAAAATTTTAAACACAGACATTTCAAGTGATAAATAGAAACCACAACTGCAACAAAACTTGTGCTTTATAGCACAAGAGGGATACTAGAAAAAGAGAATAGGTATTGGTGACATTCATGGTTAAAAAATGTGGCCAGAGATGTAAATGTCTGCAATTTCCCAGGCTGTAACACTCACCAGCAATGTAAGTTCAGCCACGTTCCTCAATTCAAAATAGTTCTGGCAAAAAGGAAGCTCCACACTAGACGGCAGTCAGGACAAGGGAGTTTGAGACACAAATTTTCCAGTGCTCCCTACAAGGTAGGGCTAATTGCACAACAACAATACCAAAAAAAGGGTTTCTAACAGCTGAAACCCAATGTAAATAAGGTGAACATAAATTAACCAAGGGTGATGTAGGGAAATCATGCATAAAACCAGACAGAATCATAAGTAGCAAAGAAAATTCTAAGTGATGTGAAAAGAACAAAGAGAAGGTTCACTAGTGGTCACAAATAATACAAACTACTGGACAATATACCCAAGGACTGATTTTAACTAAAAAACTTAATACAGGTAGAAAATGCAATAGTCTTGTTTTCTATTTGAACAGAAGAGAGAAGTGATACATGAAAGTTGTATGCTTCCAACTGATCAGGATCCACAAAGGTACACAATTCTCCAACTGAGTAAAACTACTGCAGCATAGCCATGCAGACCTCAAGAGCTGACCAAAAGACCCACTAGTTGCGACAAAACAATCGTCCTGAGACATATCTGGTTTAGAAGAGCTTCAGGTTTTCTTCACCAACAAACTGTAACATAGCAGCAGCAGTAGCCACGTAACTTTGATATGATATTCAGCAAAATTGAGCAAGCAAGAGCCTGCCTTTAAATACCACTAACAAAAGAAAAGGAAAAAAAAAATCAGTCAAATTAAAGGGAAGAAGAAATTGGACAGAATCATGCACAGTCTTAGAAAGGTAGGTTTGGGTGTATTTCCTCCACAAGTTATGCTTTGGAAAGTGATTGATGATCGACAAATGCCAGATCAGGGAGTGCCACTGAAAGGGGAAGCAAGAGCAATGTAAAAAGCATTCTTCAGAACATCGAAAAGATGCTTTACAAAAGAAAAGAAAAAATGCATGGGCTAAAAAAAGAAAAAAAAATGCATTCTGCAAAAGTATTAATGTTGGATATTGAAGTACTGGCACCTAAGTTTATAGATGAGTCTATGAACAAAGATAACTAAGTTCTTTTAGCAGAAAAACTGTTTAAAGGAAGGGCTTTTTTTTCATTAATATGATAGTTTTCTAGCATACTGGTGACTAACCCCTATGAGTTTGGGGTTTTAAAAACAGATGGTGACAAAATGGGAAAAAGAGGAAATCCTAGCAACACAATATTGCTTTTCACATTAGAGAACATCAGTTTCTTAGAGAAAATTGCTCACAAGATAAAACCATTACTGACATAAGAACTGACACCCATTACCTACTTAAGAACATTATACCCAACAGAGAAAGCTCAAATACTAAGACACTCCCAAGATCATCATGGCCAGACTTCGGGAACGCAGATTTGGGCAGGGCTCTCCCCACGTGGCTGTGCCCTTCCAGCCTGCACAGTGGATGTTTTAGGTGAGGCACAGCGTGCACAGAACTGGCCCCACCGTTTAAGTCCTGAGGTCCATCTGCCACGGCCGAGCGAGCTTGGACAGTGACAGTGAAGTCCTCAGGACCAGAACCTACAGCCCCCGGTATTCCCAGGAGGCCTCCCATCCAAGTACTAACTGGGGCTGACCCTGCTCTGCTTCCAAGATCTGATGGGATTGGGAATCAGGGTGGCATTTAACTGCCTACACTCTCAAGAATATGTTACCTAAGGCCCAGCACAGTCTGACAGACTAAATCACTACACTCAGTGGAGTGTGCTCACTGCTCTTTCTTTTCCTAAGGACCCCTCAGAGGAATGAAGGCAGCAGATCCTGGGCCACATATGTTTTCTAAATAGGATTAGAATTTATAATATATCCTTGTTCACCTGACAACATGGAAATGATAATTTTGGCTTTCCTTACAGATGTAGCTGTATTAGCAAGGTGACTGCTTAGCTGAGGTTTGGTTGACTTTGGCAAAGGACTAGGTAAAAGGTGCTGTTCTGCAGGTAATTCCAATTCTTCCTGGCTTTGAAATCTTCACCAAATTTAAGAATTATTTGACCATTTCTATTGAAATTACAACAGAAATTAAGCACAATACTTCATCATCATGGCCAGGCTTTGCGAACTAAGAAGCACAATACTTAATGCTCTTATTAGAAACTACCAGAATGCTTGAAGTGTAAGGCCTAACTTAAACCTTATGTCTGCTTTTAAAAAAGTAACATTTGGCCAGTGCACTTTTGGTATTCATAGCTGGAACCAAAATCAGCAACTGCTGCCTGCAGTTTACAGATGGACAAGAGGTCCCTTAACCCACATAAAGAGAGAAAAAAGGTTTTCAGCACAGCATAGAGTACATCCTTATTCCAATGCAGCTGTTTCTTCATCTGATAAATGCAATTAAAGACAATTCACACTTTCCCCAAGTATATCTTCTGCTGAAAAGTTTTCAGCAGGATCAAACAGTCATGCTGTGGTGACAAACAGGCTACTGATTCTGGGCCACCAGCATGCCAGTTTAAACATCACTTCTGCATCTCCTGATTAGTCTGCAGTTCTGGGATCACAGTGCAGACCAACCTCAAAAAGACTGTAATTTTCTCTACATTGTGTAAAGAACAGAAGAAGTACCCTTGTCTTGCAAAGGCAATTTGCCTTATTTCTTGCTCAAAGAAAATTGCCAAAGACAGGATGAAATGACTAAGCACATCATTATGTTCAACCAACCTGTATGGAACAAGTATATTCACAAACAGAAAGGAATGCTACATAAATATTTGCTGCTGCATATTCCCAGAATCAGATAGACTAGATTTCTGAAAGATTTCCATATTGACAATTCCATTATTTATTACAAATCGGATTCATTATGGAAGACACTGCTGTTGTTAAAAAGAAGCTTTTGATTTAATGCTTTATTTCTTAATTATACACTTGTGATACTTGGCACTGAATTCAATTGCAAGTAACAGAATTTGAAGAAAACATTACAGTCCTTCTCTAGATTCTATTTTGACTTACACCTGAAACATGAAAGAAAGGCAGCTGTCTCGGACAACAAATGCTCAAAACCAACAGGAGATGGTTCATGACATAACCACCTGTTACATGCTGCCAGTTTATGCTGCAACCACTAAAAGTTTTTGCATTCACGTGAAATTTGGAGATGGCCACTGAAAAGAAAAAGAACAAACCAAAGGTCAGTAAATCTTGAGCCAAAGATGGTTTCTCCTTAGGCTGCCCAACTTCAAGTGGCCAGTATACTAGAAAAAGCTTAAGCTCTGCCAGGGGAAATTGAAGTTGGAGATCAGAAAAAAATTCTTTCCAGAGAGAGTAATCAGGCATTGGAATGGGCTGCCCAGAGAGGGGGTGGATTCACCATCCCTGGAGGCTTTTAAACTGAGATTGGCCGTGGCACTGAGTGCCATGATCTGGTAAATGGACTGGAGTTGGAGCAAGGGTTGGACTTGATGATCTCGGAAGTCTTTTCCAACCCAATCCATTCTATTCTATAATTCTATATACACTTGTCCAGTTCCTCAGTTCTTCCTTGGCTGAATCTGTATGGCTAGTCTCACATTTTTCTGAGGAAAGAATCATTTCTCAACTGTGAAATCAGAAATATGAGGGAGTTCAGTTAGCAGAGAACAAATTAAGAAAAGCTTTGGTACACTTGAGCTATATGAATCACTTTCTTAGAATTATTGATAATCAAAATATGTCTTACAGAGAATTTCAGGGGATACACTTTTATCAAAGCAAGCAAGAACAACAGTGAAATCCATCTTTCTTATTCCAAGTTCAATGAAAGAGGGCTACAATCAAAGGTTAAGACAGCTTCCATAGGAGGCTCAATCATACAGTACTAAATTAAAAGTGAAAAATATGTTTGAGGACAACAAGGGAAATAATACTACCTGTACAAGTTTAGAACAATTCAGATACCAGCACGTTTCACCAATAGTCTGAATAAACTTTCTATATTACATGAAAGACTAAATATTATGTGATTTTCCACAACAAATAAAGGTAGGTAGGGCTTCTGTGTATTTGATGTCTCCAAGTTACTTACTGAGAACTAATAATATTTTCCATCCTTCCATTTATGCTTACACTTTTGCAAGTCTGGAAGTGCCTGAAAGGAATTGTTTTTACCTAAACATATTTTCTGTTAAGATTGTTTTCATGTCTGTATTCATAACACTCTTCCTAAATCTGTTTTCTGAATAGCTGGAACATTTATGCTGAAATAATGATTGCCCGTAGATTCCATAATCCTACACGTTATTACTTTGCATCAAAACAGATAAGTTGCAAAAACCAAACCCAAAAACCACAGGACCAGATACAGTCCAACAACACTATTAGATGGTACATCATGAACAATATTCTAATTCAAGTTCTGTGGAATGCAAATATAGTTGGAACAGCAGCAGCCCAAAACATTCCTCACTCTTTCCAGTACCTGTTCCTTTTATTTTAGGAAATACAATGTTAAAAGAATGTTAGAATTACCATGTAAATCAGTTCAAAGTTAAAGAGGCCAAAAATTCAACATTAATGCAGGAGCAGTAAAATTCTGCTGTGCACCTCCACCAAACTCTAATTTATGCCCACTGTGTCTTGTCCTCTCAGATATCATCAGTTCTTCGTCAATCACCACTGTGAAATACCTGGCTCTACCTTCTTGAGGATCTCCTGGAAATTGGCAGGATGCTATCAGGTCCTCTTGAAACTGCTTCTTCTCCAGGTTGAACAAGCCCAGACCCCTAATCCTCTCTTCAAACAGCAAGTGTTCCAGCCCCCCACCACCTTCTTGGTGGCTCTCCGTTGAACTCACTCCAGCTTGTCAATACCTTTCTTGTACTTGGGAGTCCAAGACTAGAAGTGGTCTTGGACTACATATGGATTAAAATATGCCCAACTAAGGAGGATAATCTTTTCCTTCCCTAAATCTACTGTTAATACAGCCCAGGATACTTTGCTCTCTTTGCAGCCAGAGTGCATTGCTAACTTATGCTCAGGTTGCTGTACAGCAAAATCCTCAGATCTCTTTTTACACAGAGCTGCTCCTCAAGACAGTAATGCTTCAAGGAATTGTTGGAATTGTTCCTTTTCATGTGTAGAACTTTGCATTTGTTTCTAGAATTTCATGAAGTTCTTGTTGTCCCACTCCTCCACTCTATCTAGGTCTCTCCAAATGCCAGATCTGTGTATCAGCTGCTTCTCTCCAATTTGGTGCTGCCTGCAAACCTGACAGGTGAACTCTGTCACCTCCTCTGGTTCGTTGGAAAAGACAGGCAAACAGGGCCAGTACCAGGACAGACCCCTGCAGTACTCTACTGTCCCTGGCCTCATGCCCAGCTATGACTCATTCACCATCACCCTCTGAGGCAGATCATTCAACCATTTTTCCTTTTCATCTTGTTCACCTGTCCAGATTGTGGTATCTTAACCTGGAGACAAGAATATTGTGAGACTCACAGAAATTTGAAGCGTTCTCCCTTTATCCACAAATCCACAGGAAAGCCAACAGGTCTGTACATACAGCATCCTCCCAGCATAAAATTAGGACCTGTACTATGACCTATATGTGCAAAAGCTAATGTAACAGTACTCCCTGTTACATTTAATGAAAACTGCAAAAATTCTGAAAGCAGAAAGGCAACTGCTCAGTAATTGAAATCTCTCACTGTTAAGACAGGTAAATACAGCACAACTGTGAGAACTGCAGTATTTTGGATAGCATAAATTACTCCTTCCGTAAGCTGTCAGAAAAAGCAGAAACCACTTTTGATGTAGGAGCACACAGTTCACAAAGCCAGTGAAGCCATCTTGAATCAAAGAGCTAGTAATAGTAACTGCAATGTATCTATGGCCAAACTTCGCGAACACAGATTTGGGCAGGGCTCTCCCCACGTGGCTGTGCCCTTCCAGCCTGCGCAGTGGATTTTTTAGGTGAGGCACAGCGTGCGCAGAACTGGCCCCACCGTTTAAGTCCTGAGGTCCATCTGCCATGGCCGAGCGAGCTTGGACAGTGACAGTGAAGTCTCCTTAGGACTGTCACAGCACCTGGTACTAACCGGGGCTGACCCTGCTGAGCATCCGAGATGTGACGGGATGGGATGGCAGGGAGGCATTGAACTGCCAGGGGACGGTCCCACTGAGACTGGAACTCAGGTCCTTGGGATTGAGAGTCCAGAGTGCTCTCCTTTACACCACGGGACCATAGTAACTGCAATATATTCATATTAAACACCTGTTTGGAATGTCAAAAAATATAACCATTCTTATCAAGTTAAATTTCACCAAAGTAAGCTACATAAGAATGAAAAGGTTATTTAAAAGGAGTGCTGCAAAGTCATCAAAACCATCCAAATGGTTAGAAACATACACCACTTACTAAAACCAGGCAAGCAAGAATAACAAAAAAAGCCCTGGGAAAGCTAGCTTGATTAAAAACAACATTGGGGAATGGTTTTTTGAGGTAGTAAAGCATCTTTTAAAAAGAAGATATTGCTTCTAAACAGTGAAAACAGGGAGGGGGGAGACTTCTCATAAACATTAGGTGGTTTACTAGAAACTGTAAAAAAGGAAAGCAAAAATAAGTTTAAAAGTCAACTTTTAAATAACTCTCTCAATTCACCACTAAAATCTGTTTCAAGAATAATCATGAAGATAAGAAGGAATCAGTAGGGTAAATATGTAACTGAAACATGAAGAGAGAGCTCAAACAAAAGTACCAGAAGAGCTAAATGGATTTTTTTGTCTCCCTGATGCTTACTATAGAAGAACTGATGGAAGTTGCCGCAAGAGTCTTTCTCTAGAGGGGTAAAACAGAGCATTTTAAGCAATCAACAGAA
The DNA here is from genome assembly GCA_013396695.1 of Sakesphorus luctuosus. Classification (NCBI taxonomy): domain Eukaryota; kingdom Metazoa; phylum Chordata; class Aves; order Passeriformes; family Thamnophilidae; genus Sakesphorus; species Sakesphorus luctuosus. The sequence continues at coordinate 240,484 of VWZD01003534.1, read as the reverse complement.
GATAATCCTGATAAAATCATTAACAACAAGTCATCAAGATCACCAAATTTCATCAAGAGTCACCCAACCTTTTCAAAGTAAAATATTAAATAATTGATCTAACTGCCATCATGCGAAATTTATTCCTTAAAACTACTCTAAAAGACAGCAATGACAGAGGCAAATACTGAATCATTTAAAAAGAAAATTAGCTTTCTAGAGGCAGCCAGGGAAATCTAGTGCAGCTAAGCCAGGCCCACACCAAAGCAAACAGTTTAAACTATAAACACTTTAAACTGTATATAATTTAAATTACAGTTTTAAACTATAGCAAGACAAATCATATGGATAAATACATGGAAAAAGCCATCAACTTTGGTAGAAGGAAGTCACTACTACTAGTAGTAGCTGAGGGATTGATAAGTATGATTTCAGTGACAGAACAGAAGTGGAATTTCAAGAAGTTTGGATAAGCTGCCTAACAAATGGCAAGGAACCTCCTAAACAAACTGTGCTAACACAGGACAAAAGGGAAGATCCTCACTGAATTAAATAACTACTTAAAACAATGACAAGCAAGAGCAGAAATAAACAGTTTTTCATATGAGAGATTTTTCCAGCAGAGTTCCTAAAGGCTCAATGTGATTCAGCACATCTAAGGTCTAGAAAGCTAGTTTTAAAACCAAAAAAAACTAAAACAAAACAAAAAGGCTTAACAATACAAAATTATTTGGCGTAACCAAAAATAAATCTGATCCATATGCATAAAGGATTGAGGCATAAAATTCCACATAAATGAAAAACAAAGAACACAGAAAAATAAATTACACATGATCATAGAATAGAATCACAAAATCATTAATGTTGAAACAGACCTCCAAGATCATCACGTCCAACCTTTGACCAAATACCACCATGCCCAGTAAACCAACCATACCACGAAGTACCACATCCACTCATTTCTTGAACAATTCCAGGGATGGTGACTCTGCTACTTCCCTGGAGAGTCTGTTCCAATGCTTAAATACTCTTTCAGTGAAGAATTTTTCCTAATATCCAGTCTGAACTTGGTGCAACTTGAGGCCATTTCCCCTTGTTCTATTGTTTGTTACCTGGAAGAACAGACCAAGCCCCAACTCACCACAATCTCCTCTCGGGCAGTTGTAGAGATGGAGAAGGTCCCCTTGAGCCTCCTTTTTACCAGGCTAAACAACCCCAGCTCATTAAGTCAATCCTCACAGGACTCATGTTCCAGACTCTTCACCATCTCTCTTGCCTTCCTCTGCACATACTGCAGCACCTCAATGTCCTGCTTCTATCGGTGCATGGAGAAGCTCCAAAAATAGGAGCGCGGGTCTTCAGCTCCGAGAGGCACTATGGCCAAAGGCTTGAAGTGGTATCAGCTCCTTTAGGCTGCCTCTTGAAGCCTGGGATGGCTCCCCCCACACCCAGCCCGGCGTAGCCCCCAAAGAAAGGACCACACTTGAGGCCAGGTGGCAACAAAAGAAGCAACTTTATTGGAACTGCTGGGATTATATAGGGTTCTGTGGGGAAGGTTCTGGAAAAGGAGGCGGTACCAAGCTTCCCATTGGTCTGCAAACAAGGAATCAAAAACAGACCAATGGGGAACAGGGGTGGAACTTCCTAACAGCCAATAACCAAACAGGGATGACAACCAATCAACATGCAGGGATAAAGACCAATAGAAACATGGAACTTAAACCAATAGGAGAGAGTGGCCGGAAAGGAGCCCTGAGGGATTATGGGAAGAAGAAACTGGGATAGGAGTGACTAAGGGAAAATACAATAGGGAAGACATGTTTGTGACACACTTTTAATTCAACATTAGGGGCAATCAAAATCTGAGAGTCCACATTCTCATAGGCCCAGTGCTTAATCCTGGGTATTCTCCCACATGCTTCCAGTGAAGGGCCCAAACCCCAACACAGTTCGCAAGGTGCTGCCTCACCTGTGCCCACTGCAGGGGGACAGTCACTGCCCTGGTCCTGCTGCCACACTGTTTCTGATACTACTGATGCTGGATGATACAAATGGTATTCCTGGACAATGACACCAGCTGATGAATGATAGCAAGTTCTGTAACTAGTTTGGGGGGTTTGTGTTGGGAAGTGAAATCATTATACATGGTTCTCTGCTAAAATCCCAATAGTGGCCAAATAGATCACAAATCTAAGGCTAGGATTATCAGAAATTGAAGCAAGAATAATAAAGGAAAATAACAAGAAAGAAAGAAGAAAAATCACTCTGCCACTAGAGTATCCCCATTTTTGAATACTCTACACAATTCTCATAATTCTTCTTCAACATCTAAAAAATTTGAATACAGAACCAGAAAAGACACAGAGAAGCCAAAGACTATTACTGGCATGGGTTAACCTCTGGATACAGAACAAATAAACCAATCGGAGCAGCACAACAGAAATATTGAAGTTAACTAAAGAATCAATAAACTTTCAGAACTTGCAGCCTCGAAACATGAAACTATTAGACTGGACATGTCTCCCAGTTCAGTGCTCCAGCAAAATAGACTGGACTGATATGCTCAGAGGAAAGGTTCAAATTTATGTCCACTGGGCAGAATGCTGGAAAAAGTGAACCCAGCTGTGAATGTACCCTCAGAGTGCATGAGTGGCTGTGATAGGTTTGATCCATAGCTTCCTCAGTAACTAAGTGTAACTAAGGAAGTGGACATTGCATGAGTATTCCACACGTGTTTTCCACGTAGCAGAGGAGGAGGGGAGTTAGGAGTTTCTTGTCTTCCTGCTTCCGGCAAGGCTCGGGGGAGCTGGAGAAGCCTGGACAGTCCCTTGTTTCAGTTGGTTTCCCTAGCCTGGGACGTGGTGAGATTGTATCACTGCCTGTTCTCCTCCTTTCTTGAAGTTTTTAATTGTATTTGTCTGTTTCATTGTTCTGTTTTGGTTTTGTCCCTCCTTATTTCTTGTTACCCATTCCCTTCCCCCTTTTCCCTTTTCCCCTGGGGTGGGGCCCCACATAGTGCGTACAAATTGCATACATGGTTGTAAATGTTAGAAAATATACTTTCTGTTTTAACTCAGTTCAGTTTCATTTGAGTTCTTTCCTTTTCAGTTTTTTTTCCCTTTGCTAGAAAAACTCTAGGAGGAGGAGAGAGTCAGTCCAAAGTTGGTAAAAAAAAAAAAAACCTATGCCAAACCTGAGACAGTGGCAGAAGGCAAGAAAAGAGAAGGCAAGAAAAGCACAGTTTTCTTCTAATGGTGACATTACAACTTGCAAAAGTTTATAAACAAGTATTCTCATTGATCTGATGTTAACTCAAGAGTTTTGCTAATGTCTCTTACAAAATGGCATGGTCTGATACCTACCATGACATTGCACTGTGTCCAACACATTAACACCTCCATGGAAGAGAAAACTGTAGAATATTTCTTTTCAAGTTACTAACAGGACATTTTAATACATGACAGGCTCTAAACACAAGGAATTGTCAGGCAGAACCAATTAATAATACAGATAACCTGAAAAAAGTAATTTGAATACTGATATTTAATAAAGACACTCAAGTAAAGCACAAATCTAATGGAAACAACATCATCAGGCGGCCAAGCAAGTAATAGGAGAAATTAAGAGTATTTGTACACTTCTCCTTGAAATGCAGGTCTTTCATGTTTTCTACTGCTTATATATATTGATACATCTGAAAAACAGTTTTTGCAGTTGGTATGTTGATATCTTTATTGCCACACGGCAAGGTACCAGTCTCTTGCAAAGGCAGACATCTAGTAAATAGCTGTCAACAAGTCTATGCATGACTGAAGCCAAATTACAAATAGTAAAGGAACAGGTTTTTGAACTTAATGCCAGCAAAATATCATGTATCTAATCCATGAAAGAATCACAGACCTTAAGTCTGCCATTATTTTTATTATCCATACCATTTACTTTTTGGTCTGCTCCACAGCTTTGTTTAGACTTACTCATCAATGGCACTTAACCCTGGTACTTTAACAGTAACAGTTTCTATGTATATATAACAGGAAACATTCCTATTTTTAAATTATCTATATATATTAGTACATCTGCAAAAATTATAAATACCTACAAATGTTACTAGCAAAAGCAAACAGCCCTTTAGTCGCAAGCAACTTGGTTAAGTCCTCTGAAATTGCTGCATCTAATTTTTACAGTTACTCATCAAATGTAGTTCTTTTTTGTCAATGAGAAAAGATTCGAGTGACTGGAATTGCTTCCTAAGAGAAAAACTAGAAGTAAAAGCCTTTTACATTAAAAAACCACAGTAAAACAAACCCAAACCACACACCACAGAAACACTAACTCATCCTTCCCTCCCATTCCACAACAGAAGTACAACTCCTATTTCATATTCCATGCTCTCCATAAGAAAGGTCTAGCTGACTCCCAAGCACACACAACACACCAAATCATCAATGCTTCTGCCTGTCCACTGGAATGACATGTAACACCAATTTTGAACAGCTTTCTGCCAGACCAGTTTAAAGTACTGTAATTTTATTCATAATTAAAATAAAACAACCTATATTCATCTTCATTTAAAATATGTAAGCTACCAACAGCTTAAGAAACCATCCACAGTTATTGAAAGGCACTGAAAGAGGCATGTGCTACAATGAAAACTAATCCTTTCACAAATCATTATTACACAGAAAATAATTTCTGGTCTTCTAACACAGTAAGAGGTATTTGATGAAGGAACAGCAGAGACTCACAGTATTTATTATACAATACAGATTTTATATATAATTTTCCCATATTTAATCATAATCACAAATGATTTTTTATTTTTTTCCATCTCATACTTGTTTGCATGGATTAAACACAGACTTAGAAAAATTACAACGTACTTCACAGTTTCCAAATACATTCATTCACTGTTCTTAGAAGGGTAAAGTAGAAGTGATTATAAAAACAATGTAGATTTGGTATTTTTTTTTAAATACACACAAACCTGGTAAGAATCACTGTACTTTGATACTAATTTTATAGGTGATATCTGGAAACTGCAATTATTCATGAATTTATGTGAAAAACTAGAAACCAGAATTTGACAGTCTGGTCTAAGAAAACCAATCAATTATTAAGATGAAAACCCAGATCAAGAGGAACCAAGAGTGCTGTGTTAATCCTCCTTGGGCATCACATTACTCACAAATTCCACACTCAGTATATTTAAATGCAGACTTCAAGTAAAGAACAATCACAGGCAAAAGATTTGACAGAGAAGATTAATGATAAGCAATGAAGACAATGTGAATGGTCTGTGAATGGCCTGGCATAACACAGGATTAGTGTGTCAGAGAACAGTATCTTCTCTCACAACTGCTACATGCCATCACATCACACAACAATGCTAATAAAATGTTAGTCATCATCAAGCCTTATCCTTTTTAAGATGCAGGCATCAAGTACAGGCACATATGGACAGAGTAATTCAAGAAAAGCAAGAACTTTTGGTTTATTCCTGACGTACAAATATGAATGACATAGCAAAAACTCACCCATTTCTCAGAAGCAAGACAAATACTTAAAAGATTCAAAAAACCCTCTGGTAATTGACTACATTTTTATATAGGCATTAAAAGCATCCTAAAATGAAGCAACTTCAAATGGTCAGTCCATCGCTAGGGATGGGAAAGAGGTATGTCTTATAACCAAAGCACCTCGTTCAGACAGAATCACAGAATCACAGAATGGATTGGGTTGGAAAAGACCTCCGAGATCATCAAGTCCAACCCTTGGTCCAACTCCAGTCCATTTACCAGATCATGGCACTCAGTGCCACGGCCAATCTCAGTTTAAAAACTTCCAGTGATTGTGAATCCACCACTTCTCTGGGCAGCCCATTCCACTGCCTGATTACTCTCTCTGGAAAGAATTTTTTTCTCATCTCCAACTTCAATTTCCCCTGGCAGAGCTTGAGCCCGTGCCTCCTTGTCCTATTGCTGAGTGCCTGGGAGAAGAGACCAACCGCCACCTGGCTAGAACTTCCCTTCAGGTAGTTCTAGACAGTGATGAGTAGCACAAAACTTGCTTCACTGGTGAAAGACCAGTGAGTGTGACAGCTCCTACTACACAATGCTGGTCAACACTAACCTGGGTAATAGTTTGTTTCCACTTTAATTAGAAGAAAGTATAGGAAGGAAAGCAATTAGTTGGGCTGAGAGTAGCCTGAGCAATTTACTGATAAAGTACAGATTCCTATGGTCTCTACCTGGGCTTTAGATAAAATAGTATTTTTGATTACAATCTGTATACATAATAGCATCTGAAAGCTTTATTTAAATGAAGTTTAGCCCAGCCCTTCCACTGTAGTTTTGCAGTCTGGCATCTCTAACCTTACAGGTCACAAGTCAATTAAGCAACCCCTCATTAAATCCATTCTTCTTAAAGTATTCTTCAATCAAGTTTTTCAAAGCTATTATTTTTTCCACTTCAAAACACCAGAGATCAGAAGCTTTGGGATGCCACCCCCACATCAGCAATGTCCATTTTTAATAATGATTTGAAAGACCAGAGAAGAACTAAGTACAATTATGAATTTGGAGGAACACAGAAAGTTACGTACCATGTGCATGCTTATAATGTGTGCTGTGCTTTTAGTTTTTCTCAGGTATAAGTGTTACTGAATTAGTTCAATTTGAACATCAATGAGGTGTGCCAATCATGATGCAACTATGGGAAATTCTATGTCCCAGTTCAAGGGCTTTCTTCCACCCCTGAGGAACCTGTTTTGGCACAAAACTGAACTGGTCAGCCCATATAAAAGCCCTCTCTCTCCTTTCCCTTCTCCCCACCAATACACTCTAAATATAATACAATACACAGGGGACATATTTATTTCTTATAAAACCAAGCAAATCCAGACAGAAAATAAAATGAAATTTCAGGGGGTTTAAAATAAGCAATATCAAATGAATTTTTTTTAATCTCTAGCATATCTGCTTAGAGAAAAGAGTAAATTATCAATCCAGGATTGATTTCAATGAAGAATCAAGTCAAACAGAGCCTAAGAAAAAATTACAGCAACATTTTTATGTATCATGTTCATGAAATAAAACCAATTTAGCATTTCAATTTTAAAAAACATTTTAAAAAGCTTTAAAAGTTTATATTAGGCAATGCAATTTACAGTCCTTGCAATTTTATTCATTAATTATTCTCAATCTGTTAATGATCCCCATAGCTAATGTTACATCTAAATATTAATTCCTTAAAATAAAATGGCTTCAAGCTAGTCATTAAAGCTTCTACTGAGGGAAGTCCAAGCTATCTTTAATACAGTATCTTAAAACCCCCAATGAATTACAGACAGCAACTAAACAAAATGTATGTAATTACTTTCAGCATCATAGAATCATAGAATCGATTGGGTTGGAAAAGACCTCCGAGATCATCAAGTCCAACCATTGGTCCAACTCCAATCAACACAAAGTAACTTAAAAAATAACATTTCTTTGAATTTTATATTTCGTGCATTTTTTCATTACTTGTGTTTAAAATTTTGCACCTATCTACTTACACCCACGTGCTCATTATTCATTCTAACATAAAAGAAGTTTGTAAATTAGAGTCCTGTATACTTTACTATATAAAACACATTATGCTATGGTTTGGTGGTATCTACAGAACTTAGGTGCAAGAATTTTTAACAATTTAATTATTTTAGTTGCATGTGCTGGGACAACCTGAGGCACATATTTTGTCTCTTTAAGCTATACTACCTTTTGTAGAAAGACAACAATTAAATTGTCTCCAACTCATTTTTCATAGCTAATTTTTAGTTTCGAAATAGGATACAGCTCTTCATTCTTCCTAAAATAAATGCTTGTTTAAATGAAAATGCACAAAGAGAGACCAAAGTTCAGAGTAGCACTAAGATGGCTGAGAATGCTCTTTAGAAGCAAGAAGAAGATGACATAAAAGTGAACTAGAAGAAAGAATTAGAAAATTCTTACCTGGGAAGAGAGAATAGTAGGTCAGAAGTACCAGTGGGCCATTTTCCCACGCTACACTACACAAGAGCATCAACATAAGATTTGGATATTTATTTTCTTATCCTTATTTTGATAGGATTATGGAATGAACAGATAATAGAGTTGAGAAAGAGATGATGAACTATTTCTCAGTGTTACATTTTTTTTCCTTTTAATGTAAACACTACTGTCTTTGGTTTAGCTTCATTTAAATTTCTCTTCAGACACCTAACACACTAAACGCTTGGGAAAGCTCAGTAAAAGTTACTAAAAAAGGCTAGTTACACAGCTTGCAATTAAAAAATTTGCCTCCTATCAGAATCAGAGAAATGTGCCAAAAATGAAGCATAACTCTCCTGTCTGCAGAACAGACTAACCAGCCTAAGGCATATTTGATACCATTTGACCCTACTATTGCGATACTGTTCTTAAAGACCCTTTGTCCTCTCAAGTGCTTATGGTTCCCCACACTTAATAGAGATGATCTTAATATCAATTCTCCTAAATGTGTGAAATGTGGAACAGGGTTAGACAAGGGCTCTAACCAAGAAATGCAGTGTTTGTGAAATACTCTAAAAGAAGTCTCTCCAGCGTGAGAGTGAGGAGCTACAACCATCACCAGGGGACAGGCTGGGAGCAGCTGTAAATGGTTATTTAGGTACCCTGCGTAAATAGCTTTGTTCCAGAACCATGGAGAATGTTAAATGACAGCATCAAATTAAGCACAAGTTTTTTGGACCTTGGCTTCTTTTTGAGCAAGGCTGTGGGAATTGGAGGAGGACACACATTAAGGCACTGTGTTCTCAGTGCTAAAAACGAAAATGCCATCCCATCCTTTATACTTTCCATGGTCCACTATTTCTAGTTCTTTGCATCCACAACTATAAACAATATTACGTAGCACTTAGAGGAGGAAGATCTAAGAAGGCAGGGGAAGGGAAAGGCAAATCAAGCAGCCTAATTTAATAATCTTAATTTATTATAGTACATATTTGAGTAAGGATTAACTGCTATCAACACATCAGAAAAACAAGCTATTTTAAAAATAGATTATGGTCATTAAGCTTTTAAAATGTGAATATAAATACTCATGCTAGAAATGCAGGTCATTTTATATTTTCAATGCATAACACCTCAACAAAGTGCAGGCCACAGTTACTTGGGCATATTAATATCCTTAGATTAATCTCAACCCAGCTTGACATTAAATATTTATCTGAAACTTCTTGTTACAAAACAGCTTTTCAATAACAGTGAAAAGTAATCATAGCTGTTAGCATGAAAAGTTCAAATTAAAAGCTGTAACATTATAAACATTTATATTTTGTTAAATGCTTTCATAACATTTCTTTTTTATAAGCAGGTTACACACAATCAAACATACAAAGCTACAGACTATACTTTCAGGCTCACTCTGGTAATTCCATAAAACAAATGGCCAAATAATCTTGATAGTCAAAGACAATCTTGGAGGAATTAATTTCACAAAATGGTGTATGCTTGTCATCAGGAGATCTGAGGTAATCCATCCCTCTGAGCATAGGAAGGAGGAGAAGGCCAACCCTGCAAACATTTCTGAGTGCCTTTAAATGTTATACTTTGGAAGACATAACAGAGAATTCTATAGCTAATTCATCTTGCTTTTAAATAGCCAAGAAAATGGGAAAAGGTGGACAATTATGTTGGTGGAGAAAATGGGAATGATAATGTCTCAAAGGCTGGAGGATGTGAACTCACATCTTGGAAACCTTCAGGGACTGAGTTTTACTGCAGCGCTTGATTACTTGTTAAAATATACAGGTGCCTTCCAGTGATGGAGAATTCCTTTTTCTTTCTGTTCTTCCTCTTTTTGTTCATAAAAATGCATCATGCAGTTTTTTCCTACAGTGCTGCTATCAAGTAGCAAACAGCTGTACTATCAGCGTAAACTGCTAACATGACAGAGTAAAAGGCAATTCCACCTCCACTTAATTTTGCAACTAACACTAATAGTGCTTACAAATTAAAAAACATTCATTAAAAAGCCATCTTATGAAGACATCTTGCCCACAACCAGAAATTTAGAGCAGAGACAGGATCCAATACCCTCTTCAAAGTAACAGCAAGTTGAAAGAGAGTGCCTGCGTAGAAGATTCAAATGGAGCTATCCATGTCCAAGTGTTCAGAAGACAAACACTGCCCTGAATTGAAAAAGTGACCCCCCAAAAGCTGCACTGGTAATGAAATTACCCACGCTGTATGCCTGGCCCCTGGCAGAGTGGACTGCAAGGAAGATGAATTACGCAGAGGGCTCAGCACGCTCAGGGAAGGGATTGCACTTAATGCCCCGGAATGCGGCTCGGCAGAATGCCCATGTCCGGCACCACTGGCTGGAATCCAGGCAGATCCATTACCTTCCCTTTATACATCAGCTTCCCACATGCCTTGCTGACACCACAGATATGCCTTTCCTCCTCCCCTTTATTTTTAACTGTAGTATCTTTAACACAACTGAGAGGCATACTTCAGGCTATACCATTAAGGAGGATTTTAAACCCACTTTAGCACTTGGTCAATTATTGTGTTATCTTCCCAACTCCAATCTAAGACTGTTTTAAAAACAGGCAAATCAAACTAATAATACAATTCACACAGATGCTGACATGAGTTACACTGATCCAACTGTTCTTCGAATATCAAGTTATCTGCACACGAACCCTTTAAATGTCCATAAAAACAATTATTTTAACTTAAAAATAATTATTTTAACTGTCTCAGAAAAAATGTAGTCCTTATCAGGAAGTTCTTAGCAAACAGAGGTTAGAGAAAAGCTAATTATACGTTTTCTTCCAAAATTGATTTGCTTTTTCTTCAATTGTGGGTATCTACTGTACGCAGTTGTACACAAATCTGGTTGAGAATCAATGGACTTTTAAAATTCTGTGTTTCTTTGTCACTTCTTCAAAGAATCATATTTTTATCACAGATTAACAATACCATAAGAATCTAAATAGTTTTACTGGGGGGGCGGGGCACACAACTGTCCAGAAAGCTTTTTTTTTTCAAGTCATCATACTCAGTAAGTTAGTTGAGAACACACTTACCTGTGATCTAAAAGACAGAGACTGAACGTTGTTTTGCTTTATCCAGATCACAGAGTTGAGCCTAAATATTTCATATCCCAACCTTTAGACTCTCCTTATTCTGAAAAATTACTTCTCCTATTCTTGTCATAGGCAGTAGAAATTTCCTTAATATTGTCAAAACAGACACATTCCTACCTTGTAGATACAACCACCTGTTTTGTTCACAGTGGGAAAAAAACTAATTGAAATAAATTTCTGCTAGTTCTCCAGCAAACTTACTACCACAGGACAGTCTGAGGCTTTCTACCCACAAATGCAGATGCCCAGGACTTAGAAGCACAGTAATCATTATGCTGAAGTGCAGCCTTGTTGCTTTAAACACAAGGCCTGTAAAACTCCATATCAAAACTGGCATTATGAACACAGCTATTCATTCCCATGCTAATAAAGAGGAGAATTAGAAAAAACTAAATTGCAACACTACACACATCCCCCACCAAAAAAAAAAGAAAAAACACATGGGGAGCTTTTACTCCGATAGCAAAAATTCAATCAGGTAACATAAATACGTTTTGCTGCAGTGCATGAGAACCCTGTCATTAACAATGATCTGAACATACAAGACATTACAAAAACAACTGACATAAAGATAATCTAAGTTTATATTTGCTTGATAAATTTTTTCCATGTAACGAAAATTTGCCCTTTTTTTTTTAAACTCTGTTTTCTCAAGCTGCTTCTGCAAGGGAAGTGATCCTCTTCCCCCTTCCATCTGTAGGTCACTGGCCCTCAACAAATCAATAAAGTTCGTTCGTATGGAGCAAACTCATACTACTGTAAGGAAAGGAGCAGGATATGAAATGAATAATCAACTAGCAATTCCACAAGATTAAAGCAGCCATCAGTGTTTACAGCCCTTTTTCTATTATTACATGCTTGTTTTTCACTGTGGTAAGTAGTGCACCTTGGAACTTCAACAAAGTTTCTCCCCTTGTGATTTAACAAAAGCCACCAAAGAACTCAAGACTTGCTACGCTTGACTCTCTAGTCAGGGGTATTCAAGGTGTTTATATACATCAATCCTTCCAGGTGGTTTCACCATGAATACTAGCTAAGCATTTGATATCAATAAAATATTAAAGAATAGCATTAAAGAGCAGCCCTAAGGAGAAGGATTTGGGGCTGATAGTTGATGAAAAACTCTTCATGAGCAGTCAGTACAAAAAGCCAATTGAATCATGGGCTGTACCAAAAGCAGCATGGACAGCAGGTCAAGGAAGGTGATTCCCCTCCTCTAGTTTGCTCTTGTGAGACCCATCTGGAGTGCTGCACACAGTTCTGGTGCTCCCAACATAAAAAGGGATGTGGAACTGTTGGAGACAAGTCCAGAGGAGAGCCATGAAGTTGATAAGCGGACTGGAGCACCTTCCCTACGAAGACAGGCTGAGGAAGTTGGTGCTGTTGAGCATGGAAACTTCATAGCAGCCTTCCAGTATCTGAGGAGGGGCTACAGAGAAGCCAGAGAGGGACTCTTCATCAGGAACTGTAGTGGTAGGACAAGGAGTAATGGGCACAGACTGAAAGAGAAGAAATTCAGGCTACACATTAGGGAGAAATTATGGAGGATGGTGAGATGTCGGAACAGGTTGCCCAGGGAGGTTTTGGATGCCTCAGCCCTGGGCAGTGTTCAAGGCTAGGTTGGATAAGGCCTTGAACAACGTGGTCTGGTTGGAGATGTCCCTGCCCATTACTGGGGGTGTTGAACTAGATGATCTTTATGGTCTCTTTCAATCATTAACATTCTATGAAAGTCACATTATTGTTCACAATACTGAGAAAGCACCTTGGCCTTCACTGAAAACCTTCTAGCCCTTAAAATTCAGAAGTTTTAAGCCTGGGGGTTAAAACTAATAAAAAGAATCTACATAACCTTAAATAAAAACATTCCATTTTCAGCCAGTTCAATTTTAAGGCTTGATTCATGACTTCTAAACACTTATGACCACTACATCACCCTACCATGAAGTTTCACTCACTCTCTTAGCAAAGCATTGTTTTACCATTAACAGGTTGGCTATGTCGTGTGTAAATTGCTTATAAATATATATAACTGCAATTTAATTTCTTTTAATGGCAGATATTTCATAAGTCAGACACAAATAATGGAAAATGAATTATGCTATTGTATATATTTATTGCATAAAATAACATTTTTGAGACAACTGCCAAAACACAGGGTACTTTCCTCAGTGCCTTATGCATACAGCAGTTCCAAAAATACAGTAGAGTAACCTCCGGAGAAGAACAGATCCACTTTCTCATTCCCTGCTTCCTCTACTCTAAAAGTATTACATTAAACAGGAATATTGCAAGACCAAAACTGAATAAAGGAATTTTTTTCTGCAAAGGCAGAACAACTGCTTTTATAAACTGCCTATAGAAGTTTCACACATTCAGCAAAATAACTCAACATAAAAAATTATTCAGCTGATGCACAGGCATGAGTGTTCCTAGCATGTTAACTTCAAATTGTTATGAAAACTGCTCATGGTCTCTGCTCTTTGCAAAATTATGGTCTCTAGGACCAATACCCTATCCACAATTAAAAGCACATCACTACTGTCTCATGACTACCTCAAGGAAACCGATCATTATCAGTAACTCATCATCTGTCTATTCAAAGTTTACTGACAGAGAAGACACATTCTACAGCCTGGTGTGGTGAACAAGAGCTTGTGTAATCTTCCTAATTCCAGCAACTGCTCAAATGAAGGACATTGGGTCTATCAACTTTGTTTTGCCAAATGCATTTACAGGGACACTAAATGGGCTAGAAGTGTCCCACAAGCATGCAGTGATGAGAAACTTACAATCTTCAGGTCTGAAGAAGCAAGATAACAGCCTAGTTATCACCTCCAGAATGACAAGGAACCCTGTATGCATGAAGTTTTACACACTTCAAAGAACTGTGAGCAACTTTCAAATCCACTTGCAGTGGTCTAGTCAGACCAACTAGATATTTGTGATGGCCAGAAGCAGATGTACATAACTTGAATTTATCAAGGTGAAACACAATTACACACACACACACACACACACACACACACACACACACACACAGCGGAACCATATGGAAGGGTCTGATTCCACCATACTAACACCACATCCAGAATTTAATCCCTACACAGCCTGGCCCAGAGCCATTGTGCCTACTGCCCATTACCTCCCACCCTCAAACTCTGCATTCAAAGCTGAGCCCAGCACAGTCCGTTTGCTTCAGCAATGGAAGGAGCAGAAGCAGGCATTGCTTCCTGCTGGCCAAGTGGCAGGGCAGAGCAGCCCCTTGTGGAGCCTTCTGCTCCTGGAAGTGATGGAGGGAGAGTGACCTAACCCACAGGCTACATGAAGGACCAAGTGAAAAGAGTGTGGTTATGCCCAAAAATAACATTCTTGTCTTTGCACTTCGCCATGTGTTTTGAGCAACTGAAATAGGATGAGTCACTGAAGAATCTTTCTCAAGTTTTGCCCAATATGCTGGGAGATGGAGCCGTGAGGAATATTAAATATATCAAAACCTCATGAAGCTGATGACATTTGGTGTGTTCAGCTGGAGAAGAGGAGACCTCACTGCAGTTATAACTTCCTCGGGAGGGGCAGAGGAGGGGCAGGCACTGATCTCTGCCCTCTGGTGACCAAGATCCAAGAGCACATCATGAAGTTGTGTTAGGGAAAGTGTATGTTGGATATTAGGAAAAGATTCTTCCCCCAGAGGGTGGTTGGGCATTGAACAGGCTCCCCAGGGCAGTGGTCACAGCACCAAGGCTGCCAGGGCTCCAGGAGTGTTTGGATGATCCTCTCAGGCACATGGTGTGACTCTTGGGGATGGGCCTGTGCAGGGCTAAGGATTGGACTCGATGATCCTTGTGGGTCCCTTCCAGCTCAGCACATTCTGTGATTCTGTGACACAACTTCATCCTGCAGAGCCCTGCAGGAAAGAATCAAAGACCCCCGCAAAGATCTAATTAACAAGCAATTAGGAGAAAAAGAAGGAAGAGAGACGCTGCATTACTCCCACAACTCCAGGCTCTCTAATCCTTCTCACAAGCATTCAGCCACGTGGTGACTCTCAGGATAATCTCTTCCTGTCTGCTGTCAGCACCAGGAATCTGCAATACTGGAAGTGGTACCTCATACCCACTGCCACTGAGAATGAGTGAGCACTTCAAGGAAAGAGCTGTCTGTACTGGAACATCATACACTGCTTCTGAAGTTCTACACCAAGGAATCTGACTATGATTCCATGATTTCTGACAATGCATCTTGACTGCACTGCTGTCATTTCAAGCAGCAGTACTGCCAGGAGACCTTCGCATCACAAACTGTAAACATTCAGTAAACAGATGGCATAAGGGTGAAACAGGGTGAAAGTGCATTATTTTTCATAAACGTGCTAACGTAAAGAATCCAGTATTTATGGCTTTACAAAGTCTGCTTAATTAACATATCCAACATTTCTGGTGCACCTAAATATTTAGATTTTTCTTTATTTTTTGCATTTTTGAGGCTGAAAAGAAGCAAGAACATAAATCTTAAAATTAATGAATAACACCATTTGGCAACAGGACATTGTCAGTTTTCCAAATTTAACACCAGCTGGGAAAAAAGTATGTCAGAAATTTCCTACAGTGTTTTTCTGGGAGATTGTGTAGGAACATTACATACAACAGGCATATCCAGAATATGAAAAAACACTGTGTTCTAGGAAAAGTAATTTTATACCCTCTACACTGTTTGTCATTCATGGTGGTTCTTCAGCTAAACAAAAATCTAAGGGTTTAACAGATTTTTTTAAAAAATCTGGAAACAGAAGACTCGCTTTCGTTTTTGCCATTTTTCTTTTCCACGTTGAGTTCTTCTCAGAGGTAACAACCTAAATGCTGTTACTCATGACTTTTTAGGTCTTTAGTACTCTTGTTCAAAAAATTTCCTGGAGAGAGCTCAAAAAGAGAATAGAAAACTGACCCCCCCATTTCCTGTTCAATAAACTGCAATATTGAATTCATTTACCTACTGAGTTGCCTGCCTTGCTGTCATCTCAGACAACTTTTTTTGATAACTAGATTTTGGTAATAAAATTTTAAAAGCAAATTTAGAGAAGCTGTATTGCAGCCCAAACCCAATTCTTCTGTCAGTTATGCTATTAAGGTCTGTTATCTTCTAATTTTCAAAGTTTTATAAAAGGAGAAGCAGACCATCACATAATGTGGTCAATAAGTAGCCATTAAGACTTTTCTACTAAAAAGTAAGCTCATTTTGGCAACTTTCTGAGACAATATAATACAATAAGTCCATTCCACCATGCAAAGCAATATAACATCACAGAACATTCTGCTCTTCTCCTTGACAAGATTTCCCACCAGCGTGTGGAACAGCCAAGTTCCAAGCCCAGCTGACCTGGCAGCACAACCCTCTGCCTCTCAGAGGGGCACCAGAAGAAGCCTTTGATGGAACTTCAGGCAGAATTCATCATTTAAATTCTGGGTACACCTGTCCAAAACTTGCAAAATAAAGCCCATAACTTCATTACTGACACAGTTTTATATTTATTTTTCATTCCTGCATTCACACAGTCCGTATTTTAAGTAGTTTAGACATATACACACATATCCTTACAAATATATATAAAGTGTAAATTTACATTATGAATATATATGCACATAGCTTTATATGCAGCTCAGTATGTTTCATTTTAATATTACACTACAATTCCTTAATAGATTATTAATTTAACTGGCAGTATCTTCCATTAGAGACATTATCAAAGAAATGATACAAAACTCTACCCCTCAAAAAAAGAAAACATAGCTCTGGAAACACTGATTTCCTTCATTTCATGCAGTTTTTGGAGGCAGACAAAGGAGTTTCCCTGATGATTTGGCAAAGGAGCAGGGAAGGTATCAGTACTGCTAAGATAATATTTGTTAGTTACATCTGCTAGAAGTGCTTTTTATAGACTACACCAGTGCAAGACAGTCATTCTTGAAATTTCTCCTACCCTGAAAGGGACACAAACCTCAAGGAACTACTTTAAATGATGGCTGGTGTTTAAAGCTGGTGAGTCTCTCCTCTTGTCTTTCAGTTCATAGTGTAATAAAAATCTTCATGAGCAGCAGTAGGGAGCTATAGCCTAATACATGTATTCTGAATAAGCATTTCACACAGTTTTATCTGTCGTTTATTTTGGAGGATTATTTCAACTAGTGTTTCTCTGGAATGTTATTCAAACAAAATTAAGCCTCGTTACACTAAGTAACCTTATTATAGGAACCACAGTAAAAAGAAAATTAGACAACATTATAATGTATCATGATTCAGTGACCTAAAAGTACCCAAAGCAAAAAACAGCTATAATGTTACTGTCACATATATCACCAGTAAGGTCTATAGAATTTTCTCCACAACACAAATTAAACTAGATTCTGAGTTATTTCTTCTTTTTCTGGCTACATTATGTTTCCAAGATGCTGAGTCACTTGACAGGAATAATCATATTCAGTCAGGCATAATCTTACACAAAGCTCTGCAAGGAAATGTCATACAGAGCTCTGACAACAACCCAGCAAACATGTTTGAAAGTCAGTACAAACCAGTAGCAATGGGAGAATAGTTGTTACTGCTTGCACAGAAGAGATAATTTCTTACCCAAAAAGGCTAATTATCACTATGTTCAAAGTTTTTAGGGGAAAAAAAAGCAAAGAGAGCTTCCACCTAATAAAAAAGTTTGTAATATCTATTTTGAAGCCATCTACAATATTTACTGAAGGAAAAGTCTTAAATCACCAGTAAATAAATGTTAGTTTCTTCTCTAGGTTCTTTGTTAAAAATCAGAATATTATTTTGAACAACTCTTTCTAATCAATCTATTGTTTGTTTTCAGGCAAGCTACTTTCTTATGTGTTTATGTTTGCCCACTAACATAAACAGCTAAAGACTCTCAAACACTAGCCATTTATTCCATTAGCTAAAAACACAAAACCATGCAGCTTAACTCACCCCATCTGTCCACATGTATCAAAGTGCCTAGAAAGAATGTTAGATTTTATTTAATCACTGAAGTTATATAGCAAGAGTGAATTCAAGTAGAAGGTGACAGATCAGATGAAAGATAGTTAAATTTTAACCTTGACCCCCTGAGATTACATTTGACACCATGTTGCTTTACTATCAATGAAGACACCTGCACAAAGAATCTCCGAGCACACAGAGAAGGGAATAAACATAAATATTTTCAAAGCCAAAAACTTCAGAATAGAAATATTTCACATTTAAAAAGTTGAAAAGGATACCATATATTTAAAGTTGTGAAACAAATGCACATACATAAGTAATACTTAAGAGTATAATTAATTATAGCATCATAGTCCTACAGATTCCATACTCTCTATAACTACATTCTATTTTAGGCACACGACATGACAATGTCTGTATGTCACTAATGCTAAGAATGATGTTTGTGATATATTTAATATCTCAGTTATTGACTTAGACTGCTTGGTGGATACCTGATACATACAGTATTTCCATAACACTGAAATACAGAATTAAACAAGAGGTAGCTAAGGTTACTCTCTTTGGCTGTGCAAGAGGAAGAGTTTCAGAAATACTGAAGTATATTTAAGGAAAAGAAAAAATATTAGAGTAAGCTGAGCTAGCAATCTAATTGCAGGGGAGGTGCATATTTATTGATGCTTAAAAACTGGAGGGATGTTGTTTTAAAATGCATTTTTTGAGCACATACTGTTTTCAGAATAGTTTGGGACTATTAACCGAAACTCATTCATTCTCGATGAAATGGGAAGCAACAATGTTACCAAGGCACTTAAACACACAGAATCAAAGTAATTACATTGTAGTACTTCACTGTAGTTCTAGATGCAACAAGAACAAAAAACTTCGTAGGAACATATTCACATGATATACCAGAGTTAGAAGGCACATGTATGAATTGTGTTAAACTGCCTCTTTCATAGCCATAGACTATAGATATCTCAGTTGTTTAATAAAAAATTGACTACCCTGTTCAATAACAGGTAGTATTGAATGCATTTACCTGCTGAGTTGACTGCCTTGTTGTGATCTAAGACAATTTTTTTGGTAATAGTTATTGAGATAGTAAATATAGAAGTACAGATACAATGCAGAGTACACCACGAAGCTGGCAGAGAGATGGATGTGCTATCAAGAGCACTGCTTGCAGCTCACTACACATCTGTAGGAACTTCTCTAGTACTGGGCACTGCTGTGAAGAAACACCGAGGGTTCAGAGCACCTTGAATCCAACTGCACCCCCATTCCAAAGGCTGTCAGTTTCCAGATTCTTCATTGGAAGATTTAAAGGCACCATCTTGAAGATGATTCAAGGACCCAACCTGAAGATGCAGTAATAATCCTCTAATATATTTCCAACCATGGTACAATGAGAGTAGAAGTCTGGGGCTGTGCAAGGAACACAGAGCCTGGCTCTGTGTGCTGTGCCCTGCTCCACTCTGAACAGCATAAAACAGCAAGGAGAACAATAACCAGCAGCAAGGTAAGATGCAAAAAGACAGAAGGACAACATGTTAAACTGCTTTAAGGAAGCTGTAAAGCAGAAAAAAGATTTAAAAAAACAAACAAACCAAACCCCAATCCTTACTTAAAGATGCTCCAACCTACAACAGCAATGGTAATTTTCATTATTTTTACATGGCATTGTTTTACCACATAGACTTTAAGCTTTAATAATGTAACTATGTGGTCAGATTTGCACCAGCTGAATTCAAACATGAGGCTTCTCTGAGGCCTGCAAGCCATCACTGAGCAGCTTGTTTGATGTGGATTACAAACACCTGCATTAAGTTTCAAAAGTGTGTTAAAGCATTATGACGCAGACATATTTTATACATGCTTAATTTTACTTTGTGAGTATCCTAGTAATCTTCTATAGGCTCTGTTACATCTGCATCCTCAATTAGTTTCTAACAGAACAAATACTAGGAGATAAACACTTTAAAATATTCCTTAGAAGAAAGCCTATTCTAGGATTTTTGCTCCACCAAAAGCAGGCAATTCTCTTCTTTTTATGATAGAGTAAGCACAGGAATCTTCCTGTATGTTTCTCGATTAGACTGCACATATTCTTTCTGGTTTTATTTTAGAACCACATTCCTCCCTCCAGGCGATTCCATACATCATTACAAATCCTTATGCAATTTTATCCCAGGTTCTATATTTATCAAGACACCTCATCTTAATAGCAATGTCCTTCCCTCACAATGAACCAGGCTTTTAAAATAGATGGCAAAGATACCCCCACAAAAATTCGCATTCTAACAAGATTCATCAATGTCTCACAATTTAAAGCATTTACACTTCACTTCGCAGGAATCATTGTTTAATGTATATGAAGTACACTTTTTTCTCTTTGGTGACCAAACTCAAATGCTACATACATACTTTTATCTGACCAAAAATCTTCCACATGCAGCTACTATGCACAGCTTACCTTCCTCGATAACATTATCTGTTACAAAAAATATTCAGAAATACAATGAGTGAGAAAGAGTGATCTAAAAGTAGTGCAAGCATAACTAAAGTCACAAAGTGGTCCTGGATACTAAGGATGTGTAAAAAGCCCATTAAAATGCCAGAACCATGCACTTCTTCCTTCCACTGCTCTGTAGAAGTTACTTCAAAGGATTTAAACAAAATGTATGGGAAGCATGTGCATTTTACACGTTTCTGCCAGAAGTGACAAATCAAGTAAATACACACTAAACAGGTAATATGCTTACAGTAGGTACTATTCTGCAAATCTCTTGATCTGGGCTGGAAATTTTACCCGAGAGAAAACCAAGCAAAATATGGAATTCATCTAAAATTACTATATCTCAGCTCAATATTGACTACATCAAACTCATCTCTTTGGAAACACAGTGTACATCTCAAAGTGTCACCAAAAAATACAGGTAGGATTTCAGAACTTTTCTAACCATTCTTAGCTTCCAAGTCTAGGAGACCAGAGACTTTAACTAAACCCCTAATAAACTTATGTTATACTTCATATAAGCCCTGTCCTTAGATTATCCTATGAGCTGTGGCACCATAGCCTTGCAATTTGCTTAGAGGTCCTCCGGGATGCTATTTTGCCTTTCCCTAGTGGCAGAATCACAGGAGTCTTTCCTGAACAAACTGGTATTTGAAGAATCCTTTACAGTATTCTGATTTCTTTAAACAGTGGAAGGCAATAGGTCCAAAATAGACTTTTGTGCTGGGTATATTGTAGCCCTGAAAAACTAATCTACTAGTTTTAATCCTTTGAAGTGTTTTTCTCCCAGTTGCTCCGAATAACAGTATTCCTATCATGGTAACACACAGTCATCACTACTGTGTGTGGCTATCTTTGCTTCTCTTAAGAATTGCTAACACTGGAAAATGATGAAACATTCAATGCAGGACATAGTGAAATAAGAAAATCAACACAGTACAAAATAGAGTTGTTTCAATAAACACATTCTAAATAGCACAAGAATTTCAGGCACTTAAAAATACAAAAACATTACAAATTATTTGTTAACTATTGTTATAAGCATTATCTTTGTATTTTCAGTATGATCAAATACAAATATGTTTTTAAGACCTCCAGGACAAAAACTGGATCTCTCCTTATCTGGAATAATTGAAGATTGATGATGCAACAGAGCAGTAGTAGAAAAGGTATGATAATCAATTAGACTACAGTCACGTAACAGAAAGTATTAAAAAGAACACACCCACAAAATGGTGTTAATAGGTTGTGTTTTCCTCTTTACCTCAGGTAAGCAGTATCAAATATTTAAGTACCAACTAATGCTCCCACAACCCTAGAAAAAGAATGCTCAAACACAATAAAGTTTATCAGCAAACAGAGAAGACTTTGCACACACGTAAGTTCACATATGCGCTCGTAACAACTCCAGTCAGTATCATTTGGAAAACAGTGACTTAGACTCAGTACAAATTGTGACACACTGCGGGGATGGCAACTTTTCAAGGACAAATCAAATCATAATCTTCCTTCTGAACCTAGTGGCTAAACATGGCCATAAAAGACTCAGCAGGGGCAGGATATGCTGCCTCTGGCAGCCTGCTGCTTCTCAGAATTTTCTTATCATTTGCAGTTTGTGTGCGTACAAGATGGATCCTACAGTCCTTTGGGAAGTTCCGGATGTAGTCGGAGTGGGGAGGCAGCAGTCATTGCTTCTCACAAAATGCTACAACATCCCAGCATGTGCCATTCCAAATCCCCTCACACGCTCTTTCATAATCATACACTTGATTCTTGACCCTGATAAAGGCAACCTAACTGTGTACAAAGCTGACTTGAGATAAGCAGCACACTTTAATGAAAGAATTTCAACAGTTTTAGGCCATATTAGTATGGCAAACTTCATGATCTGAGAGAATAAAGACAGAGTAGACAATACTGTGCAAGTCTCATCAAGGTTACAACTATATGCCATCATGTCATTTGACTACTAGAGAAGAAAAGCTGCCTGTATAGAATCTCTTCAGTGTGCAGTGGGTGTGTACGTTTTTGACCTGGCTGTGTTGGTCAGTCAGGATAACAGAAGAAACACTTTTAGTGAATTCAACATAAATCCCAATCCTGAGTTACACTGGTAGAACAAAAGCTGTCATCGACTTCCCTTCTTCCCCCCCACCTTGATACAAGCTGATCAGCTAATTTCATTTAAAAAAAAACTGATCTAGTTTTTTCCAGGCCAAGCTATATCTAGTCTAGAATACTGTCAGTGTAGCTTCACTGGTAAATAACAAGTGTAGACAGAACTAAAACCTGGTAGCTATAAAAAGAATTAAACAATTATGTTCACTTTGTAAAGTTTTACAATCAGCACTATGGACTCACTCCAATATATACTTGTTGTACATTTCTAAGCAGTAGGTCAGCAAATTAAGAGAATGAAAATAACTTCATAAATCACTTGATGAAAATGTAAAGAGACAGCTAGTATGAAAGATTACATTAAATTTAGAAAGTTTTATTATGAAAATGCTAAATCACTTACTGAAAATGTAAAGTGACAGCTAGTATGAAAGATTACACTAAATTTAGAAAGTTTTATTACAAATATGCTAACCACTTAATGTAAGCTGAAAGAACAGATAAGTGGCAGCGAAAATGGTGACAAAAACTGGGCCAAACAAAGGTTTAAGAAACCCCCAACCTGAAAATTTCTTGTCAGATTATATTAAAACACAGTAATCAAACATAAGCCACTACAAAATAAAACAGACACTATCCATACAACTCACTAAAGGAAAACAGATGATCTGACTCTGCAGGATCTTTGATTCTTCACAGACTTGTACACAGGTTGGAGTTCATTCACTCTGAGCAGAAGTTAGAAGTGCCAATAACAAAAAACCCACTCCAGCAGCAAACAAGGACTGGAATTAAACAAATAGTTTAGAAACTAGGGGCCAGAGGTATCAGTCTTTGATTTTAAAATAATCAAAAGCTTTAGATGAAAAAAAAACCCCAAGAAACTGAATTTATAGAACTTTAAGTTTGACATGCTTTGTGCCAGCTTCAACAGAAATTGTATGTCTGAAATCACCTACAAGAAGGTATAGCTAAAAATGTCTGACTGGTTTGGTAATGACGAGTTTTATTCAAAATAACAGAAAATATAAATGGAGTTACCATCTTCAACTACTTAACCTAATCAGACAGCAAGTATTCATATTGAAACTTTGCTTCTGCAACAAAGCTGCTAATGGTTGTTACATCCCGTTTAGAACAAGAATGAGAATTTACCCAGTGGCTGAAATTATGCTTACACAGGAGTCCCAGACACAGGTAACACTGGTCTTAATGACAGCACTTCTTCAACACAAAGTGATGATGCTGAAAAGTGTCACATAACTATACATAAAATATTCTTACACCGGCATGGAGATACACTGTCAGCTTCACTTTGCCAAGTGTTCTAAAAACTAGCACCTACTTTGCAGCAATTCAACAGTACAGACTGTATTACCAAGGAAAACTGGGAAGCACTGCAGCATAATCTCACTGCATTCTCAGAACAAAAGTTAGGCTGAGTTGATGAGATACAACTATAAACATTTCCACTACATATTCCTTTATTACAACAATGATAAAGAAAATTATGCTGTTTAATTTCAAATACTTGCCTTAGTCTGTAGTATTTCACATAGCGATGCTGCAAACAATCCTATTCCATCGCATACTACAACAGGAACAAACAGATCAATGCTGTTTGCCAGCACAATCTCAAGCAAGGCTGCTTGCCACCAGTTACAATGAAAAGAAATAATAATAAAAAGTAAGGTTTTCCTGTATTAGCATGTGAAAAGCACCTCCTTTAAACAGGTTGCCACAAGTTCTGAACTGAAAGAAGGTAGTTTCAAAACATAAAGGTGCCATACTTGCTCTGAAGCTCCGTTTTGCTTTTGACTGTTTTCTATTTCTATCAATCAGAAGTCACAAGTAGCATCTGAACTGCTTAAGAGACTCACAGGATGCCTCTTTGGCTCTGTCACTCTATTCCTCATTGCCTTCACAATCCAGTTCCACCTTCAGCTTATCAGATTTTATGTTCTGCTCTGCATGGTCAGTTCTTAGGCAGTTTTGAAAAGCTCAATACATTAATTACAGAAATATGGAATGCCAGAATATATGGAAAACAAGTACCTCCAATGATCATTTCACCGGAAAACTGAAAAGTTCAAATTGAATAAACTACTTAACACTTGCACAGTCCAGCAATTTACTGTCTCCAAAAA
>VWZD01003534.1:187594-215209 GCA_013396695.1 Sakesphorus luctuosus | reverse complement strand
TAAAAACAACAAGGAGATAGGTTTCCAGCAGGATTTCTAGTTGAGTAATGGATGTTTTCCTTGCCAAGAGCTGTATACAGAAAATTAAACTTCTAACATGTGCTGTCGAAGGAACCAGGACTAACAGCTAATCCATTTAGAAAAATGCTTATTTAATAAAAATTGAATTTTCTAAGAAGATGCAGTTTAGAAATTCTCAAAAATTAATACTAAATTAAATAATACTAATCAAATATGAAATTAAATTCTCAAAAATTAATATTAAAAAACCCAATTATTCTCTGTTCTTGACTCAAGAATAAAGGTGGCTATTTATCTGCTTGTAGTTCAACCCATTCAATCACTGTTAAGAGATACAACACCAATGCATACACACGGTTGAACTTCCCAAAATTGTTCGATATATGTAGGTGAATGGTACTGGATAGTGCAAACAATACACTGACCTCTTCCTCCCATCCCACCCTAGAGCCTCTGGCCTACAAAACATTTAGGTCTTCCAGCCTTTAAATAACAAACCAACTCCCACTGACAGTAACTTCTTATGTGAAGGAAGAACAGGAAAAAGCTCACTACTCTCATGAAAAGGATAAAGTTGGGAAACAGAACTGTGTTTTGAACTTGAAAAGATTATTTTGTAAACAATAACCATCTGTCCTTGAACATACCCTTCTGAGCATCCACTGATGGTCCAAAGCAAAATACACTTTAGCATCCAGAGCACACGTTTTGGACACAGTAAGAGGAAATAATTCCGAGCGATGCGCTTCAAAGTATCAGTTAGAAAAAGCACCACTTGCGTAAAACATTAAATTTATTAGCAGGAAAAAAAGCGTATGAGTGTCTGACAGCACCTGCCCTGCAGACCGGGCATCGCGAAAGGAAGTTACCTTTCACCTGAAAGTTACCAGCTTGTGCGAACCGCAGGGGTGCAGGGACCACGCTGGGTGCCGAGGCGAGGGGCGGAGCGGCGGCGGGCGCGGTGGGCTCGGTGCAGGTGACAACGCTGGTGCCCAGCGGGCCGGGACGCGTCACCTGCTGCGCCACCTCCACATGCCATGGGGCTCCCGCAGGACGGGCTCTGACCACCTCCGGGCCGCGGCTCCCCCTGCGCCGGCCCGGCCGTGGCTGCCGGCAGGAGCNCGGCGCTGGCAGCGCGGGGGTCGCGTCCCGCCGAGCCGCCCCCGCAGCGGCGCCCGGGCCCCCGCAGCCAGCGCCGCTCTCCACGCCGCCGACATCTTCCCGGAACACGGCGCGGCGCATGCGCAGAGCCAGGCCCGAAGCCAGGGGGCGGCTCCCGCCCTATACCGCCGGGATCCCGCCGGGATCGCGCCGGCTGCAGGGAGCGGAGCTGGNGCAGACCGGGCATCGCGAAAGGAAGTTACCTTTCACCTGAAAGTTACCAGCTTGTGCGAACCGCAGGGGTGCAGGGACCACGCTGGGTGCCGAGGCGAGGGGGCGGAGCGGCGGCGGGCGCGGTGGGCTCGGTGCAGGTGACAACGCTGGTGCCCAGCGGGCCGGGACGCGTCACCTGCTGCGCCACCTCCACATGCCATGGGGCTCCCGCAGGACGGGCTCTGACCACCGCCGGGCCGCGGCGCCCCCTGCGCTGGCCCGGCCGTGGCTGCCGGCAGGAGCGGGGATGGAGATGGAGATGGGGATGGGGATGCTGCCGCTGCTGCCGCCGCCTTACCTGAGCGAGCACGGTGGGAAGCACACGCGGCCGCAGGCNGGCGCATGCGCAGAGCCAGGCCCGAAGCCGGGGGGCGGCTCCCGCCCTATACCGCCGGGATCCCGCCGGGATCGCGCCGCGCCTGCTCCCGCCGCGGGAGCCGCGCCGGCCGCAGGGAGCGGAGCTGGCCGAGAGGTAACCTGGAAGGAGGTTGTAGCCAGGTGGGGCTCGGCCTCTTCCCCCAGGCAGCTAGCGACAGGGCGTCGTGTTAATCTGCGCCAGGAGAGGTTTAAGTTGGATACGAGGAGGAATTTCTTCACGGAAAGGGGCGATTGGGAATTGAAATAGGCTGCCCCATGGTGGAGTCACCATCCCCAGAGGTGTTTAAGGAAAGGCTGGACGTGGTACTGAGTGCCATGGTCTAGCTGACATGGTGGTGTTTGGTCGCGGGATGGATTCGAGGATCCCAGAGATCTTTTCTAACCCAACTGATCCTGTGATCCTGTCCTGCAGGCCGAGCTGCGCAGGCAGCAGTGACTGGAGCCCTAAGGCCGCCGTCCCGCGCTGCAGTCGCGCCTGGGGCCGGGAGTGCCCCCGGGCCGAGCGGAGGCTGCGGGGCCCCAGTCGCGGCCTGTCCCTGGGAACAGCGCGGGCGGAGGGACTGGCCTTCTCCGGGCCCTTCCCTGCGGGCTGCGGCTGCCCCTGGCCTTGTCCCGGGCAGGGGACAGGGCCTGGCGGGGTTCCTGGCCGAGAGGGAAGGCATCAGGTCAGGGCTGGGCGTTTGTGTGTGCCAGGGCAGGTGCACCACCCTGTGTGGTGGGCAGTGAATTGCGGCGGCGCTTGCAGTGGCCCTCCGGCTCCAGCGGTGCCCCGGCCCCGTGTCTCTCGCTGAGCTCAGCTTCCACCTTATTCCCTGATGTGACTCCTCCCAGAGCTTCAAGCCACTGCTTAGTACATGATGTATGTATGTATGGCCAGACTTCATGAACGCAGATTTGGGCAGGGCTCTCCCCACCTGGGTGTGCCCTTCCAGCCTGCACAGTGGATGTTTTAGGTGAGGCACAGCGTGCGCAGAACTGGCCCCACCGTTTAAGCCCTGAGGTCCATCTGCCATGGCCGAGTGAGCTTGGACAGTGACAGTGAAGTCCTCGGGACTGTCACAGCACCCAGTACTAACCGGGGCTGACCCTGCTGAGCATCCATGAAGAGCAGAGTTTAAAACCTTGTGGGAAGGCCGGTGCACAGAGAGAGGTGGGTTAGGGGAGCTTCCATAAGCAGGGCTGACCTGATGCTATGTGCTCTGCATTTTGGGTTTTTTAGGTGTTGGAGATGTCACGTGTCGGTATGTTGCTCGGTGTATGATCCAGACGAGAAAAAACAAAAGTGTGAACAAGTTTAGAACATCCTTTTCAAGGGCAGAGTAGAGTTTCTCATGAGATAGGGATGACAGAAGCTGCTGTTTACAGAAACTGTTGTGCCAGAGGTGTTCACTGAAAAGCATTACAGAACAATTTGATTGGCAGTAATCACTTGTGTCAAAAGACAGCTGTTCACTGTGCATGCCACAGAGTGCTTTCTTCCCCCTTCTGCCATAGTTTTAACAAAGCTCTCTCAGTCTTGATTAGATTGAGTTGATTGGTCACACTCAAATATTAGTTAATTGATCTCATTCAGAAATTGGGCCATCCTGGAATTAATGGTAAGGGCACATGAAATAGAGCAGAGAGGACTCTAAACATAGTTTGTATGTTGGCAGTACGAGTATCCTTGTTTTCAGAGTAGTTCACCTAGTGAATCCATGTGGGAAAAGACTGGTGAGAGAATGGCTTGAATGCAATTTCCTGTTACTTCAGTCTTTGGTTGAAGGCCTTCAGAATGTACTCAATCTGCTTTAGCAAACTGTGTCTTTCCCCTCTCTGATATGACAGCCAGTACTGTGTTGTCACCATTACAAATGCTGTGGTATGGACTCTGAAACATGGAAATACTTTTTTGCCCTCTATGCACTGACAAAAGGTGATAATTCATCAGTGCCACTAAAGTAATTTTAGAGTCATGAATTCAGTTTCATAGGTGGTAACTCCAGTCATTTAACTAATGGCATCTCAGAATTTATCCAGTCTTCCATTAGCATGTGTTGTTCACCAAGTGTCATTCTGTGAAGTGTTTGAGACATCTTTGGGAATCACAGGACCTGAGTCCTTAACAGGATACAAACCCTTCAAAAACACCTTCTTTGGGGAACACAAATGACTTCTCATTGCAAAAGCACCCAGGAGTGCAAAATGCAGGGCAAATGGTTTTCATCTCCATATGCTGATGTACATTGCAAAATCCCTGTCCTGTTTCCAGAGATCTAGAAACTAACTCATATGGGAAAAGCCTTTTTAATCCCCAGATACTGCAAAACATAGGAGAGGAATCCATCTATCGTTATACTCACACACTGCAAAATCCCACTTCTGCTGCAGAGATGTAAAACTTGCAGCAAACTCCTATCCTCTGTTTCTAATTTTGTCTAGACAGACAAAATATTTTCCATGTCAATCTTACACTTTGACATAGAATATTTGTACAAAAATACTAAAAGTACTTCACTTTCTGTGTCAACTGATAACAAACACTTCATGAGTGCTGGTAACATCTTACAAACATTGTAAAGGGTGGTAGTGATTTGATTTCTGAATGCCTGATCCCTTGATGTTGAGCACAGGACCACAACACAGGTAAGCAGGTTTAGTTCGTGACTCTGCCAGGCAGTTTCAGTTTTTGTTAAAGTAAGAACAAAAAAGTAGGTCATCTGTCTTTCCTCAGGTGACATTCCTGACTGGAACAGATAGAACTGCAGAGTTATCCTCATATGGCTACAAGCACGCAATGCTGATGAGGAAGTTAAGTGTCCTTAGCCACCCCTTCTCTCCCTGCAGTAAGTTCTCCCTGTGGGTGCAGCGTCCAGGAGTACAAAGCAATCGCTACACTAATTTTGCTCACAGTTGTGTTGCTGTAACTAGGCTGGTACAGTTGTGAGTGCTAGATCATACACCTAAATGGCTGGAAAACTCTTGGCTAGGAAGACAAAATCCTGTTTCACCCCATGCAATATCACTGCAGGGTAGTTTATGACAGAAAGCAAAACTCGCTGTGGTCTATAGAAATGACACTGACAGTCTGGTAAATATGAGTTTCATCAGACAAATTGAACTATGTGATGACAAATGTCATCAGCTACCATGCCCTGCAGCACTAAAATGTTAGTTCCCTTTCCCATCCTGCTCAGTTTGCTATTCCTTGGCTCTTGTAAGCAGAAATCATTACATTTACCTAGCTGACATACCTGTTTTTGTAAAAAGTGCTTTATATGTGTTACTTCAGACTTTGTACTAGAGGTGTTTGCATCGATGAAAAATTGAAAAAGCAAATGAAAAGTCTAATAAAATATGTTCTGAAATGTTTAAAATGTATTTTTTCCTTAACAGTCCATGTTCCACTGAATAGTTATGTAACAATACTTGAATGCAGTCTTTTCTTGTTAGACATAATGAATATAATGTCAAGTTACATCAAAAGACAAAAACATACCACCATGAGACAAAACCACTGAGAGTCCTGTGATTCTTAGGAAGTTGTGTTTGGCAGAAACTTAATTTCTTTTAAGTTTTGTTGCCAAGTCAGAACCGAAAAATGGAAAATGTCTATAACTACTTGAAGGAAAGTTGTAGCCAGGTGGGGGTTGGTCTCTTCTCCCAGGCACTCAGCCATAGGATGAGGGGGCACGGGCTAAAGCTCTGCCAGGGGAAATTGAAGTTGGAGATCAGAAAAAAATTCTTTCCAGAGAGAGAAATCAGGCATTGGAATGGGCTGCCCAGAGAGGTGGTGGATTCACCATCCCTGGAGGTTTTTAAAGTGAGATTGGCCGTGGCACTGAGTGCCATGATCTGGTAAATGGACTGGAGTTGGACCAAGGATTGGACTTGATGATCTCGGAGGTCTTTTCCAAATCAATCGATTCTATGATCAGTGAACATACCTGAGGGTTCACTTCCGCATCTTAGTATCTTTTCAGAGAGTTAGGCCAAGTTCCAGCAGGAATTCACTCTCTGCTAGAACTCCAATCCCCTCAAGAGCATTAGGCTTAGTGCCAGCATTCATTTACTCTTGTAACAGCTTAAATTAACTTGTGTTACATTCTATCTAAACTCTTTCTTAGTAAGAATTGAGTTTTGGAATCAATCCGCTGGTCTCAGGGCCACCCATCCAGCTCATCTGTCTTTCAGGTCTACAAGTGCTGCATAAACTGGATTGCGGAGGGCGATGATCAGCCATTTGCAGACTGAGGCAGGGGCTGGCAAGCCATCTTTTGTATGCATGTCCCCATTTCATGAGAAATAGCGTGGACGTGGCCCGACTTATTTACCATAAGTACATCTGACAGTAAGCTCCAGCCAAATACAAGATTTTAGTAGGCTGGGCACTGTGGTAACAGTATTCTGATACTTTCCTGGAGGAGCTGAACAGACAAGCTAATGGAAAGATGGGAAATACCACTGCTTGGTTTTGTAGGTCAAGAACTGGACTATAGATGATATTTTGCCCAAAGTCAGACAGAAGACTGAAACAAAGAGTCTCACAAAGCCAGGCTTTCTTTAGCCCCTTCAAAATTGCATTGGTCCTCTTAAGAATATCATTTGTATTTCACTGTTACAGACATGAAAACAACCTGTCTGTCTATGATTACAAGGCAAACACTGAAGCAGGTAAGGATATATGCAGAAGGAAGACAAGTATTCCTAAAAGTGCTAACACAAAATAATCTTAGAAAAGTACAGGTTGGATAGCTGTTAAAGTTTGCCAGCTGATACCTTGATCTCTATCTAGAGTCTCAAAGGTCCTCTACCAAGGTCTTCATGATGAGGGCTAGGAGTTGACCAGAGATTTCCAATGCTAGAAAGACTGTTATTCATAGAATAGTTAGAACCTCTAGTGGTGATGTGTATTTCTGTAATTTCTACCCATCCCTCCTCCACAAGAAAGAAAAACCCCAAACAAACAACAAATAGAGAAGAGATTAATTTCAAGGAAGCTGAAATGCCTTCCTCTGATGAAGGAGCTTGAAGAAGACAATGTGCTATTAGTTTACAGAAAGTCCAGTTGTTTTGTATGCTTTGGAGCTGATGAAAATGGAACTAATTATCAAACAGTCAACATTCATCCACTAGTAAACCCGAAAATAAATGTGAACATTTTGTGGCGAGATAACACCGTTCAGTCGTAAATAAGAGTTCACAGTAATCTTTGCATTTAGGAGTACACTATAAATATAGCTTATCTTCAAATATTTTCAACTTGCTAGAGTTACTTGAAAGCTTATCATGATAGAGTCCATTTAAAAGGAAAAGAATTAAAATTTATCTAAAATATGTGTCCCCAAATACCTCTCATAGCATTCATTTATACTGACCTTTCTAACACACTGTCTTCCCACACTCTGTGTATAGTTATCTGAAAAAACACCTTGTTGGCATATATAAAAAGTTCCCTCAAACTTCAGAATTACTTTTTTAACATCAAGTTGAAAAATCGGAAAAAAAGGTTGAAAATTCTTACTTTGAAAAAAATAAATTTGAGAATGAAAAGTACCAGTAATGTAATTGGAAAGATTTTAAAATACTGTTTCTAAGTTGTCAGTGACCTTTTTGTGATAAATATCTGATTCATAAAAGAAATATTATGCAGACTGTTGAAACACTGCTTTTATGTGAATAAAAAATGCAGGTCAAAACTGATATTCTCGAGAAAGAATATGCTTTTTTTAATTAGAAAAATATATTTGCTATGGCTTTGCAAGTAAGACCGTGGGTCTCAATTCTGTGACAAGTTACATATATTATGCCTAATTTTAAGCATTTTGAAAAGCTCTGTGGTTTGAAGCAAGACTACTTTAACTGCATAAAATTAGCTCCATACATAAATCTTGAAGACTGGAGGCTTTCTTGCTATGAGAACTGTTGTTCAACTCTGGTTTATCTTTTAATGATAAGATCCCATGGCATTTTGGCAACAATAGGTTCCCTGAAAACCGTTTAAGTAATGGAATTACATTACGTGTTTTAGCGGTTGTGTTTTCCTCATGTATCCAGCTGAACATATTGTACTTAATTTTTATTCCCTTCCAAACATTCTTCTGTAGTGTTGCTAGCACTGATTAAAAGATAGACCTATAGCTAAGTGAAATCCTATCATTTTGACTTTTTACCTGTTTTTTTAATACACTTTCCTATATGCACATATTTATATACATATTTTGCCCATAGTGTATTAATTGTAGGTTTCCCTGAAATCTCGTTACTAGTGCTTCCCATGTAAATATAAAATTTTATTGCAGGGACCTTGCTGTATTTCAGGGAGCGTTTCTTCTCTTTTCTTTCATTATCTGAAATCAGTGTGGGCATTGCAATCAATTTTAATTATACTGGTATTTCACCCTGAGTTTTATAGGAAGACCTGGCAGCAACAACTGTAGTTAAGGTTGCCTAAGACTTTCCACTGTATAGATTCTGTACTTAAAAAGAGAGAGGGATAGAAATTGTACGTAAGGCTACAATAAAACAAGTCAAGATTAGCAAAGCTAATTTTATCTGTGTTACTTGAAAAACCAGAAGGATTTATTAGGGACTCTGACTTTATATTTTTAAATGCAATGTGTCTGGGACTGATATAATTTTAAATAATTATTGTTATGAAGTTCAGAAAATACTGTAAAGATGGCAAAGACATTACTTCACAGTATTACTAAAGAAACAATTATAGAATTATCAGTATTTTAACCTGTAAAATATTTTTAAAATATATGTTTTCTGGAAATGTTGAAGACATATTGTATACCTTCTTTCTTGTTTCTTTTCCCAGACCTCTGTCTAAAGCTACTATTAATGACATGTTGCAGTACTACTGTGATTTATTAATGCAAGTTACCTTAATTATAACATCTTTAATACTGCTGAAGATGGTGAAGTATATATAATTATTTCTGTGAAAAAGAAAGGAATTATAAAACTCTAAATTACTGTTTTCTGTAATGTATTCCATTATCTCAAGTAGTGTTTTCTCCTTTTGCTTGGAATACTATTTATGAGCTTTTATTGCACCTATTTTTGTGTAAGCAGGGGAAGGTATGATTATTTTCTAAATATGTATGTTTAGTTGTTTAGTCACTAAACTTAGTAAAGGGTCTGATCCAAGTTAATAGGACAAGTGTGTGGTAGATACATACCTTCACTATAAAAGATTCTGCAATCCTTTCATGAAAAGGTTGAAAGTCCTAGTACAGAGTTCACTGTAGTCAGCAGAATCTCTTTCCACGGGTGTCTCCATTCAGCACTTGCAGAGCTGAAAAACAGCTTTACTATTTGTTTAAATGTTGTGGGCAGTCCTGGTATATTTGCTAGTGAGGGATTCCTCAGTCTGTAGGTACATCAAAAGAAACTTTTGGATCCACTCACGTAGGCATAGTAGTAGTGGCACTAAAAAGGTCTCCAAAGGAACTATGGACAAAGCTGCTCTTTGGGGAATGGTCCCCACTTGGCACCATTCAGGCAGGAGCTGTTGGCTGAGTATACCCAGAGAGGATTTCCTGTCCCTGGCAGAACCCTTTTCTAGAGAAGGGAAGGGGCTTGAAGGAACTTAAGGGAGATGGTACTCTGCAGGGCAAAAAGTCGAGACACACAGACTATCTCATCCTCACAAGGCTTATGGAGTCTCCTGTTCACATGGCATTTACAGTGTTTATGAGTCACATGTTCCTGCAGCTTAGGTGTAGACTCTCTGTATCTGATCTGTAATGGAGAGATTTAGTTGGAGCAGCTCCAAGCATGGCTAGAACACCTGTATGATGCTGATTCTGGTCCCTGAGCTTTCTTTAATGTAGCACAGAAGATGCTACAGTATTGGTCAGGATCCAGAGGATGTAACATAATTTCTGAGGAGAGGAGGCTGGTGCGACTAAAGGATGTGTGACAGGTTTGTGCTGAATGGCAAGGGTATGTAAGACATGGCTAAGATTCATCCCACTAAAAATAAATGTGTATATATAGGTGTCTACACATGAATGTATCACTTCATGCTCTCGTTAATGGGGGGAAGCGTATCTCTGTGTCATGATTTGTCTCAGTCTGAAATAGGTGTTTAAAGTGGCTCAGTTCAATCTCGACCAAAGAAATACACCTATCAGTCTTTCTGGCTTTAAGGGGAACTGAGATAGTTTTTGTTCAGCTGTAAATATCTGTACTATCAACTACTTTTCTTTACTGCTTATGATCACTGCAGAAATTCTTGAAAAGGAATCCTTGCAGATCTGGATTTCAAACTTGCTGGGCACATGTGCTGTCAGAGTTGGCAACAAAGGAAATAGTCAGACACAGTTTGATTATGGGGTGCCACCCTGATGACAGATGAAAGCAAGGATGTGTTACTTCAAGGTGCAGCTGAGGGAAGAATGTCTTATTGCTGTTGCATGGGAGAAGTTGTGATATTCTCCCTCCCTTCCTGTGTATGAACTTGTTACTAGGCTCATGAACATCTGTATTTGGGAGCACTGGAACTTATGCCTTTTTTGTGTCTTGACTTGGATGAAAATACCTATGTCCTCTGTCAGTTCAGACATTACTCCTATCATCTGCTGCAGAGAGAGCTCACAAAGGTAAATGATGCAGTGTTCCAGAGGACACCTGCCTATTTGCTTGTGATATTCACAGGCACTGAGGAGTGAGCATGCTAGGGTGCCACTAAGCTTACCTAGGTGAGGCTCTGTGAGAAGGGATCGAGGCGACTGATGACAACAAGCTGTTTATTGTTTTCCACAGCAGCCATTTTGACTCAGAGGACCTGAGGTCAGTCAGGAGCCTCCCACTCCATAAGCCTTGAGAAGCTCCAGGAAGCTGGCACCAGTGAAGGACTGAGGACCAGCAGAGTCTGTAGGTAATGTGCTGGAATCCAGGGACTATCCACGGTGTGATCTTACCCCAAAATCTACCCATGACAGCGGGCTGTTACACCTGATAACATGTCAGCACCCAAAACAACCTACTGCTCTTACCAGACCTGGATGGATGAAATGTAAGGCAAGCTTGAGGAATAAGTATTGCATTATTATATTGAATAAATTGAAGGGTAGCAGTTTGGTTACAGATTAAGTAGGATCTAAATGACTTAACACTCATGGAATCTCTGCCTATTGTCATCTCCTTTTAGTCTACTCTCCTCCTTAATCTCTTTTTATATACTCTCTATTTTATTGTAAGTAATACTGTCTGTATCAGCAACTCAGTTTACTTGCTGATCACCAGAAACTCAACTGCCACTGGTAGTTGGGAAGGTAACAGAATCCTGGCAGAGAGAGCAACAGGAGATTGCTGCTCTGAAAGTTTAGGATACCTCATCAAGTACTATGTCGTACAGCATCTGTGGAGGGTCACTAGACGTGGCTTACCTCCTGTTTTATACCATGGAATGCATTAGGCTGAAATGATTTGCCTAAGATCTTAAGGCAGTGACAGAGCTGGAACTAATCCCCAAAGACAAATGCTATATATAACATATTTTCTGTAATTACTGCTTTATTTGGATGGTTTCCATTAGATTATTGCAAATTAAAAAAATAAAATAAAATTTCTGCATTACTGAACTTTTGGCCTCTACATTTGATTTTAAATCCAAGGTTGTCTGTGTCTGTGTTACGCCACTACTCATCCACTTTCTTAAATCCACCTTACATGTAATTTTTGAATTTTCCTAGCTGTAACTCCACTGATTTCAATTTGTTGTAATTTATATTCTGAAGACATGGGGCAGACTGAGGTTCAATAAAAGCAAGTAGCAAGAAGAAGTAAGAAAGCAATGGCTTAAGCATGATGAGAACCACTAGTGTTAACTTTATGATTTGTTTAGTGCACCTCATTCTAATTCCTTTGTATATAATGATACAAGTTAAAAGTCCCTTATATTCCCTAAGACTCTGAGACAATCTAAACTCTAAGATTTTAATCTGCTTGAAATCACTGGCAAAATTATTCTGGACTTCAGTCCAGAATTTGTCTTTTGTACTACAGCCTCAAACTTAACTCACCTTGTTCATGATCTTCGTATTCTAGTCTTAGAAACAGCTTAGCCTGAACAAATAATGAATGTCCTACAGAACTGGGTTTAGACATTAAATTCATCTATCCTGCCTTCTCCTGTGCATCCTGGAGTTACAATCTTGTTACTGTACAAAACACAACCCTATTGTGATAAAGTTAATAATATTGTGTGTTAGGCTTATGAATACAAAGTGAGGATTTATACGGTCTTCATCAGAGGAATGGTGAGATGTTTACTATCAAAAGGTATCTTGCCTGGTTTCTCTGTACTTGATACTACGTTGGCAGTTATGAAAGTAGAAATTACTGCTGTGTTTTTACGCAAAAAGAAATTCTGCAGGAGAAAATTTAACATAATTTGGACCACTTTGTAGTCTTCAGAACGTGGCATATTTTCCCTGCCACCCAAATTATTTTAAATTATGAGTAGTTTTGCAAAGCTGTTAGCATTATTTTCTCAGCTCACTCAAAGTTTTTGCAAGACTTATTATCTGTGATGAATCGCAGCATCTTTTATTCATATAGTTATAAGTGCATTAAAGCTGTCAGGTATAATTTGCCGCTTTTTCTCCTTTAGATTCAGCATGCTTTCTGAAAAGAAGCTAATTTAATAACTAGGGAATTTAAGTTTTATAATCAAATTTATTATATTTACCCAACATGAATTTCAGATGGGATAACATTAAAAATGTGCCTGAAGAGGAAAGAGCAGAATTGCCAGTGGGCATTGAACTAGCAGCCTGAAATATCTAATAATGTTGTGATCAAGAATGTTATGATGATGAGAGAAGGAAGAAGAGGAATTCATTTGTCTTTATCTCTAGCTTTTACATTTTGTGCAAACTGAAATGAAGGTTAGAACCTCAGCTCAAAGTTTCAATTCAGGGGAAAGAATGTTCTCTTTTTAGATATTTTGGTGACTTACAGTGTGCCTATATAACAATAGCAGTGCAACTCTGCCTACAAATCTCTGAATCACTGCTAGAGAACTAGATATTGCTGTTTAAGTGCATGTATGAGCACTTGCCACTGTACACTGCATACCAGATGTAATCCTGTAAGTTCTGCATCCACCAAATTTCTGCTGAATTCTGGATGAGGTTTGTGCTTGGAAGGCTTCTGGATCAAGGTTTCATGTCAGAAAGAGCTCAATAAAAGGCTTGTTGCAAACCAACCAAAGCAAACCTTTTCCTGTGCTCATGTTATTCCCCTCTGAGTCTTGGTCCCCTAACTCTCTTAACTAAGTTTGTGGCACAGATTGTATTTTATTTACGGATATATGTTAAAACAGCCTGTTATTTTGTGATCACTTCAGTTTCATTGTATTGTGGAGATTTTTAATTCTCAAATGTGCTGCCAGCTTTTGTGTACACAATTCAAGCTTAAGCAGAGTTTTTGCTTTTCCCAAGGACACCCACACACTTTCAGATATTTAAAATGAAGTTGTGGTTCTCTTTGTTTCATCATCTGTTAAAGAATGTTAGCTGTACTAAAACTGGTAAAGAGTTTAAACAAGAATAAAAAAGAAATATTCAAGAGAATCAAAATATCAGAGAATATTCTTCTCTTGAAGGTGCGTTGCCATTTAGTAAACACTGAGAATAATGACCACACAAATACAAACAATGAAAATTTTTAAAAAATCTCTGAAATTTTGCTTAATATTGAAAAGCTTAATTGAAGGAAGAACTTGGGGTTTGAGCATTTCTACCGAGAACTTTTCACAGCGGGGATGTCTCTGTATGGATGTGGTACGTCATTGACAGGACACAGTAAGTCAACTGTTCATCTGGCTCTGCTGTAGCTCCAACCCTCCACAGCTGACAATGTTCACATCAGGAGGGGGAGGAGAAGGATGATACATTAACTCCTGGCATTTCAGAAGATGTGTGTGCTAATGCAGGGCCCTTGGTGCTGAAGGTAGTTCTGGCAAAGAGATTGTGGCACAGGGGCCACAGCTGATACAAAGATACAGGGTCTCACTCTAAAATTTCATATACCATCAGTCTTTGTTTTACATACATAGTTCTTCGAGGAATCTCATAGTCGGAGGATGACAAATTTGATAAAAAGTTTGAAGAGGATCAGATTTTTACACAAGAAGAGCTAAATGGACTTCTAGTAGAAGGGTAGGAACAAGATGAAATGTCATAATACCCAGTGCAAGGTCACTGTGTATTATTATTAAGGGCAAAATGCTAGAATTCTGCACTTAATAATCAGTGATTCAGTGGTTGAGGACTCCATACATGAGTAAGTATTTCTTGCTTCAGTCATCAAACAGCCACACCAAAGCATGACTGAGATGAAAGGCAAGGCTGTGGTGGAACGTGGCGCTGATGAGATAGCTCCATACTGAGAGCAGAACTGGAAAGGAGATCAAAGATGATTGAATTGAGTTGAATGCACCTTCCTGAAAAAGTAAAGAAGCAGAGAAGTGTAAGAACCTTTCAATAATTATAAGCAATCAGAGGGAGAAAAAGAAACCCCAGAAGACAGGACATAAAACCAGCTCACATGACGTTGCAATCTCATAGCTTATGTTGTCAGCAAAATGAGATTGGATGAATTTCTGCAGACTCAACAGTAATTGCCATGAGGCAGCAGTTAGTACTACTGAAATGCTGGAACTGAAGGGAACCATCTAGGCTGTAGTGATTGGGAACAGATGTCCTCTGTAGAGCATGAGACAGCATCCTGCAATGTGAGAGAAATCCTTGCCTGTCAGTCTAAATTGGTGATTTGTTTCGTGGACTGGGACAAGTATCTCTCATGAGATAGGAACTCTTTGTCAATAGATACCCAGTCTTGTCCTCAGTGAAGATGGAACAGTCTTTTTTTGTAAATGCAGCCTAATGGATATTAATTTTCAGAAGTTCATGTATTCTAAATATCAGCATTAGGACTTGCAGGAGTGCCTACATTTGTTAATATCTTCAAGAAGGAGTTCACTGTCAGTTTCTCTCCAGCTTAGTGTGAATAAATATTTTGTAATTATCT
Organism: Sakesphorus luctuosus; assembly: GCA_013396695.1. NCBI lineage: Eukaryota > Metazoa > Chordata > Aves > Passeriformes > Thamnophilidae > Sakesphorus > Sakesphorus luctuosus. Next base: position 200,404 of record VWZD01003534.1, on the reverse strand, counting down.
GAATGTAACTGACCTTGCGTTAAGTAGTTTATATTCCCTGTTGGATTAAGATGGGTTAAACTCATGCAGTTCCATACAATGGAGCAGTTGCAACTGGAGCCACTTCTGTGAATCTTGCCTCAGGAGGTTTGAGGTTGCTGCCTAATATTTTTGGCTGGTGGACAGAAGTAGGATTTGCATTTGCAGCCTGACAAGGGCGGCTGAAGTCCTGAGGGTCAAAGCAGCCACACTCAGTCCTGAGTCCCAAAATACACAATAGCTCTGAGCTGTATGCCCGTGCTGACCACCTAAAGGGAAGGGGAACAGGCAGACTGCTCTGTGTTTAACAGAAAGAGAAGTAAGGACTGTGATCTCTGTTCTTAAATGCTGTTCAAAAGATGCAAAAAAAAAAATCATTTCACCTTCAGAATTAGTTTATCTAAGAACTGCTCTTGAAAGGAATTGCTAGGAAGGCCAGTTACAGGCAGAATTTAGTATTGAACTTGGAAATGTTCTTTGTCTCATGTTCTGTATTGCATGCTGTCTTGTTTCCTGCACCAGCTTTTCTTCTCAGATTGTTTTAGAATCATGTGAATAAAAAGGTACTATGAATAAAAAAAGCACCATGCTTATTAGCCTTCTTGGCAACTCATACCTGGTGGGATTACCTATGTGACAACCCAAATACTCTAAAGCAAAGATCATAGCTGTATGTCCTATGAAATAGGAAACCTGTAGTGATTTAGACTGGGTTGACATAATTTTCAGAAGGGCTAAGGAGGTATGAAGTGATGTAAAGTGATTATTTTAAATTTTCATGTGAAAAAAATACCACAGAATAATGGAAGTTTAGTCTTACTACAAAAAGATGAAGCCATGAATTTAAAACAGCCAGGATCTTAAAATCAGGCACTGAAATCCTTATCCTTACTTAGGTCATAAGTAAATAAATAGTTAAAGACATTGAAGAATCACATCAACCCCACGCAACGCTATAGATTTGGAGAAGTGTAGCTGGGAAGCCAGCTGGTGGAAAAGGACCTGAGAGTGCTGGTTGGCAGCAGCTGAACATGAGCCAGCAGTGAGCCCAGGTGGTCAAGAAGGCCAGTGGCACCTGGCCTGTACCAGCATTAGTGTGGCAGCAGGACCAGGGTGGTGATCATCCCCTTGTACTTGGCACTGGTGAGGCTGCACCTCGAATCCAGTGTTCAGTTTTGGGACCCTCACTACTAGAAAGATATTGAGGTTCTGGAGCATATGCAGAGAAGGGCATTGGAGCTGGGGAAGGGTCTGGAGCACAAGTCTGGTGAAGAGCAGCTGAGGGAGCTGCAGGTGTTTATCCCTGAGAAGAGGAGGCCCAGGGAGCACCTTATCACTTTCTGCAACTACCTGAAAGGAGGTTCTAGCCAGGTGAGTGTTGGCCTCTTCTCTCAGGTAATAAGTGACAGGATGAGACTAAATGGCCTTAAGCTGAACCAGGGGAGGTTTAGATTGGATATTAGGAAAAAATTCTTCAGGGTTTGTCAGGCATTGGAACAGGCTGTCCAGGGAAATGGTGGAGACACCATCCCTGAAGGTATTTAAAAGTTGTATAGGTGTGACACTTAGCGACATGGTTTAGTGATGGTGGACATGGCAGTATATTGGGTTAATGGTTCAACTCAATGATCTTAGGAGTCTTTTCCAACCTAAGCAATTCTAGGATTCTATGAAGAGATCTTCATGGACCTAATTTTCTCCATGTACTTTCTGCAGTTCACTTACTGAGCACTCATGTGAGACATTTTCAGAGGTTTGGAATATAGTTGCACAAAAGAGACACCAAGGACAGATCTGAGAATCTTAGCCTTTCAGTCTTAATTTAGGCACTATTCTTTGAATATTTGCCCCTACAGAATGTGTAATTTAAAATTATTTCAGTAATAGAAGTTATTTGATTCACTGTTCTGGGAGAGAGACTCCACTTGTAAAAGATCCTTACAAATGACCGATTCTTTTTGAAACATATTACCTGTATGGTTATTTTTCAAGTGTGGCATTTGTGTGTCTTACACATTTATTTTTACCTTTCATAAATGCTAAGAAATGAGCTTCATTCTTACTGTTAATAAACAATGCTAGAGCTTTAACTTTTTAGTAGCTTTGAAATAAAATTTCAAAGTGAATTTGAAGTTTCATAGACTTTGCATTGTATAGACTTTGCTTAAACCCAAGGAAAATTGCAAGATTTGCTCTTGTTGTCTGAATACTGTACAAAGGTGTTTAAAATGACTGGACAAAAAATTATGAAAGCAGCATATGACTTAAATTATAAATAAAATATGGCAAGTGCTGGACCAAAATCTGCATGCAGAAAACATTTAGTGACAGTCAAATCTAAAGAGAGGACTATTCAAGAACATTTACTAAGCCCTCTGTCCTCACACTTTTACAGTTGAGAGTGGAGTATTTTGAGCAGTTGGACTGTGAACAGCCTTTCCAGAAGTTCACTGTTTGACTGTGTAAATGTTTAAGCAATTCTTAGATCTTTTACTCATCTCCCTGTGTTTGGTGTATCTGGGTTTTGCTTTCATCTGTCCTTGTATGGTGCCTTCCACAATTTTCTAGTTATGTAAGCTGTGACCAAGAATGGCCAAGTGTTTGCAATGGTGAACTATAAGACAAATTTTTACCTGAGAGAATAAAAGATTCAAATGTGCTTGTCTTGTGTTCATATAAATTGTCAGAGCTCCAGCAATGGAGTGGTGCTGTGACAACTTACCTAAGCAGGGAGTTTGATCCACTTTGGTTTTTTGAGTAATGGGGTTTGCGGTGTCATCACCGTTACCCCACCGGCAGGTACAACCAGAGAGCATCTCTCTAGAGAAGGGAGCAAGCTTGCAAGCTCTGTATATCAGAGCTCTCCCTAGCAGTTCCCAGCAGAGCAGCTGAACCAGCTTCCCAGATACAGAGCTGGAACGCTCAGATGATTGCAAAGAATACAAGGTATGAATTCCAGAAAGTTCAAGCAAATTGCTTCTGCTTGTTCATATCAAGATTTATACAAATAGCATAACACAAGGCTTGGCAAGATAATTTTCCTTCAGTTTTGCCATGTATTTCTTCATATGCCTGGCCCCCATTAAAAAAAGCAGGATACCTAATACTAGATGTCTGCCTGATGTCTCAACATATGCATGCATACTTCTGTTGGCTGCAGTGCTACTGCAGTAAGAGCAAGATAGTCACAGCCAATTTGTCTGTATCTGCAGAAGTGAGTTCTCAGTGCTTGGTTTTGCTATAAAGTTAGTCTGTGAGAATCCCTGACAGTAATTGTAATTCTCCTCCTCAAACCTAGAGCAATATTTAAAGCGGAGGAAGCACAGGAACCTCCTGAGCAGTTTCTTTCCCCACCGCCTGTCAGTGATTTCACTGCAATGCCTAGAAAAAGCAAAGTAGTTCAGATGGCATCTATTTCTGGCGTGAAATCCTAGTTGTGGATTCCCAGGGCTGATGTGTTTTTCAGACCCTCTGATGAATTTCTAAGCTCTCTTGGAATAACAGCTTCTGGGAGGGGACTGGAATTCCTATGTTGGATTTCAGGTTTGCAGACTTTGATGAAATCTAAACAACAGGGTGGGAAAGCTGTTTTTTGTCAAGAGCAGCTATGAAGGCAGAGAAGCAAATTCTTGTCAGTAAAGAGTTTTTCATCTCCTTGTCCCATTTTTCTGAGAAATGAAGGGTAGGGTGCAGAAACCCAGTATGAATTTCAAGGGGTGGGAGCAGAGGAATGGAGACTTTTCTGTTCTGCTTCACTGCAGGGAGGAGATATCCCAAGTAGGGATAAAAATACAGCCTGGTAGTCAGAAGTGTGTTGGTGACCCTCATAAAAGCAATGCCTTGAGAGCCAGAGAGAGGAAGAGAGAGTCGTGAGTAGCTTGAACCACTGTTGTTAGTTTTTTTCCTTTTTTGGAAAGCCTGATTTTCACTTACTGTAAACCTAGAAGAGACTGCTGTTACTGTTTATTAACTCCCTGTGTAACAACAAACATGGACTGCAGCTGTTCATGACAAAGATCTGGAGAAAAACTCCTTATCTGAAACACCTCAGTAGTTGCTGCATCACAGGCATTTCCAATTCTTCACCAGCACATGGGACAATGTATAAAATACTTTTGGTGCCTCGCAACAGCATGTGAAAAGATTACACTGATGGCAGTTTGTACAGTGCAGTCTCTTCTCTTCCCCTTCACCTTTTGCCCAGTTCCCTTGTAAACTTCTTCAAATTGGGCAAATAGAAATAGCTTGAACAGAAGATGGCAGTCCCCTGTGGAGAGTGGCTTAGTAATTTTACAGTCCCTCCAGTCCCCACAAATACTGGCTTCTCCAGAGCAGCCCTTTTCCTCCCTGTGCAATAGGGACAGGTCTCTAGTATTTCTGTAAAAGCAGTAAGTTCAGAAGAAACAAGCAAGATTTTAATCGGAGATGCTTTTGTCTTGGCCAGCCAAAAGGAAAACATTAGTACATACCCAGGGTAATTATTTAAAGCAAATAGTTGTATTATTTTCTATCCCTTCACATCACTGAATCAGAGTGCAGTTACATACTGTTGAGTTATTGGTGAAATAGCAACAGAATGATTAAGAAAATCATCAGGCAAAGCCACGCAAAATATGTTAGTTATCAACAAAGTAATTGGATAGCATTTAAGCGAATGAAACAGACACAGGCATGCAAAGGATTATAGTAACTGTAGCAGCGAGTGGAGGTTTCCAAGTGTCTACATTCCAAGTGACTCAACTATATTCACTACTGGCAAGCAAGGACTTTGTCATCACTACCCTACCTCAACGAACCACGAGAAGGGACGGTCACCCAAGACGTATCAGTGTTTCCCAAAGAATGGGAAATTATAAATGAGAGTGAGGAGGAACGCTTTGGAGAGGAAGAAAACAAGCTCAAATTCTGAATTCTGTTAGGTGGCTAAAAACTGTATTTCATGAGAAGAATAACTTTTAAGCATGTTGTGGTTAGGTGGTTACAACAACAGTCAAAGTGAAAATGCAATATATAATACTGTTAAAAATGTTAAATATTAATGTTAAAATGTTAAAAATGGGAATTGAGAAGAAGTATAACATTTATTTACAAAATGGGAAAAGTGATAATGTGATGAAGTCAAGCTGAAGACTGCAGGAAGAAAGTCAGTCAGTGATAGTTTTAAAAAAGAAACACAGATTTTCTAAAACATTTTTACAGCAAGAATTCCTAGTGGTGGTGTAAGATTTTTTTTGTTAGATGGAGATAGTACATTTAAGATAATGTATGAAAGGACTAAGTTTTTACTGATTTGGATCTGGGAAGGAAGAATATACTGGAGATGGGGATACTGAATTATTTTCTAATTCATTAGCAGATAAGGAGAATTCTTAGTGAACAACGGGCTAGGCAACTTTAAGAACTGATCTTATGGTGTGTCAAAACATCCCACATGAGCACAGATGTCCTCCCTTCCCCAAGCACAGCCTCCAGCATCGCTTCCACCCCACTCAGCTGGTAGCTTACTGCAGAGCTGCCTCCAGGTCTCTGTGTGCCAAGGCCATGCCCAGGACTCCCTTATCCTCAGAGACTGCTCTCTTCCTCAGCAGTAGTGGGCACAGGATGCCTGTCCAGCAACTGGAATGTGTAGCCCTGCGCTCCTCCTTGGCTCCCCATCCTTTGCTCCGCTGGTCCCCAGCTACGGGAACATGGTCAGCCACCTTGACCAGATGAGGGGATCGCGAAGACGAATGGTGCCTCTGACCGCCCCATTATGGTCTTGCTCGTCAGCTCTTCGTGTTGCTGATTGGGACCGTGGCGCTGGGTCTCCCTCCCCGCGGCTGGCTGGGAGCATCCTGGCCAGGCGCTCTCGCCGGAGCGCTCCTGCTGCAGCGCTCGCAGCCAGGCTGCCCCCGCCGCCCGCAGCACGCCCGCTCGGTAGCCAGGGCACTGCCCATCTGCCGGAGCGCGGGGGCCGCGCTGCCCCGGGGCGGGGGCCGGGGTTCCGGGCGGGCCAAGGCCTCTGGCGTGGCACGGGCAGCGCCGGCCGGGGGCACGGCGGGGCCGCCCCGCTGGCTTCGCCCGCTAGGGGGCAAGAGAGCCCCGCACAAGCGCGGCGGGGCGGCTGCCCCTGCCCCGCAGCCCCCGGCCCGCCGTGCCGGCCCCGCTCCTGGGGGCAGAGCCCCGGGTGTCCCCTGCAGCTCCAGCCTCAGGACGATACGGGATGAAATCTTCTGGATGGCCACGATGCCGTAGATGGAAAGTTAATCACTTCACTGGGAAAGCTACCAAGGCCTTTGGCCATTGCAGGGAAGCGGGCATGAACCATCATGGAGCTGGCATGGACCTTCTCCATCGGGCTGCTGCGCTGCATGCCGCAAGGCACACGGAGCAGTAAGTGGGAGCACACACGCACCTCCTGCAGAGCTAGGCAGGTGCCGAGAGGCACCTTCTCCCTGTCCCGGAAAGGTGACGACAAGCCAGTTGCTGCCTGCAGCTCCAGTCTAGCACCGGCAAGAAGCATCCAGCTGTGGTCAAGCCTTGGTTGGTGTATAAATGCCACCTCATCCTTCAGTTCATGAAGTGTCTACAAAGGGGGTGTTCAGCCAAAGGAAGAGTCTCAGGGATGCCCTGCAGCCTGTCATCAAACCCTGCCGAGCCCGTATCGACAGATAAGCACTGACAGCATGGAAGCATGAAGAGGGCAGAGACCTCTGATTAGTCACCGTGTGTGCTTGGGCAGGAAAGGTGCACGAGGCAAAGCCCTGGCAGTAGCAAATATGTTCTCACAGTGAGTAGTTCTGTGAGCCATGCCACACAAATTCATTGCCATGTGGAGGCCTCTGTGGTCACCTGCACACATGGCAACTCTGATTTCCTCCCCTTTTCTCCTTCCATTCAGTGGTACTCTGGCTCTTGATCTGGAGGGATTTGCAACATCATGGACAATCAATTCATTACTAAAACCTGGAGATATAAGCCATGTACAAATAAACACATCACTGAAATTTCAAACGTATTTGGCAGCTTTGATTCTTACATCGCCCTATCTCCCTTCAAGTATCACCAACAAGGACACATTCCAAAACCCTGTGTTGACACCTGTGTTGATACATTCAACTGTATCTATTATTACTTTTGTGCTTAAATTAAGGTATCTTAAAACATGGACCCTGGTAACTTCCTGCCAAAGATGGTTACAAAGATCATGTTCTACCAATGCTTATTTATGTGAATTCACTAATTCCTGTGCACAGCAAAATACCGTAACAGCATGAAAAGTCCATGTTAGATATCCCACTGTTGCTGTGTATTGCATAGTGACACAGACCTTTTCTCAGAATTTTCCATCTAAAATGCATGTTTTACACTCCTCGAGTGTGAAAATTTGGTGAACTGGGAACACGCCCTTTCCTGTTGTCTTCTGGAATTCTTATAGGAATCTTTTTGGTCATAAATACTGCTATTTTTTTCTACAGTCTCTGAAGTAAGAAAGCAAATACATTTCTCTAGCTCAAGTTTTCTAAACTTGTAGGCATTTCTTATGTTAATCCAGTTAATCTGACTCCAGGTTTTGTTTGTTTGTTTGTGTTTTGTTTGTTTGTTTCACAAATATTGTATCTATTTCCAGGCAACCTAATGTCTCATAATCATGACTTTCAGTAATTTTTCTTTGCTGAGGTGGCTTGAGTTTTCTTTGGAGTGTGAATATGTGCAGTTATATTAATAGTTTGGTGCCCTCACCACCCATTCTGGGGAAATTCTTAATCACATGTATAATGCAACAGGTGGGATCAATCCAGTCCTATCTAGACCTCTGTCATGTAGAAGTCTACATCTAATATAGGCTCCTTCATACACGAGGAAGAATTAAGCATCTTTAGAGCATGAGTCATGTCATCCTAAAGTAGATGCCTGGAGTAGGTCAGATGATTTGTGCCCTAAAATTGCTCCTATTTATCTATGTTAAAGAACAAGTAGTTTATCTCTTGATGTCTCCATTCTAGCAGCCTCAAGTGAGATGAGATTAATTAATAATGTTTATCCAGGTTTATATCCTTCCTCAAAATAGCCTGAAAGTCCTTATTTGTCAAGAAAGCTGAAAGTGCCATTACTTTTTATATCATTCTCCATTTATAAAAAAGCAGCTTTTAAAAGTTTTCTGCCTCAAGACATTTTAGTAAAAAGGGCAAATGACATGTGTTTCACAGGAAAGTCATCACACCACTCTTTTTAATAAAGTAAGTCTTTCAGTTATCTGTCTGCAAGGATGGGAAATAAATTAGTTAGATACATTGAAGGTCCAGAGTAAGACCTTGTACTCTTGGTGAAATTATGCCTTTTGAGGCAATGAAAAAAACCCCCGTAAACCAAGAAAACCCCTCTTTTTTTATGGCAGGCTGATTTATTTTTTAAATGACACTTGAAAATTGATATGTGAAAAGATAATTTAAATCTGAACTGGTTGGCAGAGTACAGGTGAAAGAGCTTTATTTTAAAAAAATCATAATATCTAAAACTTCACAGAGGAGTCACATTAGTGTGGTACATGTGAGGACAATGTGTGCCAGGAATTCCTCAAGAAATGCAGGATCCTTCTGACCAGCTCTGCTCTCAGGAGTTAAAATCCTGCATAAAGCTGATGAGTAAGCTCTTGATGACTCACAGTGGCAGATGCAGTCTTTAATTCCAGGAGAGTATAAGGGAAGTGGGTGTGAATCTCGAGTAGAGGGAAGCTAGGGATGTTCCTGCCTCAGTGTCTCGGGGATAAAAGTGTAGGTTTTTAATGCAGCCCCAGCTATCAGCAATGCCAAACTTCTGTAAGGAGTAAGTTTGACATTACACATCACACATACATTTTATGTGAAGCAGGGTTGGAACACCACCTACTCACAGATGGGTATAATTTTGGGGATGTCCTGCATAATTCATGTGTGGCTTTGATACTTATGAGTAATTCAGACATCAAAGCCTCAACTTAGATAACACTTTTATAACACTAAACTTCCTATAGCAAATAACCTGTGGGCTTTCATTTAAGTTCCTTTAAAAATCCCGGCAACTATACCAACACTTTCTTCTTTAGTTTCAGATATTTTTCATAAGGTATGCTGGTGTGAAGCACAAAACAGAAAATACTACAAAGCCTTAACTAGAGAAAAAAATTTAAATTCCATATAATACTCTTCACTGGGACCAGAAATGTAAATTTCAAAGCACTGGAAAGGAGCTGAAAGCCTCTTTCCCTATTGCTTCTAAACTGAGAGCACACCAGATACCAGGCCATTCAGTCACTCGGCAATATTCCCTCTGTTTTGCCAGTGGCACAAACTTTCACTTTTCAGCAGTCCAACTTTCTAACAAGCAATTTAACGTTCTCTTCCAAGTTAGCCATTATGCATGGAAAAATCTCCCTATTAATAACCGTAAAGCTCCTTTATTGTTCTCCTTCAAATCTCCTTAAAACTTCCTTCTGACACCAAACACTTGTCACTGGCCAGGCCTGTTGCTTTTTATTCTCAAGGCTGTTTTTCCCTTATCCTTCCCCCATGGGTCTGCACTATACACCTGTTGTCTTTCATCATGGGTTAAGATCATAAGCTCTTTGGGCATAGACCATCTCTCTTATTACATGTGTCTACAGTATCCGACACAATGGGACTGTGAGCCCTGAATGGGGCCTCTGGGTCCTGCCATGATCCAGTTGATAAAGAATAATGATTTTTGACATGGTGAGTTCTGCAGTTTTTCCCAAGTCATTCTGCAGTTGTTCATGCTGATACAACCAGTGTGTGTATGAGAGCAGCGTCCTTAAACCTGATATACAGGGTAAATGCTTCAGAACTATTTGCCAAAGAGCAAACGACTTTCCTTCTTTGATCTTAGGCGGGTTTCTGCTTTTGCACATAGAAATACATGGACTGACACACAGCAACTGTTTCTTTTTGTGGGTTTGTATAGAACTAGAGTGATGTGACCCTGCTCTGAAGCTTCTGCATCCTGTCCTTCAAAGTGCAATAAAGGCTGATGGAGTCAAGTAAAAGGGGGGTGGCTCATGCGCCAGTGGCATGTGCCAGTTTCCTAAAGGTCCGTGGGGATTCAGGGCACAGCCTGTCCCTGCTGCAGTTTCCCTGCTAGACATGGAAACTAGTCTCTCTCCCTCCTCTCGTGTTTAGTCACACTGGCAAGTGGGGGTGGGGGGATGCAGAAAGGCTGCACCAGTCAGAGCTGGACTGCTGGCTTTTCTGGTGGGAAGGCAAGGAGGGCCACCCCCTCCACTGCATGACCATCGAATAGAAGGACATATAGAGTCGATTATTTTTAATTAACCCCCTTGCAAAATTCTCCTTCTCTAGAGTTCTGTTTCCAGGCTCCACCAATGACCTTCCTGGACCCTGCTACCTTAGCGGTGCACATCATCATTCACACCATGCAATCTCTCCCCTCAGCTCCCAAGATATTATGTTTCTTCTCCTTTTCTCCCTCTCTCTCTCTCTCTCCCCAGTATTCCCAGAAGAGCCTGTCTTCAGGTTTTGCACTCAATTCAAGGGACTGCCGGAGCGTCCTCCCCCTCGATCGTGCCCGGTCCCTAAGCTCTGCTCAAGAATTCTTCTGCAAAGGCAGGAGACCCTCTGTCCCTTTGCTGATTAACACAGCTGTTTTCGAAGGGCAAAACCACACCACCACCAATCCTCGGCATCATAAGAAGAAACAGATACCCTCTTTTCCCTTGCCGGGTCTCTCCAGACAGTTTTAAATAACTTTTTTCTTTTCTTTTTTTTTTTTTTTTGAGTTTTGGGGGGTGGGTGGGAATGAGAACACGTACTTCGCATCGCACCTCTGTCTCCCCCCAATGCCGCCTCCTGGCAGTTTCTTCCTTTCCTCCACCGCGTTCTTAAAAACTGGGGCCGAGCCCGGGCTCAGGCAGCCCCGGTTCGCCCCCGGAGCGTTCCGGGCGGTGGCAGGGCCCCGGCTCTTACCCGCAGCAGCATCCCCGAAGCTGCCCCCGCGGCAGCTCAGGGGTCAGAACGGGAGTGCTGCGGACTACCGGGGCGAGGGACCAGAGCATAGAAAGGAAAAAATGTGGCGTGGCCGATAAGGACCCCCCCAGCCCCGCCCCAGCCCCCGAACTTCATGCGCCCCGCCAGAGCTGAGTTTGAACCCCGCCTGGGACAGCGGCAGCCCGGTTACCTGCGGCAGAGGGGACCGCGGCCGGGGCCGGGGCTGCGCTGCGGTGCGGGGCGGCCTCGCCTCCGCCTCCCCTGCGGCGGGGCCGGGCCCCGGGCCGGTCTTGGGCTGGGCTGGCAGGGCGCTGCCCGCCCCGCTCCCCCCGCCAATGTCACGGGGGACTCGGGCTATGCGGGCATCTCCCGAGGAGCCCGCTTCCCGCAGCGGGCGGGCGCAGTATATTTAGCATCGCGTCGCTTTATTCCTCCCCCAAAGTTTCGCCCACTTATTTATTTATTTGCCGGCGAGCGCCGCGCTGCCGCAGAGCGGCAAGAGCCGCTCCGCGCCGTGACGAGCGCTGGAAGCGGCTCGGTATTGCAGCAGGTAGAGCTGAGCGCTAGGACCTCGCAGAATCCTTCCAGCAGCAATCAGGACTACCTTAAACCCAGCCCAATGCCTCTTCCTGCGCCACTCTGCGTGCTGGATGGAGATCCACAGTCAAGAGCTGCAGCTCAGTGCTGGAGTACAACATTTCACAGGGAGCCCTGCAGAAGCAACACCTGTTTCGAGCCAGCCAAGAAAGACACAAGCACTTGTATGTTGCTGCTTTGCTTGTGGATCGTCAATAATCCTCAACCAGTGGACATCTGCTGAACCTCCTGAGAATTCTGGATAATAGATTTGGACGTCAAAAGTTTTTTTTGCTTTTTCTTTTTTCCTTTTTTTTCGGATTTATCTCAGCCAACAACGTGAGATTTCCCCCCTCCCCCTTTGCAGGATTCATGCTGATGTATGCAGTCTGTTATAGAGTAAAAACAGCGCATGCCTTTCTGGAATCAGAATCCATAAATCCTGACGTAGCCTGTGCATCTTAAAAAAAAATCCCTGTAACGCCTAGGTATTTAAGTTGCTATGGTCATTCTTATCTTAAACCAAATGGAGAAACTACGGATTTTTTTCTTTATTACAGTTGGATGGGCTGAAGACCGTATTGCTTGCTAAGAGCTGGGGATATATGCATTTATATAGATATACACATCTATATGTTTATAAATATGTCAGTGTGTGAGTATAAAGTGGTGGTTTCTTAGACTAACTGGTTTGACCTTGAACCTGTACCAGTCAAAACAGAATATTACTTTTATTTATGCATTTAATGGATTGAAGAAAGAACATTTTCTCTATAACTGCGCTAGGGAGGGGAGAGGAGTGGAATATACCTAATCTTATATCTCCTGGGTTTGGCACCATCATTATTGTTTATTCTCATTCTCTAAAAGCAGAATCTTCTGATGGCTCCCTTAGGTGAAGTTGGGAACTATTTCGGTGTGCAGGATGCAGTACCCTTTGGGAATGTGCCCGTTTTGCCGGTGGATAGTCCGGTTTTGTTAAGTGACCACCTGGGTCAGTCTGAGGCAGGTGGGCTACCCAGGGGGCCTGCGGTCACGGACTTGGACCATTTAAAGGGGATCCTCAGGCGGAGGCAGCTATACTGCAGGACTGGATTTCATTTAGAAATCTTCCCCAATGGTACTATCCAGGGAACCAGGCAAGACCACAGCAGATTTGGTAGGTATTATCCTTAACCCTTTAGTGGTCATGTGATGAAATAATGGGGCAGAACTGCGGGAGGGGGGACGGTAGGGT